>JAEUYN010000436.1:0-170833 GCA_018257835.1 Euura lappo | reverse complement strand
TAGTTACCTACACGTGGGTGTATGTAAGACGTAGCTCATATATACCATGGGCGTACGATTTACCCCCTAGGTGTATAATATACTATTCTTCACGGGCTCTTTCATGATATGTCACGCTGCTCCCGGTTTTATCGACCACACAATATCGACGCTTGAGCATCTCACTCACCGGTATGAAATTTCGTTTATTGAAATACATACTATATGTATAGCCCATATGCAGAAATTTCACCAATTTTCCAGACTACTGGCCAGCGCCTGGTCAGGAAAACTCGCCAGTACCTGGGCAGGAATGCTGGGGAATCACTGGCCACCCGGGAAGAAATGCTTTTCATATGATCAGATAAATAAATTCGATCAAATTTCATCAAATTTTACTACAATTCTACGAGGGGGGAATAGCTATATCGTTGGATTGACAGATCGTGAATTGACCAGAATTATTTTAATAATCAGAAATAAATGAACTAATAATACATCACTGAAAAAACGAATGGAAATGATTGCATTGTCGACTAAATTAAAAGAATGAATCTGAACTTGATGATTGAGAAAAAAAATTGGTTTTGTTACTTTTATTTTTGCTTGGTTATGATGAATAAATATTAATTAGAGTTCTGAACAGGGCTCTCTTCCTGGACTGAAACGTGAACCTGTTGTTGTTATTGACCTGACAATGAGACTAACAATCTATGATGAAAAAACAACTATGCATGTATTCGGTTTATCAAGTTTGGTCGAAAAACGAAGGGAAATCCGTCTATCAATGCAGGATAACGCTATGGACGGGTGAAAAATTGAAAAAAAAAATGTTTCGAAGGTTCAGAAGTAAATTTATCATTATTACATCAATTTATTAAAGTCAACCTAATTTTTTTCATTTCAGATTAATTCATTCAATCTGACTAATCTTTAAAATTTTCAAATTGATTCAACTAATTTGAATCAATTCCGTTTATTTAATTCAGATTATGTGATTCTTTTCATTCATTCGACAATTCAAGCACCTGAATTCATTTTCTCAGTTATTTGTCATTATTCAAATGATAGGCCAGTTTTCCTGACCAGACACTGGCCAAAAATTGTCCAGTTAACTGGCCAGGACTTTGCGAGTGCCAGCTAAAAATTTCTACTCGGGAGACGGTACCTTCGCAGTGAATGATTATTCTATGTGGGATGACATGATGTAGTGGTTAACGTTTTCCACTGAAAGTACTCACCTGTGCCTACGGTGACACGTAGCGCTCGCTTGAGATATCCAATGCGCGTTTTTCACACGTGTAATGATGAAGATTCAGACAGCTGCATCACAGCTTCGGCGTCGCCTTTCACATTCTGGGCAGTGGACTCTGAATCTGGATTGGAGTCGAAGCTACGGCTGTTTCGACGCCTTCAATATGGCTACCCCCACCCCCCCGGCGACGATCTGTCACTTTGATTCTTCTTACACCACGGAGACTGGAGGGACAGCTCACGTCAGACCACCGCGCCTGGCCGTTTGGCTGTCGTAGGCGGCGGTGGTCGGTGATATGCGCGGCCGCCACCCAGGGCGCGCCACTGTTGCTAGGGCGATTGTTTACCCCAGTAAACTAAAAAGAATTGGAAAGAATTGAACATTTTCAATTCCTATGAATCCCGTTTTTCTATTCCAGTATTGTAATTATTACGTATAAGGTTACAATCAAAGTCTATTCGTTTGAATTCCAAATATGACTCTCGTATTTACGTTACATTTCGAATTGGAAGAGAAATTAACATCCATTAAATACGGATTAGAACGAATTTGAAAGAATTGAGCGATTCAATTCCATTGCATCCCAGAATTAGAATACCATTCGGAATCTCGAATGACAAAGGATTGAATCGAATATAATTGTGTGTCTTCACCATTGAAGTAGGATTTTACCACAATTACAAATAATTAAGTGGGTACATAATTTATTAACTCGAAGATGTAGGTTGATTATATTTGATACATTGGGCTAGAATAGTATATTGTGGCATGCCGGTGAAGTAACTGTGTTCGGTTCGAGGTTTTACCTGGCGAGCCGAAGGCGAGCCTAAGGTAAAACCAACGGAGAGTACTGAAAACATAACCTCGCCGAACAGTTACTTCACAGGCGCGCCTAATACGATATTTCTTCCGGCAAAGGCATGAAGAGTCACTTTGACGCTAGTTGAGGTCCACACTTCGACCTCTTCTTCTTCTCCTTCTTCTTCTTATCCTTTATGTCTACACTTCGACCTCCACATCAACCTGCCGTTTCATACTCTTGTGTGGCAGCTCTGAGATGCGCAGTTCGTACCGCACAACAAAAGTCAGGAATTGCGCATGACAACTACTAGTTTGACTATTCTATTTTTCTGGCCATCAAAATATTAGACGAATACGAATCAATGTCTATGTAATTCTTATTTACGAATTCAAACACATTAATCTATCGTACTCGTGCACTGAAATTCCTTTGGATAGAAATTACGGAAGGTGTATTTTTCGATTGGAATTATTTCGAATTCACATCAAGAACTGATTCACGCGAATTAAAATGTTTCCCATTAAATTCCCAGAACAGAATTAAGACGAATCGGATCGTGCTCACTCCCTAGTCGCATTCATTCGGTTCGCGAACCCTCTATGACGAATTCCCGGTTCGGAATTCATCGGAATTCATAACCTAGCGTAACGGTGGACAGTTTATGAGAATAAACAAGGTCTTGTATTCAATTCCGATTTGCGAATTGAAACAAATTGACGCATTCGTTCGATTATATGAGACGCGAATGAATTCGATGAACAGAATTCGGAAGGATTCGAGAATAGAAACGTGCGATACCCAATTCGAGTTCTGGGCAAAACGGGATCGAAAGATGGGACGATGAATCATTTTCAATTCATTTCCAACTCTTTTTAGTTTACTGGGACCTAGTTCTCAACTCAGCATGGGCCCGGGATAATTCCTGCACGAGCAGAATTCGTTGTTCTTGTTCTTCCGTTCCGCTCCGTTTAACAAAATGCGTTTAACCTTTAAATTTTACGCGCGCTATTCTCGAGTTCGAACCGAATCAAGTTAGCTTGAACAGGGTATGGTCGAACCACGTCGAACACCGAACGCTAGGGATGCCAACTTAGGGCTAGGGACTTTTGCCGAGCGAGTTTCAGGTGGCACCCCCGAAGTGTACGCCTTCCACGAAAAGTCACGGTATAGAGCCGGTTCGATCTAACTCCTTGTATAGGGGATTCTAGTTAGTCGTTAGAAGACTGGACAAGTTACTAGATGTCAAGTTTCTCATCATGAATTCTCGTAGTTCGTGGTGATATAGTGACTTCTAGTGATTCTTCATGAGGGTGAGGTATGTGGTCCGATTAGATGTTACACCGCCACGGATTGAGTCAACCCACTGATCTCTATTATACACTGGATAGCGGACGGGTACCCTTTCTGCCGCAAGAGCGTGAGGCAATTTGGAGCCAGGCGAGGGGACTTGGGGGGAAGGAGGAGCGGGGCGAACTGGTTCCCTATTTACAGCGGGAAATTCAAACGGGTTGAGGGTTGCGACTCTCATATTACAAGGAAAACCAACGTATACGATTCAAAAATTAAGATTTTGTAGTGGAGTTACGTTAAAAAGGGATATAATATGTTTCATTGTCAGTCGAGAGTAATAAAAAAAACAATCACGCCCGTCGAGCAGGTCTCATTTTATTTTCTTTCATACAGGATCATGTAACCGTTGATTGAGAATCAACGACGCAACATATAGGTGATTACGTTTATGGGACAATGCTGAATAAATTCGATTTCTGAAAAGTTAGCTCGTCGTCGAAAATCAAATATAGGTTATGTTGTGAATAATATAGAATATTAATAATGATAATAATGACTCGGTATAAAACAGCAATTGATTATTAAAAGATATATAATTGTTTTTGATCGAATAAGCAAATTCATGCCAAATAAATGCTTGTAAGTGGAGCTGATCGGCTGAAAAAAATCAATTATTGTAAAATCTAAGAAAAAATTTATGCTCTTGTAAAAGTGTAGGAGTTGTAGAAATTCTGGTGTAAGCAAACTGTGTGAACAGAAGAAACCATACAATTTGCCAATTGTTTTGAGCATACGAAAGCGAAATCCACGCTCCCATTCATCAGCGCACGGGCGCCCGTGAATCTTTTTAACTTCCCGTTTCTCTGTTTTCAGAGAAAAAAGGAAGTTATTGTGATCACCCCGAAAATGAAAAGTCGAGTTTTTACTAAATCTCCACATTTCGAGGTCCAAAGAATCACCTCCGACTATTTTCAGTTTGACGTCTGGGTGTGTGTGTGTATGTGTGTGTGTATGTGTGTGTGTGTGTGTGTGTGTGTGTGTGTATGTGACCACATTTTTGTCCGCGCGATATCTCGAGAACGAGTTCGCGGATTTTGATCAGATAGGGCTCAATCGACGGGGCTTTTCTCAACTTAGAACTGATTAGATTTTGGCTTTGATCGGATTAGTACTTTTTGAAGTATTCAAATAACAAAATTCTAAAAAACGCAACAAAAATGACGATATCTTGAGAACGAATCAACGGATTTCAGTGAAATTTGGTACCATATGGTTTTTTTTGATCGCTGATCACGAATCTGAAGTCAGTTTTGCAAAATTTTCATTTGGCGTATTCGATGTGCTGCAAAAAAACTAAAAACATTTGGATTTGGATGAAACTTGGTACTCGTAGGTTTTTTGGGTCACTGATCACGAATCTGAAGTCAGATTAGCGAAATTCAAAATGGCGAGTCCGATTTGCTGGGAAAAATACTAAAAACATTCGAAATCTTACGGAAATTTGTACTCGAAGGTTTTTTGAACCGCTGATCAAGAATCTGAGGTCAGATTTACAAATTTCAAAATAGCTGAGAACAAAATAAATAACGGGAAGTTCGAAGGCTGGCTCATAGTCAGCCCAAACCCGCTTGTTTCAATTTAAACTGCCCGCTGTAAATAGGGAACCAGCAAATGGCGCTGTTCAATTGGCTTCACTCGACGGGCGCAGTCCGCCATCCAGTGTATAATAGAGATCAGTGAGTCAACCGCAGTAGCGCCGCGGCCCACCCACTGATATAAGTGACGCGGGTTGAATGCAAGCTACTGAGATCAGTGAAGCTACTAGAAAGTGTAATACGAACAGCCAATAAACTAATCATTACAAATTTTGACGAAAGTTTCAAAATTTTCGTTTAAGTGTTAAAATTAAGGTTTGCACGCCAATGCACAATCGATCGACAATAAACCAAAATCTTTCACTAATCCCGAGTCTACTATGAATTCCTCTATGAAATTCAAAATCGAATATGTAATTCCCGCTGCGAATATTGTGGACTTACGGAACGCGGACCCTTACATAACCTAATTGTTTTTAGCGCTGACAATTCCTGGCTAGGAGCATCTGTCAGTTTCAAACTTCAAGTATCTCTGACTCACGGACGTAACTCTGATAAGAAATCGCGAGGAAGCAGAAATCATTTTCAGTGGAATGCGTCCCGGCAGACACGATCAAACCCTGATTAACGAGCGCATAAAGGCAGCGATCCCAACGTAATGGAAACTGACCACGAAGACGAACTACCGCTGCTCTCTGTTTCCGGGTCATCGCTCAGTCGTGGGATCACAAACTCAGTTAAGCAAGCAAAAAGTTTACGAAATAGAAATGGTAAATCTGTGCCCGAGGTTCCTTCGCCCCCACTAGACAAATCAAAAGTCTTGAGCGAAAGCAGCAGCGTGTCTCGGATACCCCGAATCGAGGATTTTGAGTCACCGGTTGAAACCACTGGCGTTAGATCGCCGGACCCATTTGTAGATCCTATCTCATCGCTCAATAATTACAATGACGATGTAGAATCAATGACAGACAGGGGACACATGAAGATGAACCTGATTCGCAAATATTGCTCTAAGCCCGATCTCACTTTCGATGAGCTGAGATTGCTTGGAACCAGCAGCGAGGGATTCGTCAAGGGTATGTATCCCAATTTTTTTTTTTATTTTCTTGGATAAAGAAATCAATCGATTTGGTTGCTCATTGATGCTTATAACTTGTTACACTTAAATATTTTAATTGAAAGTCACCTGCAGATGATGTACGGAGGATTCTGTGGCCACGGCTGCTTGGACTGAAGGGCGAAGATCTGGAACCAGTTGAGGGACTGGAGACAATACACAATCGTATTGGAACTTACGTCTATCAACAAATACTGAAAGACGTTGTCAGGAGCACCTCTCATTTTCCACCAAATTTGACAGAGGAGGAAATTGGGACTTACGAGAAGGAAATGACGCAGATGATATGCTGGGTGCTTCATCGGAACACAAAATTGAAGCAAGTATTGTTCGTGGAAGACGTTTGCATTCTTCGATAATTTTCAGTGTTCTTTAAACGCCAACGAACCAGTACTCAAGACTCTATCTGTTGCTGGCTGGAGAAGGAAATAAACTTAAGATTTTCCCAAGTTTTATTATCTATGTCTCGTTATAAAAAAATAACCACATCACTGACCACTCACTGAAAGATGTGAGAAACCGTTAGAATAAAAAAAAAAGTTGGAACATTTTCAAGAGCATTCGCAGATTCCCGATTAGTATTATCAGTGTGTAGAGGATATCCTTGCATGAAATTTTGTATTGATTAATCAAGGATTTTGTGCACGTTCAGTTATTATCAGGGGTACAATGACGTAGCAGCGACAGTTCTCATGGTGATGGGTCTACAACGTGGTTTATACGTCCTTGAGGAGATATCTTCGAAATTTTTAGAGCGTTTTATGGAAGCAACGATGGAGAAGGTGAACCAGGAGTTATTTTTTATATTCGCTTTACTGGAACGTGTTCATCCAACTCTACTGCAACATTTAGAAAAGTAAGTTGTTATCCACTCAACGATAGCAACAGTGAGGTGAATATTTTCTAATTACTTGAACAATCAATTGTCGAATCATCCTAATTACACTTGGATTGTTTTTGTTACAGCGTAGAATTATTCCCGCACTTTGCTCTCGCCGAGTACACAACATGGTACGCGCACAAGTACTCTGAGCACAGAAAATTATTACACAGATTATTTGACTATTTTCTCGGAAGCCCTGCGCTCATGCCGTTATATCTAAGTACAGTCGTTGTCGCCCATAGAGCTACAGAAATTTTCAACACTACTCCGGATATGGGACATACTCACAAAGTACTTTGCACGGTACGTGGCTAGTTGGATATTCCATTTAGCTTGACAGCCTTCGATGATTGAAAACCTCTCTGGATGCTAATATTTTTTTGCTCATGCACCAGCTTCCAGAGGATCTACCGTTCGAAACTCTGCTTGTCGATGCTGAGGATTTGTACCGAAAGTATCCACCAGAATCGATAGAAAATAATGTTAAAGACTACGACAACAAGAGGCGGCAAAAAGAGCAGGAGTGGAGAAGAGTGGCGGATAGAAATCGAGCGGAACGGGATAGGCGGAGCAGACTCCAAGTTGCAGTTCCACATCCACGCTTGCCTTATAGAGTCGGAAGTTACAGAACTATAGCCGTTGTGACTGTTCTAGCTTTGGGGATCTACGCATTCTTGAAAACTTCCTCCGGCTTGAACTGAGAGTGATTAAATCTATCAAATAAAGACTCTACTACAGTGGAATTTTTTTTATCATTCAATATAAAAAAGCAAATTTCTGCGAGCAGTGAGAAGAAGCAATAAGTTGTAGTAAGCTCGCGATGCAAACTACAATCCAACACAGTGCATGCGACTTGGTCAAATGATATGAAATTATATTCAAATTTTACTTTGTTTGTAAAAAAAAGGTCGGTGGCGGGAGAAATGAAGTTTTTCTTAAGCATTCCTACAATTGCCTTACGCCGTGTTTTTGCTTTCCACCTAATTTACATATGTATATCAGGGGTGCGATTGCGAGGGTTGCCATGGTAAATGAACGACAGTCAACAAAATATTTTATTATAACCATGGCAACCGGAGTTAGCAACGTCGCTTAAAAGTTACACAATCGCACCCCAGTGCACGGAATTCAGAAGCCCGGAAGTGCCGACACCCAATCACAGTAGCGCATTTCCAATTGAGCACTGAAAGGAAGGATCGCAATTCGTCGGCGATCGTTCCGTGCGTGTCAATTCCGTACTATGGGACAGTAGGAAAAATGTATCCCGTAAATCAGTGGAGCCGGAACGCCTCTGATTGGCGTTTGAAAAGTCACTGGATTCCGGGTTCGTGGAATCGGAACGAATTCCGGGCCATGGGACCGCAGCCTACATTTTTCCTACTGTCCCTCGAGACGGATTCGTGTCACCCACACAAGCATATGTGTTGTTTACATGCACGTTCGTGCTTAACCTCTGTTTTGGTAAATGAATTGTAATATTATCAAGAATAAATGGATGCTGAAGAATAAATTAGTAAGAAATCTTTATTGCTCAGGGATATTTTCCCTGTATCAATAGCATACATAAATACTTAATTCGATTCTCGATTCGGGACAGGTTATGAATATTCTCGAATTATAGGTTTAAAAATAGGGTGATATTAGGTCAAACGTGACGAATGTTTCCATTATTTACACTTCAACAATAACTACAACAAACGAATAAATAAATAAATGAATTTCGTATTATACTGACGGGTCCTAACGAATTCATTTTTGTCTTTTGTTACACGTACGCACAGATGCAGAGATTTGTTTGACAGTTCGCAACTACTGGTAGTGCACACGGGACGGAATGTCCAGAACGCCTCTGATTGGCGCTTGAAAAGTCACTAGATTCCGGGTTCGTGGAGTCGGAATCTAGTGACTTTTCAAGCGTCAATCAGAGGCGTTCCGGCCCCACTGGTTTACGGGATACATTTCTCCTACTGTCCCATGGTACGGAATTGACAGGCACGAACGATCGCCGGCGAATTGCGATCGTTCCTTTTAGCGCTGAATTCGAAATACGCTACTGTGATTGGTTGTCGGCACTTCCGGGCTTGTGAATTCCGTGTCATGGGACACCCGATGCTGGCAGGCACGGATTCGTGTCACCCACACAAGCATAGGTATTTACTCCATCCAAATAGCAAATATTATATTATCCAAAGTTTTGAGGTTAAGTGTGTGGTAAATTCAAAATTATCAGTCTGCTAATGCTCGCCTCTGATTGGCTCTCCGAAAATCCAACTCAAGATGGCAGCTTCCCAGGTGGTCCCATAGCCTGCTATGCTTAATACGTACCTGGATGCGCCTTCCAGTTAGTATATGTATAGAGTTCAGTGGTCTCCATTGTATGTTATTTTCTACCACATGTATATGCATTAAAAACGAGAGAAAGTGAGGTTAGAACCACGAGAACGGTGTTCTCCACTGGGGACAGCAGTTTCTTAGTTTATTTCATCGTTAGGATAGTTACGAGAATTTTTTTCCCTCCTGTCAAGGTTCTTGACAAGTTTTTATCCCGGTTTATTGCGCTGGTAAAAAAACTGTGACTTCCATCCCGTAAAGGAGGGCAAAAAACACGAGTTTTTAATGCACGTGTGGTAGAAAAATTTATTATAGTAATATCATAAAAATATATACATTTCCAGTGTGCTCCAGTAGCTTATGTGAGTTCAGACTGCTTGCACAGGAGTCTGGCTTTTTTTTATTTTAATTTTAATTTTTTTTTTGTTATTTATTGACTTGAAACTCCGGCAAGCAGAATGTAGTCGCATAATCACTGCAACTAACAATAACATATGCAGGAGACGAAAATTGAAAGGAAACGAAAACTAAACTTAGTAATGACAAAAGGTAGAATAATATAATAAAAAAATAGAAAATGATGAATAAAAAATAAGGAAAACATGTCAAGGTATGAAAAACTATGAGGGGGGTTCCAGGGGTGGCACGTAGTCAGTTTGCTGGTAAATTGCGCTGGTAAATAAATCTGACATTTAGAGGATCCAAGGTTTTGAGATCCCTAGGCAGTTTATTGAAAGAAATGGCAGCTGAGTACATTGTAGTGCTACAAATATTATAGATTATAGTTTTGAATCTTGTATAGTTATATTAATATATTCAATTTGTAAAATTATGCCGTCCAGATCTAAGGATCTGGGGGAAGAGGATCGGATTTTGGGCTCCATCGAAATTCACTGTGCCGATGGAAAAAGAGGATCGGATTTGGGCTACGGCACATTTCACTATGCCGATGGGAGAAGGGCATCGGATTTGGGCTACGGCACATTTCACTATGCCACTATGCCGATGAGAGAAGGGCATCGGATTTGGGCTACGGCACATTTCACTATGCCGATGAGAGAAGGGCATCGGATTTGGGCTACGGCACATTTCACTATCCCCCTGGGAGAAGGGCATCGGATTTGGGCTACGGCACATTTCACTATCCCCCTGGGAGAAGGGCACCGGATTTGGGCTACGGCACATTTCACTATGCCGATGAGAGAAGGGCACCGGATTTGGGCTACGGCACATTTCACTATGCCGATGAGAGAAGGGCACCGGATTTGGGCTACGGCACATTTCACTATCCCCCTGGGAGAAGGGCATCGGATTTGGGCTACGGCACATTTCACTATCCCCTGGGAGAAGGGCATCGGATTTGGGCTACGGCACATTTCTAGGGCATATTTCATTTCCCCTGGGAGAAGGGCATCGGATTTGGGCTACGGCACATTTCACTATGCCGATGGAGAAGGGCATCGGATTTGGGCTACGGCACATTTCACTATCCTCCTGGGAGAAGGGCATCGGATTTGGGCTACGGCACATTTCACTATCCCCCTGGGAGAAGGGCATCGGATTTGGGCTACGGCACATTTCACTATGCCGATGGGAGAAGGGCATCGGATTTGGGCTACGGCACATTTCACTATCCCCCTGGGAGAAGGGCATCGGATTTGGGCTACGGCACATTTCACCATACCGCTGGGACAAGAGCAGCGGATTTGGGCTCCATCGGAATTCACCATACCGCTGGGACAAGAGCAGCGGATTTGGGCTCCATCGGAATTCACCATGCCGCTGGGAGAAGAGCAGCGGATTTGGGCTCCATCGGAATTCACCATACCGCTGGGACAAGAGCAGCGGATTTGGGCTCCATCGGAATTCACCATGCCGTTGGGACAAGAGCAGCGGATTTGGGCTCCATCGGAATTCACCATGCCGCTGGGAGAAGAGCAGCGGATTTGGGCTCCATCGGAATTCACCATGCCGTTGGGAGAAGAGCAGCGGATTTGGGCTCCATCGGAATTCACCATGCCGTTGGGAGAAGAGCAGCGGATTTGGGCTCCATCGGAATTCACCATACCGCTGGGACAAGAGGAGCGGATTTGGGCTACGGCACATTTCACTATCCCCCTGGGAGAAGGGCATCGGATTTGGGCTACGGCACATTTCACTATGCCGATGGGAGAAGGGCATCGGATTTGGGCTACGGCAAATTTCACTATGCCGATGGAGAGAAGGGCATCGGATTTGGGCTACGGCACATTTCACTATGCCGATGGGAGAAGGGGCCGGATTTGGGCTACGGCACATTTCACTATGCCGATGAGAGAAGGGCACCGGATTTGGGCTACGGCACATTTCACTATGGGAGAAGGGCATCGGATGGGAGAGAAGAAGGCACCGGATTTGGGCTACGGCACATTTCACTATCCCCCGATGAGAGAAGGGCATCGGATTTGGGCTACGGCACATTTCACTATCCCCCTGGGAGAAGGGCATCGGATTTGGGCTACGGCACATTTCACTATCCCCCTGGGAGAAGGGCATCGGATTTGGGCTACGGCACATTTCACTATGCCCTGGGAGAAGGGCATCGGATTTGGGCTACGGCACATTTCACTATCCCCCTGGGAGAAGGGCATCGGATTTGGGCTACGGCACATTTCACTATCCCCCTGGGAGAAGAGGACCGGATTTGGGCTACGGCACATTTCACTATCCCCTGGGAGAAGGGCATCGGATTTGGGCTACGGCACATTTCACTATCCCCCTGGGAGAAGAGGACCGGATTTGGGCTACGGCACATTTCACTATCCCCTGGGAGAAGGGCACCGGATTTGGGCTACGGCACATTTCACTATCCCCCTGGGAGAAGGGCACCGGATTTGGGCTACGGCACATTTCACTATGCCCTGGGAGAAGGGCATCGGATTTGGGCTACGGCATATTTCACTATGCCGCTGAGAGAAGGGCATCGGATTTGGGCTACGGCACATTTCACTATCCCCCTGGGAGAAGGGACCGGATTTGGGGGAGAAGGGCATCGGATTTGGGCTACGGCACATTTCACTATCCCCCTGGGAGGAGGGCATCGGATTTGGGCTACGGCACATTTCACTATCCCCCTGGGAGGAGGGCATCGGATTTGGGCTACGGCACATTTCACTATCCTCCCTGGGAGAAGGGCATCGGATTTGGGCTACGGCACATTTCACTATGCCGATGGGAGAAGAGGGCCGGATTTGGGCTACGGCACATTTCACTATCCCCCTGGGAGATTTGGGCTACGGCACATTTCACTATCCCCTGGGAGAAGGGCATCGGATTTGGGCTACGGCACATTTCACTATCCCCCTGGGAGAAGGGCATCGGATTTGGGCTACGGCACATTTCACTATCCCGATGGGAGAAGGGCATCGGATTTGGGCTACGGCACATTTCACTATGCCGATGGGAGAAGGGCATCGGATTTGGGCTACGGCACATTTCACTATCCCACAGGGGAGCAAGGGCAGCGGATTTGGGCTCCATCGGAATTCACCATACCGCTGGGACAAGAGCAGCGGATTTGGGCTCCACCGAAATTCACTGTGTCGCTGGGAGTAGAGCAGCGGATTTGGGCTCCACCGAAATTCACTATGCCGCTGAGAGTAGAGGAGCGGATTTGGGCTCCACCGAAATTCACTATGCCGCTGAGAGTAGAGCAGCGGATTTGGGCTCCACCGAAATTCACTATGCCGCTGAGAGTAGAGGAGCGGATTTGGGCTCCACCGAAATTCACTGTGCCGCTGAGAGTAGAGGAGCGGATTTGGGCTCCACCGAAATTCACTATGCCGCTGAGAGTAGAGGAGCGGATTTGGGCTACGGCACATTTCACTTTACTTTTTTTTCAGTGATCGCAGTCCTACAAAACTTTCAGCTTCTCGACCGTATCCAAAAATTCTACCAGATCACTTTCACCCTTTGGGGGATGTACACTCTGCAGATTGACCAGCCGACTATCCAGTGAGATTTTCATTTTCATACTGGAAATATCCGATATATTCGAAGTTGTCTCTGTGATTCTTTATCTTGAACCGACGCGAATTGTACGAATCTGCTTCTTCCGTTAGAAGCTGCAGCCCATTCGTCGCTCGGGAGTTTCATGGTGCGATATGGTTCACTCAATGTATCGAAATCCCACTTTAAGATATCCCCCATTTTAGCTTCAACAATACTTTCGTCCGATTCTGGTGGATTTTCGTCTGATAATTGAAAATTATTAGGGGCTGCGACCCGCTTCCACTTCTCGAAGGCGACCGTATCCTCGTTGAAACAGAAAAAATAAGAATTCGTCGCATTACAGTTGTACAGTAAAACCTCAGTCCCTGTCCCCTCGGTCCCTGTCCAACTTCAGTCCCTGTCCGATCCCTAGCTTCAGTCCCTGTCCGCCGTTCGGTGCCGTATTGGTGCTGCTCACAGCTATCACGCCCCGTCTAACTGTATCTGTATCGTGATTGGCCGAGCGCTCCCCTCCACAGTCAGCTGTTCCGTGGACAGGGACTGAAGCGTTCGGTCCCGAGAGCGGACAGGGACTGAGGTTTCACTGTATTCGAATACCATGCCCCGAACCTAACCTGTTGACTCACCTTCGGCGCTTTGAAAAGAGTTTTCTTTTTTACTTCTCGTTTTTTATTAGCTCTAATCGCACTTTTACTCCCCGTGGTGCAACTCGGAATCGCGCACGTCTTACCCATTTTTAACATAAAATGACTCCCAGACTAACGATTTGAAATATGAACCCATGTGCTCAGAAGTCACAACTTTGTGGTTCTCAAATGTTCACAGCGCCCCCTATACCGTGAGACACAATTTTCTTTGAAGATACCATGTATTGTTTAGATGCACGTGCGCGCTAAACCTCTGTTTTGGTAAATGAATTGTAATATTATTAAGAATAAATGGATGCTGAAGAATAAATTAGAAATAAATCTTTATTGCTCAGGGATATTTTCCCTGTATCAATAGCATACATAAATACTTAATTCGATTTTCGATTCGGGACAGGTTATGAATATTCTCGAATTATATAGGTTAAAAATCGGGTGATATTAGGGCAAACGTAACGAATGTTTCCATTATTTCCACTTCAACAATAACTACAACAAACGAATAAATAAATAAATAAATGAATTTCGTATTATACTGACGGGTCCTAACGAATTCATTTTTGTCTTTTGTTACACGTACGCACAGATGCAGAGATTTGTTTGACAGTTCGCAACTACTGGTAGTGCACACGGAACGGAATGTCCAGAGCGCCTCTGATTGGCGCTTGAAAAGTCACTAGATTCCGGGTTCGTGGAGTCGGAACCATGGAGTAACGGAACAAATTCCGGGCCATGGGACGGCAGCCTGATATTCTCATCGGAACGAAGAATGACCGGAACGTCTCTGATTGGCTCTTCGAAAACTCCCTAGATTGCGATTCCGTTCCGATCCGGTGAATTCAGGCCCATGTGAATGCAGCCTAATGGCTTCACGCCTGTGCACGGAGACAGGGTACCCGTCCACTATCCAGTTAGTATTATAGAGATCAGTGGTCTGTTTTTTCGCCTTGTTGGAAGGCGCCCGATGTATGCAGCGACTCCACAGGCTTGTTCTAGATTTAAAAGAAAAAAAAGATTTGACTGACGCATATTTGTTTTAGTCAAATAATTCAAATTACAGTGAAACCTCATTTATAAGAATCGTACTTGCACGTTTTTCTCGTTCATACGTAACATTTCTTTGAAATGAGATTTAACTGTAGGTATTTCAATTTTTTTTTCTCATCATCTCATGAATTTCCTCAATTATTTCTGATCATTTTATTTATTTCTCATTATTTCATCGATTTCCTCGGTTATTTACTTGTCATTAATTCAGGTATTTCATCTGTTATTTCTAAATATTCCACGAGCTTATTAGCTTTTTACAATCAGAAGCGAGGGGAAAATAGCTCGTAAGTTCATATTTTTCTCCAACAGCATTGTATACTATAAGCAATGTACCTATCACGTTTGAACTGACACCCTCACGCTGCTATAGGGTGGTAAATGCATTTTTATTTATAGCACCGCATGAAAGGATAAAATAAAAAATCTAAAAATTATTTTGTCTCGATGAAATTAGCTAAATTTGAGGTGTGTAATTGTACATAATTTTACGTAGTTCTGCAGAATGTTATCCGAGGTTATAAAATCGTACACAATTATGTGCATATAATTTGATATTAGCGAGTTGAATCTCACAATCAGTCAACGTTTTACACTAGTGTCCAATAAACAATTCAAATTTCGCATAGAGACGAGATACCGATTGCAGAGCCACCATGCGGCCAAAAATGTCGATGAACTTGCTCATTGTCGTAAAAGGATACTCGACTTTCGTCTAAAGTAGGTAGACAGTATTTGCCGCACACATCATTGCGTCCGTGTATCTGTACATCAAATATTCGTCAATATAGTGGTGAAAAATCTGTCAGCTTGTATATCAGCTGTTGAACGATAACCTTTCCCAAGAGACAACAATCGAACGCCTAAAACGGACTAGAAGATGACTAAAATAAAATCAAATAAAAACAGCGACAGCCAATGATACGAAACAAACGAATATCACACTCGAATGTGTGTCTCTAATGAACCAACAAACAACTGGCTTATCAAAGATAATTGGAATTCGCAGATTAATAATCGTAAGTAGAAATCACGATGCATAACTAGAATAATAATCGAGCAGAAGCCCAACAAGACGTATAAGGATTTGAAAAATCCGTATAACACTGTTGCAATAACCACCTTGGGTCAACAGCTGTAATTGTGAATCACACATCCCAATGCGTAGGTGTATTAAACTTTCTCGAATGCAATCAAATCCTGTTTCACAAATTACATTATTTGCCCATATTGTCAGTAGCTGTTGTTTCATTTTATCGTTCCCATAATTGTGATTAGATATCAACTACGGACGGATATCCTGCGTTATAACATACGGTAAAACCGCACTTTCGTCATTTTTTCCGTTTTCCGGGTATCAAGGCTCATAAAAAAATCCTTCCAGACTTCTAATCGTGGTTTTTGAACAACGGTAGTCATAAAACAGATGCGCGAGACAGATAGTAGCTGGTACATGCAACATATGAGAAGAAGGACCATCTTCAAAGATGCATTTCTCAATCCCTGATACGCAGGAATTCATCGACGATGGCGGAAGCACTTACATGGTAAGACGTGGTAGGACGAGGAGGAGAACACAGCTAAAGTTAAATTTTTGTTCCAGGGTTACAATATACATATCAATGGATTATTTCACTGTACCGTGAGGTACAAGCAGCTTTTGAATCTGCACATGCAGTTGGGAAAGGAGCTGGACATGACATTGCCCGAATTTCCGCCAAAGAAATTGTTCCCATTAACAGTAAATCAGCAGGAAGAGAGACGCGGGTTGTTGGAAAAATACATACAGACAATAGGCCAAAACTCCACTATGAATACGTCGGATTTGCTCAATGGATTCTTACTTCACGCTCAACAAGAAACTGCGGGACCTGAAAATTGTGCAGATGATACTTTGGACGTCTTTCTCATAAACGGACACAAAATCTCTGTTCCTGCTACCTGCACAGAGAACTCGGAACAGGTTTTAACGGTTCGTTAGACTTTTAGAAATGCATTGTTGAGTATTCGAACTGCGATTAATGAGATCCGTTGTTTGCAGAAAGTGTGTCATCACTTGGAGCTTCGGGACAAATTTGTCTGTTATTTTGCACTTTATCTTATGCATCAGGAAGAAGACGGCAATGTTAATGGTACGTTTTGCTTTCGTTGAGCTTCGAGACGTTCATACCGTTTAAGATAATGGAAGGATTTGTTGGGATTTTCAGAACGACGAACAAACTCTTAGGGTCAAGCAACAGATTATAACATGTTCAGGACATTCCTTTCAAATTGCGTTTCATTCTTCTTCTTCATTTTAAAATTGTCCAAAAAGAACTGTCTTTGAGTCTCCGATTAATTTCAATCGTGCCATAATTATTAGCTATTTCCGAAGAGGGCCTCTTCATGGGCCGAAACGTCAAAGAGAGTCTTCATTGGCCTACGACACCTAACAATAAGAAACGCATTCGATCTTTTCCAGTGTTGCGGAAGCTGCAGAACTTCGAGTCTCCCCTGATTACACGGAAGAACATACCTGTCCTGAGCATAAAAATAGTACTCGGAAAGAGCTACTGGGATCCCGTGCATGACGAGGAATTAATACACGACGACGCCGCGTTGAACCTTCTCTTCATTCAGGCAGCTTCAGACGTAGACAGAGGGTGGATATCGGGTTCCGAAGAGTCTCGAGATAGAATGACCGCATTCAGATTGAGTGGGAATAAGAAAGAGGTGCGGATTCATCACTGAGTCTGAGGAGAAATTGTAACTGGATCTTTCGTACCTTTCAGTACCTGAAAATTGCCAGATCCCTTAAATACTACGGTTACATGCAATTTGTACCATGTATCAGCGACTATCCTCAACCTGGAACGAGGGTCATGGTCGCCATTGGCAAGAACGAACTGAATCTGAGAATCTATCAGGAGGGCGAAGAAGCGGAGCGTGAGGCGACCTTCAAAGTAACGCGTATGCGATGTTGGCGCATCACTACCCTCCACAGTGTAAGACCAGTATGGATGTACGTGCGTTCATGTATCTGACCGTTATTCATCATCCTACAGGCGGTTGAAAAACGTGGAGATGAGGATTATAGTCTGGAATTATCCTTTGAGTACCTGATGGCGAGAAACCAGCTCCAATGGATAACAATTTCGTCCGAACAAGCGATTCTGATGTCCGTATGTCTTCAAGCAATGATAGACGAGCTGCTGATAAAAAGCATCGGCCGAGATAAGAACCAGGTGGACTTTGAAGATTATCTTCGTTGAAATGAGCGATGAATAATCTTTGGAATCTTTTTTCAGGAGGAGAAATCTGTGACGAAGACTTGGACGTATTTGAGAAGGGACGGAAACAGCCAAGTGATAGCAGCTATAAATTCGATCGAAAGCATGAGTAGAAATGAGAAGGAGAAGAACAATAGGCAGCCTGTGCCAGCCAAGGCAGAACCAATTATGCGAAAATTGACCGAGAGATTTTCCGCTGTGACTGTGCAGAAGTCGAACGTTGTCAACAGGGGGAGAGGCGTTTTGAACAATGGAGACAACTCGAGTGAAAACAAAGCGTTTCACGTGATCGGAGATGACGATCTTTAATTTTTTTTTTATACTCATCCATTCCGAGGTTCGGCGAAAAGAAGCGACACTTTTTTTCGACCTTGGCTACGTCCAAACACATATCTACGATGCGTTGGATTGATATCAACGTTACATTCCATCAGAATTTCTGTCCAAACATTTTTAGGCTTCTAATTTAAATAGATTAAGTATTATAAATGACGAGACTAAGAAAAACAGAGGAATTTGATTCAAAAGTATTATTAAATGCTAATAATAAAAAAAAAGAAATAGTACTATAATAACGAACTAATTTGCCAAAATGAATTTATCTGAAATATTTTAATGCAACTTTTGATATGAGAAAACTAAAGCCACCTCATATTATCGAATAATTTGCGCATCTAAGAACCCGTTAGCTATAGCAACTGGAAAGATTGGAAAATCTACTCCATAAGTTGAGTATCTAGACCTAAAAAATTATTCCATAACACAGCTACAACACTGTACAAACTTATTTTCGTATGATATTTTAGTATTCGATTATTTTTAGCAAGTATTCTCTCAATCTGTCAATATTGTTTAGCCTTCGAAAAAATACGTTTTCTATGTGAAAAACTTTCAGATTTTCGAATTCATTTTTTATTTTTCACTATCTCTGCTAAAACCAAACATTGGTTGATAATTGGTGGAATTGCCCATTTATGTTGCATCTAAATGCACCTTCGCACTCTAAGTATATATTTAAAAAATCCTCAAGGCGTTAGAATTCGAAGAAGTCATACTCGTACACCTATTTTATGTTCTAATAATGTTGATAAAAGGAAATTTAGACATAGTTTTAATGAACAAAAGAAAGCCAGAAATAGATTTTGATCTATACTATTCCGATCGATGAATCCGTGCAATGTATTGATAATCATATAATAATAATAATAATAATAATAATAATAATAATAATAATATTAAAACGTGCTCAAGTAGTGGAAAAAGGTAAAATTGTTATGAATATCGATCGTGCAGCTATAGGTAATTTGTATGATACCTTATTCATCACGGATGAATAAATACTCTACTTAATTTTTTTTTCTCTGTTATTACCTAATGGTAAGTCCTATGAATAGAGTTAACTCTATTATTTCGTCAATGATAATTTCATGCTAATAACAATCATGCTACAGTCTTATAGCCTTTCATTTTATTTCCGAATTTTTTATTATGCAATACTTGATTCTCATCGAAAGCAGATTGGTTTTATTTTTCCGTTTTGACTATGTTATCATTATCACACGAGTTCTTATTATTTAGCATAAGTAATAAAACTGTGATAAATGTATAAAATCATGTATAAGAATAATAACTATATTGATATGACATATTTTCATGACGTAAGTTAATCCGTAGGAATAAATTATAGAGCGGCACGTAGCTTGTGATCAATAGGAAGATGAAAACAGACAGAAAGTCATGATTTCAATTCATGTCTCCCGAATATACACGTTTGAAAAATGAGGAATGTATATTTCAACCCAATAATAACATAATTATTGTTACTACGAAGCATATCTATAAGTATACCGTAACATATGTATGTAAGATTAAAAAAATGTATATAGAGGTGAAATTATGGAGTGTAATGCATATTATAATCTCCATCGAATGAATTGTTCAACTAGGGTAATTTAGGGTATCCTTGGTAATTTTATCCCCGATTGATTTTATAAAAATATTTAATTTTACTGTAATTTATATACTCTAATATGTTTTATTTTCTATAACAAATATATTTTTCTCCATACGAATTCTGTATTCATGTCTTTTTTTTTTCATTGATTAATGGTGAGAAATTATCTTATTCCGTTTGTTCCATATCCATGCTGGTAGGTAAAATCGATTATAAGTATAATTTGTTTATTTACTCCCATACAATATTACATACATAATTCTGTTGCTGATGATTGTATGATACTATACATAATGTTCTAAGAAAATATGATAACACGAAGTCAAAAGACTCTGGAAACAAGAAGAAAAAATAGAGAAGAAAACTATAATTTCTCAAGATAACTATGATCAATTAATTGATTATCATTACACATGCCTGTATACTGCAATTTTTATCTCTAATTTATTCTAATGTAACATGATACAAAATACAATTGACGACATTACTGTTAATACAAATGAACAGAAAAATGGAACACATTTTTTTACAATAACAAATACCTAAAATGTCGACGATAAATTTAATAATACAAATTACGTGTATAAAATGAGGATAAAATAGGAAGAACGGAAGATAGATTGATTATCGATACCGTTAGCCGTTCAATGTTGTGTCTCACATTCTTATAGATGCGTGAAAAAAATAAATAGTAATTTCCGCTATGTATCAAAAATAGGGGCTGGTTTGTTGAAAAATTCTGTCACTACATACGCGTATAATTTTAATGTGTATTAAGATTTAATATTAATTCTGATCTTATCCATAAGAGACAAATCATAGATTCTGACCTTGTGTATTGTGTGGATGATAGAATGATAATAATAAAAAGTTGCATTGATGATGATATTGTATAAATTATATTTATAAAATAGGAGAGAGCGAGAGAGAGAGAGAGCTGTGAGAGCAATACTAGAAAATGTGTAAATGCTATTTAAATTATTATCAGCAATAGTTCCAAACTCTGATAGTCGTATTCGAACGTTTGAGAAATTATAACTCAATTTTCAGTCTATACTTTGCCTTCCTTTTTTGTTCAAAGAGTTGGAGTTGAGATAGAATTTGAAAAAAAAATGTTCAAACTGCTAATGAAGTTGATCCTCTCGTTTGTTCACCATTGATCAAACATATTTGATCTGTTTTTCCATGTGAATTCCATTTCCATTACTCTTACTACCTCGTAATCTAATCTATTTGATATTTGGCACGTTGGTAGTAACTGTAAAACTATTAAATACTAATTTAATGAATAATTTTTTTCTCCCTCCTTGATATCCACCTTCTAGTGTAGTGACTATATTGATTATGTGTCATCTTCTAAGTACATACTGATTTATCGATTTACATTGTTGCAGAATAACGAGGCAACGAATCGAACGAATAACTCACTAACTAACTAATGAGAAATTAGAAATTTAACCAGGTGTGTGATTATGACTGAGTGATCGTCGACCTTCTTTCATCTTGTCTAATATTGAAAACCTTGGCCAGCAAGATCGCACTGCGGACCCACATGATGTTCTAGCTGAAGGTACACCATCTGTACAGTGTACATGCTCACATGCATTGGGAATTTGGGCTAAAGTATAATTCCTCCTCTCTTTAGGCACCAAGCTGTATAACGATGCCGCTGTAAAATTATGTTTATTTAAGTGTTGAAAAAAAGACTTTGTTGCGTGGACAATTTTCGATCCTTTTTTGTAAGGCATAGATTTTTTTTTTCAATTTATTTACCGGCTATTGAAGTTTTTTTTTCAATTTTAAGGAATGAAGAAATAATTTTTTTCATAAATTTACGATTCTCAACACCGTAATCGATTAATATCGCTTATGTGTGTGTTCTGTGTATGTTTTTCCATAAGAATATTATTTGAACAACAAATGAAATAAGATTATCATTTACTCATGATACAAAATTGATTATTAGTTGTACGTATAATTATGTGTATAGAAAGGACACAAAAGAGTAAAACAAAAAGAATTTCTCATTATTGCGATTTAATTATTCAATTCTTTTTGTTTCCAATAGATTCAAACAATTTACATTATTGACGTCGTCGTGGTCTTGCTGTTTATTACGATTATATTTTCATCTAGTTAATAATAATGATAACTAACTACTACCTATGGTATAATCATTTATTCTATATTGACGAAGAGACCAATCTATAATGCATTCTGATTTTATTAGTCAATAGAATATTAATTATTATTATTGCAATCTTTTTCTTCCATCATTTTTCCTCTCAATAATTTCTAGTATAATCATTCAATATTCAATATTCAATATTAGGCGCATAACTCTATGTATTCAAAAATAGTATATTATATCTAGTTTCTCTGTAGAAGAATGAATCTCTGATTTAAATCATTTAAACTTCAGCTCGACTCGTACATCACATACATACAGCTATACCAATAGCCTATAATTACTTTATTATTAATATTAATAGTCTACTAGATTCATTTATACAATTGTACACCTTTTTCATTATTTTCTTGCCTCTTCTTCATTCATATCTCTCTAGCTACCACGCTCGCCTCTTCTATATTCACTTTCGTCCCGTTCTAGCAAACAACAATTCATAAGAAAAAGAAAATGACAAATAAATCCGGAGCAGCGGAAAGATACAAAAAAAAAAGTCAATAAAATTCTGTACCAAAGCGTTAGAAGTTTTGTTGACGCTTTCGCTTCGTGTCCATTGCGTCAAGAATCGGCTGTCTCTTAGTCTGGTACCTCCGTCTCAGCTCGTCTATCTCTCGCTCCATCTCAGCGTCCAAACTGGCCATACGTTGCTGCAGCTCCTCGTACGAGAGGAACTTCAGCTGAAGGACATGCTTGTTTATCTATATTGAATTCGCGTTATCATGCCTGTTAAGAGCCTTTTTTCTTATGTTTAGGTCACGCTCCTATGAAATTTCCATATCGGAGCATCCACGTTGTGGTCACTGGTTTTCTGCCTCTAAAAAGTGTTAAAAATACTCGACGCAACAATTATTTAGTGGCTGCACCTTCAATTTCTATCGCGCAAGTATCAAATTTCTTGCGTACATGTGAACTGCCACAAGAAATGAAACTAAGTACAAATCGTACTTCGATAGGACCATTTTTTACCGCGAGTTTTACCTTTTTTGTTACAAACATCATCTTCGTTTAAGTAAATAGATCTTTGATTATGAATGAAGAAACTTTGAGCCGAGAACTCGTGTTCGTGTTTTAGACTTTTGTGCGTTTTGCCACCAGTAAAAAATTGCTGTGTCAGACTTTCTTCCACATTTTTTTATCTAGAAAGCAAGTGTTGAAAACGTGGATATACCGCGCATAGGCATATCCGATATAGAAACTTCGTCGAAGCATTCCCGGAAATGTGAACAGCAATTCAGTCAAAAGAATCGTTTCCACTCATAGTTATACTTACGAAATCGAAATCGCGTTCCGTAAAGGCGTTTTGGAACTTCGGTATGTTATTATGGGCCGGTTCCTGAACTGGCGAAGATATTTGATTGAGTTGTAGCTGTAGGTGGCTTTGAAACCTTTGAGATTCTGTCGGACTCTGTTGTTCCAGTTTTGGTTCAGACTCAGAATTTTGTGCAGAGAGCATGTGGCCATTGTCCTGCTGGAAGATGAATACAAAGCTTTGAAAATCCGGTCGATTAGAACGATCGTAGATGAAGGAAACTCACGTTCCCGATCTCTGTGGCTTCCTTCTTGTCGAAATGGTCAAGAAACAGCGGTCGATACTTTTTCCCTGACTCTACGGAGCCTGTGTTGTGCCCTGCAGGTTGAAACCGGGTTAA
The DNA here is from genome assembly GCA_018257835.1 of Euura lappo. Lineage (NCBI taxonomy): Eukaryota > Metazoa > Arthropoda > Insecta > Hymenoptera > Tenthredinidae > Euura > Euura lappo. The sequence goes on along the minus strand of JAEUYN010000436.1, from coordinate 146,837 downwards.
TAAAAGCTGGGAGATGGTGGAGATATGAAAAAGAATCGCGCAGACAAACTTTTCATCGTCGCTTCTGTATCCGTGTCGCTGTTTATGACCATCGTTCCAAGATCCAGCATTGCAGAGACCAGGGTTCCCGTGTCGGGGAGATCCATGCTGGGAACCAGGGTGCCAGAATCTTCTGGAAGAGGTTTCATAGTCCCACTGCAATCCTCTTCGTCCTGTGACAGGTAACGGGGTTAAATTGAAGTATCAGGATAAAAGGAACTCGGTGAATTAGGCTTACCGAATCATCGGCGTGAATTTTTCCCTTTATAGCCACGTTGTTTATAACGTGGGATCTTGTAGTCTGTTTTTCTCTAATTTCATGAGCCTCGACGATCATTTGACTCAGGATACTTGGCTGCTTCGCGTTACCTTCAACAATTCAATAGTAAAATTGATATGAGTAAACAAGTTCCGAGAAAGACATCAAAACTGGAACAATCCCGGGCCAGATTACGTCTAGCTACCTATAAATTCGTGATTTAATAATTCAGTTGCGGTTGCTCGTTCCTCGGGGTTCTTCACAAGACAGCCGCTAACGAATTCGATGAATTCCGCGCTCCATTGGTCGGGTTCTCTGAAACTTGGAGGCGGCTTTGTGGGGATCATGAAAATAGCTCGCATTGGATGAATGTCTCCGTACGGGGGTTTTCCCTCTGCCATCTCAAGTGCCGTGATACCCAAGGACCAGATGTCCGCTACGCAGTCGTACCCGATCTCTTGGATCACCTCCGGTGCCATCCAGAACGGGGTTCCGATCACTGTGTTGCGTTTGGCCATGGTGTCCTGTTAAAAATGAAAGAAATTTCAAGTCGACGGATTTCAGACCTTGAGGATCAACAGATGAGACTCTAAAGTACCGTCAGCTGTCCAGCTACGCCAAAGTCGGCGAGCTTGGCGTGTCCCTCGTTGTTGAGTAAAATGTTCCCTGCTTTTATATCCCTGTGAATTTTCCGTCTCAGATGAAGGTATTCGAGACCCTTCAACGTGTCGCATAGTATCGTCGCTATCTCATCTTCCTGCAGAGTTTTTTTCCGCAGCCTCATTATGTCGCTGACCGACCCTGCGCCGCAGTATTCCATGACTATCTGTAATTTTAGGGCTCTTAGAAGATCCTCCTGTCAGAGTTCGTTCCGTCTACCGATCTTCATTTCGTAACTGAATATTTATCTCTGTTCATCGAGAAGGACAAAAAGATACCCAAGAAGCTTCATCTTATGTATAGTATAGTGATTGCTGTCATGTGGAAAAACTCCTACAATTCTAGATCTTTACTTAGCCGTCCGAGGCTAATATTTATATATGTCAGCTCCTCTTTTTGGTTGAAGCTACTCTTCTGAAAGCCGTCACGATAGTGAAGGTGTAATTTATCCTATAAAATAAAATTCTGGCCATTGTTTGGACTCTAGGCTGCTGTAATCCCATTTCCCCGTAAGGTGTTTGTTCGTTTCCGAATCTTCCACTGTCCTTTGATCCAGGGGAGTCAAGAAAGATCCTTACCCACAAGTCTGTATTCTTGAAGTAACTCCCGTAGTATTTGACGACATAGGGTGAATCGCATTGCTGCATGATCGATATCTCCTTGATAATCTCTTGGAGATCCGTGTCGACGGGGACCTGTTTGATGGCCAATACCTGCCCGCTCTCTTTGTGCAGGGCTTTGTACACCGAACCATAAGATCTATATTAGGAAAACAAGCGTTTCGGTTACTCTCATGTCTTTGTTATCTTGAGTTGCTCGGTCCTGATTATGTCAATTTACCCTTCGCCAAGCTTGCATATTATGTCAAAAACTTCCTCCGGCTGTCGAGTCAAACTCTCTTCGGACAGCTTCTTCAACTCGCTGAAAGAAATTCATTCATTTTACAAGATTGTTAAACCGAAGTGTTTTATTCGTGGTCATCTTATAGCTTTTTCAAGGAGAACGTAAGGAGCGATCGACGATGAATAGGAGTAGGACTAGAATAGAATCAAAGGAGATATCCGAGAGAAGTAAGAGGAGAAAATGGTGAAAAGAAGGGCATAAAAATAGATAAACGAAAGCGAGATGTATTTGATTATTTCTACCTTTTTGAAGACATCTTCGTTTGTGTAGAGTAACAGAGAACAACACAAAAGCCACAAATGTCACAGTCGCAATTATGTGCGTGTGCGTACGTCTGTATCGGGCGTAAATACGAATAGCGGAGTAGGTATGTGCGTAAAATAGAATATGCGAGAGTAAGGAAAAATAAAAACAAACTAAAAAAACAAATGATAATCAAGAAAACCGCATATACTGTACGATTACAAAGATATGCGATTTTGGATCGTAGAAATCGAATCTTTTCACGTCTTTTATGTCTGCTTACTATTATTTCGTTTTCTGTTTTTTTTTCATAAACACTTGTGAGATATTATAAACAGTTGATCATTGATAATAAAATCATATTCTAAGGAGATTTCAACAGATACATGAAAATATAATTTTACATCGTGTGTGTTGTGTGTGTTTTGTCTTAATTAACTAATCTATCTTTTTTCTATTTCGTGTTCTATTGTTGTCGTTCGGTTGTGAGTATATTTATTCCACTTTTCCTCTTCTCTCTATCTTCTGTATCCTTCAATTTTATAACTTCTGTATGTAATAATAATAAAAATTAATATTTAACCACACAACTGAAATATCTATCCGAAAACCCTCGATCACGAGCATATTGAGATTCTCAACTCTGTGTATAATTTTTTCCCTTCTCTCTCTCTCCCTCCCTCTCTCTCTCTCTCTCTCTCGCTCTTTCTCGCTCTCTCTCTTGGGCTCGCAAGGCCGTTCAAGACGATCTGCGTCTGACTTCACAACTAACTTTATAGTTAGACCCTAAGACCTTTTGAGGGCCTCCTGTTTTACCGACTTTCGACAGCGGATATTTCAATGTAATCTCACGGCTCCGCGAGAGCACTTATCATTTTCAGGGAGCATCTGAGTTATTCCTACGATGGTTAGGTGTTGCGCTCTGCTTTTCAGAAAATCCAGAAATGGAATTAGAATTATTAATTGATTTATTAATACGAGACTGCAGACTGCAGATCAGTTGTGACCAATGACACGCATACACGGGAAAGAGAATTCAACTATGTCCGACAATCAGAACAAAACACAGACATTGTTATGACCGAACGCGGCGAATGCAATTGTTAGGAATCTTCTGGTATCACTCCGAGGTGGATTAGAGTCACAAAACGGATTATTCTTTGCATCAAAATCGCGAAGCGATCGCCTTGTTTTGACATACACGTACACAACTTGCAAGACGAGGTTGTGTAGAAATAGTTGAATTTTTTGCCACCTGACAGCAGCGCAACCGATTCTGGCGAAATTTGTTGTCAGTGGAGATCAATGTGTTCTTGATAGGGTCATTCGCAAGCGGATCGCGTTCTATTGCATCGAATTATTACGCCGAAACTGCGGAATTATCGATGATATCATCATTTATATAGGAATTGTGATAAAATAAAATATTGTACAATCGTGATCTTCGTGATTATTTTGAGCACCCCTGTTGAAATTAGTTCAAATTTTCGCCGTCATAATATCGCTTGAAGTGCGCTGATGCGACTTCGCTGAGGTCACGTGGTCCTCAAAAGGCTTTAGACTAGTCACTCGATCAGCGCCGACCAATAGCAATGTCTCCCTGAGTAACGTTGCTAATTACAAGCTGGAATTGCAGCCACACAACCGCTCAATGGAAATGCAGTCTTCCAATCGTACCGACGATGAATTCGAGGGCGAGGAGTTCGAATTACCCATTTCGTCTAAAGATCGAAATTATTTACCATGAGTATAGTTTTGGAATTACTCTACTTTTCTTTTGATCCCAGGACCAAACATATTCAGAAAATTACCGAAATTTGTGACAGAAAATTTAAGGTTTACGCTCAATACCCAACTTTTCACGTATCAGAAGATACAAAATCATAAGGTGGAGAAAAAAAATTTATTCATGGGAATTACAGACACAAAAAAAAACAATATTGAGACTCAGCAAATGAAATAGAAGAACGTGATAAACAAAAGTGAGTGGTGTTCGACTAGATTTTTGAATCTCCCGCTGTTTTCGCAAGGTATGACGGTAGGAGATAATCCCGTTTGGTCTAATGTGAAACGTCGTCGAGCGTCGTCGTCGTTGCGAGCGTCTCGTCCCACGGAAATACCAACCACACACCGTGTAGAAAATATCTCGTTTCTCGACCAGTGTGCGTGCGGTGGTTCGTGGAGTATGGCGGTCAAAATTTTGAGGTAGCGTTGCTCGGTGGGATACAAGGATCCATAGTTTTATCAATATCACATACGTGCCCGCGTAGTAATAACTCGATTTTTATACCCATCAACCGAGAGGAGGTCGCCGTGGGGTTTTTCCCAGTATTTAGTAATAACAGAGAAAAAGGAACAAGGAGAAGAAGAAGAAGAAAAACGAGAAGAACAAGAAAAACAGGAAAAAAAATACAAGTGCCTTATATTACGCTTCTTAAAGTGAGAAGAAGAAAACAAAAGGAGGAACAGGAAAATTGTTAAAAAATGAAGAAAACAATAAGAACGAAACTACATATTTGATAATAGTGGGATAACAAAAGCTCTATACATAACACGGAACTGTGATATCGTAATAATAAATCTCGAATAAGACAAAAACGTACAACATAGTTACATACATACGATATCAGAGTACTCTGTGTGTGGGTATGTTGTATGTAATATAATATTTGACTGATCCGTGTAAAAAAAAAAGTAAATAAAAATCAGAGATATATTTATTTATTGTTATTATCGTGATAATAGTGATAATGATAATGAAGAAACAAACAAGAAGAAAGTAAATAAATAAACCCTACTATCTCTATAAATCGTGAATAAAAAACGATATTGACGCTATTATAGTTGAACGGTGTGGCTATCTTCCATACATATATCTCTATCTACCTACCTACCTACGTATCTACCTACCTACCTACCTACCACCTATAGCAACAACCTCGATAACAACAATGGAATTACTTGTTATCGCGTAAGAAAGAAAGAGAATGTGCGTGCGCGCGCTGCCGCTACCGCTTCAGCTTCAACTTCCCATCGTTCTCTTCGATACAACCTCAGCACCGACTACCACATCGAGAAACAACTACCACGCCGAGTAGCAGCAACAGCGAGGAGGAGGACTTATAACTAAAATCACAAATATACTCTCTCACTACCTACCTACTACCACCACTGCATAACTATCGCTACCTCAACCTCTTCCCTTCCACCCCACCTAACCCACCCACCCCCACCCCCCGTTCCTCCCGCCACATTGAATCTTGAAGAAAAACCAGCAACAGGCCACACACGCCTTGCCTGGGCACGGCGCTTCGGCGACGCAGCTCGCATAGTCGTAAGCCCGTGGAGACTACAATCCGTCTGTCTCCTTGTCTCTTGTCTATCTTGAAATCGGTTCGCAAGGTTTTTGAAATTTCGGGAGCTGGGACCGCGGGGTCACCTCGCTTTTTCTCCTCTTGTTATGTCTTAGACGAATACTCTATCGGTTTATACCTGATCACCGTCTCGCCTCATAGTTCGGCTCAGTTTACCTGTGAGGTGCAACGAGAAAACTTGGAGTTTCTAAAATCACGAATCAGACTACCAATGAGTGGAAGGAATTAAGACAGGTGGGAAACCATCCCGACGAGTTGAAACAAACGATCGTGTGTCTTCTTAGATGAACTTAGTGCCTTTTATCAATCATCATCGATATATTTATACCCATGAAACACAAAGCAACACGGTGTCTTTGATAAATAAAACTATACACACACATAATAATATGTAATGAATAAGTATTACCGTCGAGTATAATAATAAAAATTAAAGAGACTAAGCAAAAAAGATATTTAAAAAATGGCGCTCCCTCAAGAGGTAGATCAATTGAAGTCTGGTCTGGTGGTCCGAATAGATCAGAACTCCGAGTCCGACCTGCAGGCGTTGTTTGACAGCGTTTTAAAACCCGACGCGAAGAGGCCGTTGCAGGTGCCGTTGCGTATGCGTAACTTGCCGGACTCCTTTTTCAATCCACCGTCAACGGGGAGCAAGAGTCCGTCGATAAGTCACTCACGTGAAAATAGCGCCGATTCGGCGTTCGGTACGACCGTTGGTAGCGGAGGCGGGGGTGGAAATGGTCCAGGCAGCGGAAGTTCAAATACTGGAAATGCTGGAGGCGGGAACAACGGCGTATCCGGAGGTGCCGGGGCCAACCCTGCGGCATCAGGAAACCAAGGATCTGGAGCTAACGCCGGCGGCGTCGCGGTCTCGAATAATGTCGGGCTCACAGTCTCACATCCCAGAGCTCACAGCAGCCCAGCATCCCTTCAACAAACCTATGCATCTGCACAACAAGCTCAACAACACACGCCGCAGCCACATCCGCGCCATCATCATCACAAACAACGCAGCTACGATGTTATCAGCACTGTTGATGATCTTGGACCGTTACCACCTGGATGGGAACAAGCACGTACGCCAGAGGGACAAGTCTATTTCTTGAAGTGAGTATACCAATACTCTCATTTATTCTTATAGGTTTTCCAAGTTCCATCTAGGCGTCTATTGCCCGTGAAAGAAACTGATGAAAAAAACACTTGAGAAAACTTCTGAGATGTAGCTTATGTCGATCTATGGCGATTTAGTACAGTTTTAGATGTACAGAGGCAACATCCGACTTTCAAAGACAAACAATTAACAAGAAAATAAAAGACTCCGAGGATTTCCGAGACCAGTAATAAGATTTTCCAAGTCTAAATAGTTTCTAGATACATTCGCTATCGCGAAAAACGTCCGATCGAATAAAAATCCTCGAACCATACAGGAAGCACGTTTTGTCACGTCGCAGTCGTTTTCAAGCATTTTTGAGAGTGGTGTATGTGACCCCCCCCCCCCCCCCCCATTTCTTGTAAACACAGTTCCTGCAGCCGAAACGCCGAACCGATTCCGACGAAATTTGTACAGGATACTATTTTAACCCTGAAAGTGTAAAAATTTTATCGTGAGCAAGAGCGGGCCTTGGAATACGGTCTATTGGCTTTGAATCAAAATTTAGAAATTTTGGGGGGATTTTGAACACTATTCCAAAACAAACTAGCACTGTGCGATCGTGCCTTACGCAAAAAGCGATGAGCTTTTTGGCTAAAAAAGGGTAGTTCGTTCTTTGTTCTTCTATGCATTGCCAAAACCTGCAGATTTTAAAGTTCGGCGGACCTGAGAGTTACAAATGATTAAAGTCGTGACCTTGCCAAATGTCGGAAAAAATGATTGTCATATGCCAATTGTTATTGAATATTGAGAAAACAGAAAAAGTCAGGCTGGGGAAAATGTGCACATGGGTTTGAACATGTATGGCCGGCATCCGAAATGAAATAAAATGAAAGTGAACATAGTTCGACCCCCACTCGGAAGAAGCGATTCGTGAATTTTCTCAATGAATTTTCGTATAATTCTCAATCGTTGTTCGCAACGAAAAATGCCCAGAAATTGAGCTTCCTCTAAAAATCCGTTTTTAGAGAGACTGACATTTTTCGTAAATTCACTGTGGCTTGTAAGTGAGCTACATTTTTTCTATAATATGTCACAAATTGGTTATAGCCATGGCGTGGAAAAATTGAACTTGCAATACTACGAAATTTCGCAATATCACCAATACTATTCTGCCAAAGCAATCGCAGCTCGTCAAGGAAGTGTATAGCTACATGATGATTTACGACAAAAAAGATACCATAGAAAAAAAATCAATTCAAAGAAGAACGTATACTCTGAGAAAATGTCATTTTCGTGTAGCTTTCGTCGAGAACAACGACTTACATATCCGAAAAATGATGAATATTTTTTTAAGATTTCAACAAACAACAAAATAAACACGTATTCACTGAGTTGTGGTCCTGAAACGTACGGTTGTCTCTCTTTGAGAGAAAAGGGTGGCAAAAATCATTCCTAAATGGTTGATAAAGAAAACTCATTAAATGTTCGTTCGTGCAGTAGAAGAGGACAAAGAAAAATCGGGCTCGGGGTCAATCTTGTTCGAATTTATTCAGACTACCCCGTGTATTTGGGACAGTTAAGTTATACCTTTTGCTCTCTTGAGGTATACTATGGAAGTCTACCTGTTGGCTTTAGGTTAGGTTAGGGTTCAGTCCTCGAGTTGTACAAAAGTTCAGATGACTGGATCTACCTGACTCCTTGCCTCCTCCTATGTTATTCAATTATGAATGCAGGAACTTATCTCTACGACGTCCTTGTTATATTGCTTCGGTATATGAAGGATAGATTCATTATGACTTACGAAGCAATAGTATTTCTTTTCAATATATTTGTACTCGTAACATTTGATTTTTTGAATTAGGTACATCACGAAGAAGAATTGTTTCTTGAGATATGTTTTGATGGTGTTTGTTTGTCTCTCTCAATGGCCACCATGTATTTCTCATATGGTATGAAAGATTGCGTGTGCGGTTATAGGGTTATTATTCGACGATCGTAACATTTAAAAATCACGAAATCGAAGCATTATCAGGGTATGAATCGCACTACTCACACACGGACTTCCTCGTCTCTACCACAGCTCTCTTACATTAACTAACGTATGTTGGTACAGTATACAGAGAGAATTCATCATCGTGTCATGTCCTTCATTCATTTATTGCGCGGATTGTATTTCTGTGAAGAATTTTTCCCCTATCTTCCCTCTCTTGTTTCTCTTTCTCCTTCACTTGCTCTGTCTCGACCATTGCACGTACAACAACGTTACCTACTCGTCTTTCTCTCTTTCTCAGTGCGATTCACTCTATTCGTCATAACTTCGCGGACGTTCTTACACTTGTTCTTGCTGGTATATCAAACCCCGAATTATGTAATTATTGATTTACTGAAACATCGTACGCTGTTGTAGTGTAGATGCTATATTCATTTTCCAAGATGAATAAAGGGGAGAGCAGGAGAGAGAGAGAGAGTACGGTACAGCATATAGGGAGTCGAGACGACGCCGTAGGTATAATTGGTGCAATTGATACAACTGGTTAATTTTAGCCTGTGTTACTGTACGTTTATAAATAGAATCTAGACTATTTCTGGCCATTGAAAATTTTCTACGGAAATACGTACGTATAATATACATACGATACACAAACAGATCTATGCGCGTATGAAATAGTAGTTGTATGCTGTGCAAAGTACAAGGCACTATATTGTTATGGTTTGAGAAAAAAAAAAATCTAAAACACACAACATGGAACGGAGTAGGTACGTGACCTTATCGAGGCCACCCTGTATATCGGGGTATTGATGATGATATTGACGATAATTACCTATGCAGTTATATTATTTGTTATAGCACAAAACTGTATGGATTATAGTGTGAATTCGTATAATGCCTATAGTCTATAGTCTGTTAGATATAACGGATTCAAGTTATACGTATAGTGATATACCATACCTATAAGATGGATACAATTAGACTTGACGCCGGGCCGTTGCAATTAACCAGACCCGTCCCAGTTTTAATGATAATTTAACTACATCATTACTTTTCGTGTTGTTGGCTACTACCTACTCAAAGAAAAGGCTAGCCTCTCTCTCGGCGCTGTACGAACGTGCCAAACTCAACGTTACCAATTTATACCTTTGCTACTTTTTCCATACATTTATACTTACCTCGTGTATCTGTATACATGTACGTACGAACCTAACTCCTAAGTGTAATTAACGGTAAATTATTGAGCATATTGTAAGTATATCGTCAATCTGGCCACACGACGTAAATAAAGGGTGGCCACATTCGCAGAATACTGACGAGACACACATTTCCATCAGTCTAATTAGTTTTCCACTTTAAATAAATTCGAAAAATCGTTGAAATCTAATCTGCTCAATTCCGTCTTCGTGTTTGGTTCAATGAAAGGAGACGAAGGGGTATAGGGATGAGGCGAAAGGTGGGAGTGAGCCGCGTCAAATACGTATGTAGATATTAGGTATAAGGTTCAGGAATACGATCGCGACCCAGCTGTATATAAGGCACTTGGGAATCTTTGAAGAAACAGGAGACGAAACAACGAAGTCGATATTCGTGTGTAACATCCTGACCATCGAAATGACTTTGTTTCATATACCCCCACACATTATTAAATATACCCATATCTCGATAGGTATACTATTCCATACATCCTGCTCCGTCGTTATGGTCGCAATGATGATGTTATGTTATACTGTACGTACTACAGAGCAGATTTGGTGGAGATAGTTACAAATATTTGAGAAAATATTTTTTGAATAAGTTTCCGGAGGATGCAAGCTCACTTACCGTCGCAGCTATTCTGAGGCGATTTTGGCAACATGAACATCCCGTTTCCGAAAAATTGTCAGTTTTACGGTGCGAATCTCATATAGCGATCTTGAACAACCTTCACGAAATAATACACGAAATCATCGCATTTTTATGATCAACTGACCAGTGGTCGAAATAACAAAGCATCCTGTTCCAGATGGAGATCAAATTTGATCTTTCCGCATTCAATCACTACCGCTGTGAATCTCTTTCGAAAGCGATCGTTCGTCAGAGCCATGAATCAATGTGTGATGCAATGATACCTAGAACGCAGATAATGATTACGCGTATAGCTAGGTTGATGACGTTGCGGCGTTGGATTCGTACGTGCACATGATAAGGTGGAGATAATTATATGCTATCTAATATGAAGTAGGTAATTACTATTTTTGTATTGTATTCGCAATCTCTCTTGTCGCTCGTTCAGAATTTCAGAGAAATTGATAGACTTGGGCTACAATTTTTTTATATGGTTCAATCTGCCATCACACCTTGTTGTTAACTTCGACATCAAGTGCGGTCTGATGTACCAGAACAAATGCATATCTCTGGATGATTTCCATTTTTATACTGCTTGCTTGACATCGTCAATATTTTCATCAGAAAACTTCGAGCTGTTAAAAAGTTACCAAGTTTTCGTTGAAGCTAAAAAATACCTAGCCTAGAATTACAAAAATGATGCCAATCTAAGATGACTAATTTTTCATTCATCGCGAGTAAGGGACAGTGATCGTGTTGATTTACCTCATTTTATACTTTCAATTTTCCGATAATCGAACAGATCACACTACGATATTATAATCCCCTACATGTACGCATATACGTATACACATATCGTACGTGTATAACTACATCATCCGTACACACAGCTTAAAGGGAGTTTCATTCATTGATGTCATGCCGTGAAAATTTTCACTCCACTTTATACACACACTGTACACTTATATCCATACATCTGCCTAAGAGTAGACGAATGATACATTCATACGTATATACTACACAAGCAGGAATGATACACGGGTAGATCTCGCCTATATTCTCCATACAATAACTATTCTTCATAAAATCCCTACTACAACCCCTTGAACAAATGAAAACAACAAAACAATTGGAATATATTGACATTATCATCGGCTGTGAAGAAGATTCAGACTGTGGGACGCGGAGGGGCGACCGGGGCGGGCGGATTATTATCTCGAGACATGGAGAAGAAGATGAGAGAAGATGAGGAGGAGGAGGAGGAGGAAGAGGAGGAACTTAGTTAGCCACGACCGTAGGGGCTACGTGTGTCTATTTACGAGTTGTCCGGCGCCGTGATGTCCGGGGTAAAAATACACCGGATATATATAGTACACCACAGAAAGAGATAAAGAGGGAAAGAGAGACGGATAGGAAAGAGAAAAAGAGAAAGAAATAGAGGGAGAGAAGGAGAGAGAGAAGGGAGGGAGAGAGAGAGAGAGAGAGAAAACCCCTCTCTACCTACCTACCTACCTACCGTTCTACTCCGGCTTTTTGGAATAGCGCCAACCCGCACGACGCAACGCGACGATGCTGTGGTACTACTCGCGCGGATGAGATGTGTGTACACGTACATCGAAACCCCCTCTCGATACATACATCTGTATATCTTTTTATCTACCTACCGTGCGCAGTCAAGTTCCGTACGTTTTATTCAACTGTTTTGAAAACGATGCGCAGCCCCCATATGCAACAGGCGCGTCGCGTCGCGAGGCGGGGCGGGGTTCAACGACGCGTTTTAAATTCGGCAAGACACAGACCTGACGTGCGACTACGGACACTACTTTAGAAACACAATTTTATATACCTATAGGGGGTGTTCCGTTTACGGCGGATCATTTTTTTGGATTCGTATATGGCGGATGGTCACCTAATTCGACGTCATTAATACTGCCAGCCCTTGATCATATCATCGAATATTTGCAAAAGTTATGGTCGAAGACGAATATTGCGAATACGCGAGGCGAAATCGCCATTGCCCCCTTGTAGCACACGATTCTGCAGTCTAATCCGACATTTGACTGCTAACGCGCATGCGTGGACTCGAGAGGAGTACAATAATGACCACCTTGAACTCCTAGGACTTGAAGTGCTCAATATTGTACAAACGCACGTGCGCATGTGCAACCTCCACTCACTAAAGCAGACAACGACTGAAAATCGCGTGATTCATACTTGCGTTATATACAAATATTTCGTCGAATGTTTGAACGCATGGAATAACTTTGATCAAAAATTCGGGTCATAAATACCATGCCCTTCTGAAACACTTTGGTATTACCAAACCTTTTGCAATAATCAGTAATTACATCGACTAGTCAAATCCTGCATTGATATCAATTTTGGTAATAATACAACACCCCATATGTATATATGAGGATTTCCATCATTCACTTGTTCCTGCGCAGAAACCATAAATAGCGCCACTTTTGGTGTCTGCGCAGTAATTACTAGTTAGCCGGAAAGGATAGGCATATCTGATCATTACTGTACAAGGCTGCCAGCGAGTCACTCTTCCTTCTCTTCTTTTGCCAATGGGGTCCAAAAAACTTGGCAGAATATCCATGACCTGCAGCTTTATGCAAAATCGTGATGTTGTAATATATCCATCTCTTCGGTAGCTTGATAACTACAAAATTGATAACACTACAAAGTTGCAAAATTGTTGCGCTTCAGAATACGCATTCGGCCGTACATTCCATAATGTGACGAGTTCCTGTTATGGATTCGCATGGAAATATGTCATTTTTCAAACTTGAAAGTGGCTTTTAAATCAATTTTTGATGTATACATATGTATATATGTATATAAATTCTGTCTTATAGAAATCATCGACTTCATAAGGGCGATCGAATTTCAGCTTTTCTAGTGTCAACCTGTTCAAATAATATTTACCAGGTCCATAGCGTACCTACACAACTACAGCGGCTAAGCCTGTGTTGTCGTATAGATACACAAACTAGTCATCTACGAAGTGGGTTGGCTTCTGCGCGTGGTGACGCTCACTTCGTACATGTACACAGGTTCTCACGCATACTTGTGTCGTGCTTGTATTTACGCAATGGGCCTATCATGATGAACAGATTAAACTTTTATGGTAGAAAAAAAGCTAACTTCTCGAATTTTAGTCGGACGAAAAATTTGTTCGCACATTCGATAGAGGAATATTTTCTGAAGAGTTTGAGACCAAAACTACTTGGAAAGCTCATTACTTGCACAACAGATGCGGAAAAATCTGTTCGAAAATAGTATATTTCGATACAAGAGGCCAAACGAGCGTTTTGCGCACTACTCGTCTAAAGGCCGCACGAAGCCTCGGCGAAAATAATTTGGAACCAATTTCCAGTTCCAAAAGATGAAGAAATTGTTTATCATGTATTATTACAATTTTTTTTTCCTGAAAATTGAAAGGTCATACCCATCCAACGAATTCAAAGTATTTTTAACGAGTCACTTCTAAATCACTTTTTCGGGTAAAAAAAGTCACTTTTGTCACTTTTTTTAAAGCCCTGTCCCAGCCCTGAGATCTGAATTGTTTCTGATTGCTGCCTTCTGCCCCCATACATTATCGAACTAATGAGTTGAAATGTTCAAGTCAAGTCCGATGACAGGTGTTCCAATTTGTTCGCTAGAAGATCTGTAAATCATCATTTCGTCGCCATTTCGGAAATTTAAAGACCAATTTGAATTCTTTTTATTTCATCTTCTTCCCGGATTTCTAAATGAACACAAATCACCGGCTTTGTTTCATTCTTTGTGTCATATCTTCGTGTCGCCATTTACGGTCTAAAAATTAATGTAGAATTGATGAAACTTTTTTTATTCATGTCGGAATTCGTAGAATTGGCATTTGAGATTGAAGTAAAAAAAAAAACCTTACGATCTTTACGCATAAAAACAACCTTTACTTCATTCGAAGTGTGACAATGAATCAGCATCAGAATGGCAACTTTATTATAAACGGAAAAGAAGTTCCGTAATTTGGCGTACAATATATGATGCCTATATTATTTCATTTTCCGTCCACTTTTTTTCTTACATACCTATATCTTTACTCTCTCACATGACTGTTCTCATTGCGCGTTAGAACGTAGGACGTCACAGATATACGTACAGCAAACATCTAATAAAGAGAAGAGCGATGAGCGTAATGATAATAATATACGTGCCTATGTATAGGGTCGTGGGGGGTTAACCGGAAGTTGAACAATGTTGTGTTTCGATAATAGGTATATGTTCTCTCTTTCGTTGGTTTCCCTTGTTTGTTATTGTTGGGTATATATGTATATATGTTTATTCATTATTGCCCATTGTTAATATAGAACGAATCTGAGCAGGGGAAAGGCCAACTGTCTATCCCACTCTCTCTCCTCGTCTATCCCATCCTCTTCTTCTCCACTCGGAGATTTTTTGGATTTTAAAACAGGACACGAGAGTTTCGTTCTTCGAGAAAATTATCAAGTTTCCAAGATCGACCCGTTGAAAATGGCCGATTTTTTGTTTGGGGACTCCGTATGAAGCGCCTATCCACCATTTCATTCAATTCCTACGGTTACTATACAGAATACAGAAAACAAGACGAATTCGCGCCCTACCACCCCACCGCACCCCGCATGCCGAGTTTAATCTTAGACCACTAAGAGAGCAACAGTATAGTGTACACACTACACTATGTGTAACATATAACTAACTAACAGAGAATGATATAGATACCTTCGTGTATTGCATACCCTGTCGGAAAAACACCTATTGAAAATAACAAGTACGGCATATTAATTGCTTCCATTTTTTAGTAACTGCAGGTTATTTTCAAATGCGGCCATGCACCCATGTGAGAAAATAGTTGAGAAAAGAAGAGAAGTTGTTTATTGTTGTAATTATTTCATGAATTTGATGTGCCAGCACAATAAACAGGGAGGAACATGGGTATTTTCGAAAAATTAGGGGAAGTCCACAAGTCCTTGTTGAATGAAGTAGTTTCTTTGTTGTTGCTTGCATGACTGAAGAAAATCTGAATTCAAAATTCTCTGCAGCAATTCTTATATAGGATGTCCAAATTTGTGACTATAATTTAGAACCCACTGGAAGAAATTCTAGATGGGTCTTTTTCTTTGTGATTAAGAACCAAAATCGACTCTTTCAAAAGTATCTGTGGACTCCCCTCTTGATCCGCATGCTGACAGGGTGGCTACCCGTCTGTAAAACCTGGAAAATTAGGAAATGTCAGGGAATTTGATGTGTCAGGCAAAAGTCGGGGAATTTTCCGGTTGGTCAGGAAATTTTATAAAATCTACGGATTTTAAAACCCTGGCCATGAGATTCAGATGCTATCACCGTCATAATTTTTCTCTTTTTCTTCTTGACGATTTTATTTTTATCTGTGATGAGAAATATGAGACAACCCCACGAAAATGAATATATATATTAGCATTTTTAAGTCACGCATGAACTAGGTAATTAAAATTTTTATGAATTTCTCTTTTCTCGTGCTAAAAAAGATGTGAGTATTCGATTTGAACTTTAGGAAATTGATCGAAAAACTCGCAATCAGCGACCGGCCGAAACTCAATTTCTCATTGTCGCAGTGATTACAATAACTGCCTCATTGCTCTGAGAACAGTGAGACGCGAAGTTGAAGAATTATCAAACTTCCCTAATATGCAGCATAAAATCGAATTAATTGAAATCCTCGACAAATAGTATAATAAAATGGATAAAAGTTTACCAACCAATACTTTCACTGACGATTCGACAATAATTTTTGAAAATAAGAGTGAACAATACCACATCCAGAACCATCAGTTGGTAAATTGCTCGTTTAACGTTCCGTCTACCGAGTATGTTCACTGTCTGTAGATTTGCAAAGGTAGAAACGAATTCTCTTCATCCAAGTACTACATACATATACATATTAACAAGGGTTTTTTTGAATACAACTACCACTTGTACCGTAGTTCCACTTATTTATAGATTCCCAGTTATAATTGAGTGATACATTCAAAGCGTCAGCCTCCGGAGCAGGGGCCCAAACTCTGCCGCATTATGCCTTGAGCTCTGAAAATAATGGATAAAGCTATTATAGAAAAAATGCTCACGACAGAAAAGTCTCTATTTTCTACTTTTTACCTTCCAGTCACATGACCCGGACCACAACGTGGGAAGATCCCAGAAAAACAGCGGCAGCAGTGAGCGTGGCAGCGGTCGCTGCAGCCGTCGAAAGTGGAAACAAAAATTCAAGCCCGGCTGCGACTTCCTTGGGACCGTTGCCCGATGGTTGGGAACAGGCGCATACACCTGAAGGAGAAATATACTTCATCAATCATCAAACACGCACGACGTCTTGGTTCGATCCGCGGATTCGTATGTAGTTTTAATGGAAAGTTTATCGACTTTTGAGGATGTTCTGAATTTTTTATTCTCACTTACAGCAACGCATTTGCAACGTGCTCCGACATCGGGCGCCATGCTTCCGCAGACCACAGGTTGGCTTCAGCAGCCTGGAGCTGGCGGTATTCAAAGTAGTCAGCCAATTCAGGTTTGTCAACGTCTTCATTCACTCCAGTTGGAAAGAGAACGTTTAAAACAGCGTCAACAAGAGATAATGAGACAGGTATTGAACCGATTTCGTAACAAACAGTGTGAAACAATGACTTGAAAAAAAAAAAAAAAACGTTGAAAAATTATCAGTTAATGAATAAAAAGGATCACATTACATGCCGCGTAAACGAAAACTCGCGCTTTATCCATTGCGCGTTTACTAATCCACCACTTTTATCACATCAGCAAAAACTCATGAGGCAAACAACAACGGAGGTTGCGATGGACCCATTTTTGTCAGGAATCAACGAGCAGCACGCTCGTCAAGAGAGCGCGGATAGTGGTCTCGGGCTTGGCTCTGCGTACTCGCTTCCTCATACGCCTGAAGATTTTCTAGGCAACATAGACGATAATATGGATGGAAGGAGCGGTGAGATCTCTTTCTAATAACGATATTAACGAGACATTTTCTCACTTCTGTTATCGTTCACCTGTTATTCTCATTTTCATATTTACAGAAGGAGCACCTATGGAGACACCAGACTTATCCACGCTTAGCGACAACATCGATTCAACGGACGACCTCGTACCTTCGCTCCAGGTATTGTTTTAAACTTTTTTTTTTTTTTGCGCAACGTTACGATCCAAGAAGAGTACGAGCACATCGCTATTCTTCGGCTCCTATTCAGTATGATGGTAATTTTCTCATCGTGTTTAATATTCAAAGATCTCAGATCATTGTCATACAAATTTGTCTTCGTATGTATTGTGCTGATCTTGAATATTAAATATGGTATATTTGAACGTGGATCGTGCATCATGGTTTAACATCTGAGATTACGTCATACAGAGGCTTTTTAATCACCTTGATGCAGAATTCTGGATCAGATCTAAAGGAAGATGAGGATTCTAAATTTATGTTTGCGTATGTGTGTAGGTTCGAGTTGGTTGAAACATATTGTCTTTCTTGTCTTTCGAGCCGGTACACGTTTCTCCCTCAGTCTTGTATCGAGGTGGTGGAAAAACCTGTAAGACTTGTTATTATACGCAGACGAGAACTTTTACCACTACTATCAATAGTTTAGATCGTGTTATTTAGCTTTCTAACTATGTATCTAAAATGCGAGTCGGTTGATCAGTTTCATATTCTAGTTTACAGAATTTTTAATCGATATTATTTTTTTTTCATTCCATTTGTTACAGCTAGGCGAAGAATTCACCAATGACATTCTTGACGACGTGCAATCGTTGATAAATCCCAACACTAGCAAATCTGAAAATGTATTAACGTGGCTGTAGTATGACGTGCCGCAAGCTTATGAGCTCTATTGATGGTATTTTCTTCATCGAGTATATTGAACACACAAATTCAATATTTTCATACGTTAATTTTATATTCAACTGGAATCAAACTGAGGAACGAACACGAGATTATCCAGGGTATAAAATTCGTCCGGTTCACGTGCTTAAGTAATATTCATAGATTCGCAAAGATTATTATCTTCCAATATTTTTTTTCTTTTCTTTTTCTTTTCTTCTTTATTCTTTGTTGAAAACTAATCGATATTCTGTTTTTATTTTCATTTTTTGGTTTTACCCGGATCGAAGAATAGGATAAGGAAAGGTTTAAAAAAATATCGGAGAAGTGAAAATCGCGTTAATATTGTCAATAGCAACAACAGATGAGAAAATTTTTAAGAATACGTTTGATGTCACGTTTGGTTCACACGAAAGGAGAGAAAAGAACGTTTGTTCTCTCACTTTCCAGAATATCCAAGTTCAAAGGAAACAAAAAACATGAATTATTCAAATCGTTAATCAACGCTTAGCCATTTTATTCTCATGGTGCTGAGTAAAATTAAGAATGAATCGAGAACAAAGACAAGAAGTAAAGAAAAAAAAACAAGGAAAAAAATGTTGATTACTACGTTACATGATTATCTTTTCAATTAAGTATTTTTCTTAAGTATTATATACATACACGATAAGAGATAAGATATTTTACAAAAGTTATTGTTTATTAATAAGATTCTATTCTATATATACAAATATACATATGTATACAATATATAGTACCATCGTGTAAATTAGAAGTTTAAAAACGAAACAAAACAACAACAAAAATACCATGTAATAACATTTAGATTTAAGTACTGTAAGACTATGATTGTTTTTTGTATAATAATAATAATGATGATAATAATAATGATATATATATATCATTGTTATTATTATTATTATTATTATTATTATTATATGTCGTAGGGAAACACTGAAGTACGACAAAAAAAGAACGTATTATATTATTCATCGTCGTACGTAATGACGTTGCTTTACCCCACTTGATTCATTGACGCTGTGCTATGTTTAACGATAAATAATGCATTACGAGTACGAATACATTTTAACAAAATGTTTCGTATTTTTGTTTATAGCGTGAAAACTCTGTACAGCCAGTCTTTAGAGTCGTTTGATCGGTAAACAACAATAACGATAATGACGATGATGATGGATAGCGAAAAGGAAATAAACTAAAAACAAACTGAATTGAACCTAATAAAATGACGAGACGTCTAATCAAGGCAGCAAATATCGACGGAAACTACGTTATCCATAGACACTCGTTAAGTTTTCTGTACGTATACTATCGTTACGCATTGAATACTCATGGTGCACGAATGTTTTACCACCGTCACCAGCTTTCAAAGAAAATTCTATTATTATTAAACCGTCGTTAACATACCTGTAATGAATTTATTGAACAAAATGAAATAAGAATTAGTATTATAAATCTAATAGGAGAAGAAAAAAATGTGCTCGATTCGATTCGGCAAAATGAAACTAATTTCACTGATTATAGTTCCGATATCATGACGTATCGGAAGAGAGGTAACAGAAATTGATGAATCCGAGATAAACCAAAAACGTGACTAAGTGCCTTACAAGAATATCTAACGGATACGGCGTTGGCGAAGCGAGTAAATCGAGCTTTCGAAAAGCTTGGAGAAAGTTGTATTAACAGAGAAGGATGAAATGAATTATGTACTCCATTTTGTTTGGTAGTAATAATGAAGTGAGAAAAGTGCCTTGGCTTTTGCAATTTTATATATACATATATACATATATACACATAGTTGTTTCTTCTTGAAAGCAATACATACATTACCGTCCATAAAGCGTTCGAAGTAAAGAATAAGGATTATGAGTCAAGATTAATAGCGTTGTTACGAAATGGAAATCAAATCCTCCGTCTATGAGAAAGAAAGTCATAATGATTAAATATCAAGACACATATATTTTTCAAATACTAGAACAACGTTGATCAGAGCCAACACGCATTGTTCGGCCACGAAGCGAATGGAGAAAAAGCTAAGTTTTATATTAACGCGCTGTCTTCACTCTGCTTCCAAATAGCGTGTGTTTGGCATATTTTCTACAGAACAAAAATAATAACATGTATAAATTATGATTTTTATTCAAGATTAGCTGAAGCAATAATGTAATAACATTGTTGTCACAAGTTTTATATACCTACATACATACATACGTGAATCGATAAATAAATGAATAGATATATGTATACTGTAGGTCGATACATAAAATATACATAAAACGTATATTCAGGGTGTATATACCAATATAGTATATATATATATATATATATATAATAACTCGTCGACGATAATAATGATGATAATTGTTGTTGGTTGTTGTTGCTGCTGTTGTTTCGTCGACGATACTGATATTATATGTAAAGTAATATGTATATTATTATTATTATTATCATCATTATTTTGATTATATGCATTATACAGTAGATATATAATTACGTAGGTTTCTTTTTTCTTATCATACGCGACCGACGACTGTGTATCATTGACGTAGCACCTTTTGAACGAGCACTGCATCATATATAAATATCTATTTTATTTTTATTATTCTTTTGGATGACAAAATTTATCTACAAAACGGTGCTCCGATATTATTATCAATATTATTATTATTATTATTATTATCATTATTATTGGTACTTTTATTACAATAATTATATTTTATAAGTGAGATTTTTTTTCCATCTTTTTTTCGTCATAAAAAGAAGGTAAAATAATCTCGATCAAAGCTTTTTTTTATATCATGTACACGTATTCGCGTCATATGCATATGAAAACGCTGGTAAATAAGCTGTTCGTTACTTACTTTTCATTATTTTAAAACCTATAAGTGTATACTAGGTCGTCTCTGCGTGTATGTGTGTCATTCAGCTGATTATTTGAATTTTATACGTAGTTATAAAATTGTACAAATTAGTTACGCGTATTGCACACATACATAATAAAATAATACTGTGAATATTATTTCAACACCACGGTACATGCGTAAATACGTACGTGCGTATAGTTAAATGTATCTATAAGGTGGTTATAGGTACATGGAAAATGACATTGAATAAAGTACCACCCAATATATAGCGTTCAAGTAATAGAACCATTGTGCCTTTTACATTAAAAAAAAAATCGAATACAAAAATTACTAAACGCGGTTTTACGATTTAAATTATGCGCATAATTGTTATATTTGTATTATAGGACTGAAGAAAATTTAAGTGAAAACTGAGAAAAGTGAAAAACAGAAAAAAAAAACAATAAAATATAAAAAAAAAAAGCGAAAAAATTATTATTACTGTATTAATTTTATCACATAATGTTAATTATTATTAGATGATAATTATTGTCTTTTATTATATCATAATTATGTAAAATGATCGTGTAATCAATTTATTATCCCTGGAACATTTTAATAGCAATATTTTACGATGAGATCCACAAAACTGTTTTATACGCTTGTTGGTTAAATATACCTATTTAAATCGATATGAGATATACATACGTATATGTATACCCACATGTATGAAGAAACAAAAGAATTATTGATAACAGAAAAAAAAAAATGAAAATTCATTGGACTTACTTGCAATTTCTTTAATATTGTTTTTTGTATCTTTTACCTCTCTCCTTCTTTTCCTTTTAGTATTATTTTCATCTTCACTTATGAGAATCACCTTATAGTAATACATAAAATGACGACCACAAGAAAAATATCAGAGAGTTCAAAGCGGAAATTGTCTGTAGTTCGATTTTATAGGAAATTCATGTAATTTCATCTGGGAAATGGATAAGTGAGGGATAAGGTTGAGTAGAAATCAAATGAACAAGCCAATAAACGAGGTCTAGGTTTTTATGAAATTTTCTTTTATTATCGTTATCCAATATGGGGTATGGAAGAATTACTTCTTCTTGGAGACACCGACAGTACGTCCACGACGTCCGGTCGTCTTGGTGTGTTGACCACGGACACGAAGACCCCAGTAGTGTCTGAGACCTCTGTGGGCACGAATCTTCTTCATCCTTTCCAAATCCTCACGCAATTTAGAGTCAAGATTAGAACTGGTCAACTGTTAACAAAATTATCAATTAGGCTTCATTCCTCAATTTCCAGGTTTATAAAGAACATTTCCTTCGTCTTGTTGCACCCAGTATAATTGACAACCCAAAGGTGAAACTCTCCTCATTAAATATGAACCACATAACAGCGGAGCGAATCACAAATGCAGTTAATATCGCACAGGCTACCAGCAGACGCTATACACAATAGCAGTAAGTGCCGCCGTTTATCTGTGCCTCCGAAAACAGAAAGAAAATTAACGAAACCAACCTGCGAGTACTTTCCGTCGACGATGTCCTTCTGTCTGTTCAAGAACCAGTCAGGAATTTTGTACTGCCTCGGGTTGGACATGATCGTGATGATCTTCTCCACCTGTGAACGTATATTATTAGCGGCTAACCTCAAAAGTGAGATTATGCCAAGGACGCTAGTCTTCTCACCTCTTCTTCAGAGCATTCTCCGGCTCGTTTGTCGAGGTCGACGTCAGCCTTCTTCAGGACAATATTGGCGTAGCGACGTCCGACTCCCTTGATGGCGGTCATGGCGAACATAACCTTTATGTTACCGTCAATGTTCGTGCCCATGACACGAAGAATGTGTTGAAACTTTTCCGGTATTACGAGCGACTGTAATCAGAGGATTCATTGCTTAGATTTTTCTGTGTTTATTACCTTCTTCACGCGTTCCTCGTTTTCGAAGTGTGTGAGGTGAGAGAGAGACAGAGGGAAGAAGTGTTTTGGTTATTGTTGGTTAGTATGGATAATTATGTAACGAGGGATTGAAATATCAACGAGAAAACTTCACTCAAGGAGCATTTGTTTTGTTCACTGTGTATTTAGACGATATCTCTTAGGATTACACGGATATTTAGAGATTTTTTAACACACGCTCGCAGACTACTCACCATTTTGACCGATTGTCAGCTACAAAAAGAGATCGTCACGGAAACGGAAATACCGGAGTGAACTTCGCTGTGCGCGCACACTTTTTTTCAAGGATGTGCGCACGCTGGCGGAAATTTCAAAACCCAATTCATATTGACGGTCCAAATTATGCATCATCGAATGTTATGAAAATTCATACGCTGATAGACTCATTGAGTATTTTGAATGAAGAGCAATGTGTCATAATTCATCGATTTATTGACCCACAACAATAATAATCATAGTAATAATGATAATAAAAATAATCAACTAAATATATAAATGGCATTTCTTACTGCAGTCTAAAATGATGCAGCAATCAAATCAAATATGGATTATCCGGGGAGTACATTAAGGTAGCATATCGGCCATATTGATAGGTGACGTTTATGCGCCATATTCAAACCAGTCGCTCCAAATAATACTTCCTACCGGTGAATTATGGCATTTAACTTGCTTTTCTTACACCCGGTCGCAAAATGCCACTTTTCATACCTCTTGAGCCGGCGCAAAACAGATCTTTTCGGCCCTTGGGCGGAAAAGTGCTTTGCGCCCGCCTAAAGCGGGCGCAAACGACTCTTTTCTTGCCCTCGGGCGCAAAGTTCCGTTTTGCGCCCGCTCACTCGGTCTGAAAAGAGGCATTTTTGCAGACCAGGTGTTGAGAAAAAAATCGTGTGCAACACGAGCGCAAGGCTATTTCGGCGAGTGTGATTGCAGTACACTCGCCTTCGGCTCGTACTGCAAATTCCACACTCGAAAAATAGTGTTTTGCGCCCTTGATACACAATGTACTATTTTGCGCTGCATTTGGTCGTGCAACCGACTGCCGCACGGTGAGGCATGTCGGTTACAAGACTACAAACGAAAAATAATAAACAATCTAGTTGAGTATGAATTTATCGTACATTCTAACCTCTAAAATTATCAAAACATATTTGTGAGCACGTGGTTGGATTGATATCACTTTTCAATTCTACTGAAAAGATTTATTACAACCCTTGTCACTTATGATTGCTGTTTGTTTTGGAATATCCACCCGAACCTGAAAACAAACAGTGTGTATACGGTGTACACGCCGTGGTATACGCGTACTATATCTATATAGATGTCACCTATCAAAATGGCTGACCGACGGATTCCCCTTCCGTCTTTTGGCACAGGCCCCGCAAGCTATCGCTCCGTCCCAGCCCGGTGACACTTCCCTATACCGCTAATGTTAGACAGTGATTCCCTTACTGTCGCCGACCACTACGCGGCGCTGGGGGTAGTGTGCCCGGCCGGTGGGCGTGGTTACGTCGAAAAAATTCGAAAGCTGATTCAAAAAGTTGCGACATAACCTCGAACACCCACCGAATAACTTCACAAATGCTAATAAATAAAAGTTTGACTATTAATATACGAACACGTGGTTTATTTTTCATTCAATAGTTTGATCCAACGTGAATTCGCAGTTCAAAAATTCAAGGGCGATCGCGAGTATGCAAACAAGAATAATGCATATTGATCTTGAATTTTCAAATCGTGGCCACAAAACTGTTTTGCGACCTCATAATCGCCGAATTCTCGCCACTGTGCGAATATTTGTTGATGCATTTTCTGAACCACTGCTCGGCCCACTTTGAAATTTTCAGACAACCTTTGGCATTGAAAAAGACACGCTGTGTATAAATTTCAGCCAATTCGATTGGGGCGCTTTTGAGTTATGAATGATTTGCACTCATTTTGTATTAAAACCACACTTGAACGGGGTATCGAAAATCTGATGAAAATACTCTCGAAAAGTTCACAAAAAACCCCAACATTTTCGTATTGGAACTTTTTTCACACATCGTTCACGTTTTGAGCTATCTAGGCGCGAAAAGTAAAAAAAGAATCGAAAATCAATTTATTCGATGATTTTTTGTGATAGAATGATGAGTCGAAAAACTCGAAAAAATCTGAAAAAAAATCACAGTTCATCCTTTCAACATGCAGTTTGACTGTGCAAAAGGAAAAGCAAATCGAAAGGAGTCAGGGAAAAAATCTTGTTTTTTCGGTCGTTTTGACGTGGAATCCCCCGTAATTACTGTCTAATATTGATGTATAAGCGTTCTAATACCTTCATTAAAAACAAAGATTTAACGGAGAATGGATATTTGGGGAGGGATCTGGTTATTGAAATACGGGCTTCGAGGTCTTTCAAATTTTTCCGTTGTAACCACGCCCACCGACAGGGCACACTACTCCCAGCGCCGCGTAGCGGTTGGCGACAGTAAGGGAATCAGTCAAACTGGATAGTGTCACCGGGCTGCTCCGTCCAGATTATACATACACAGCGTAAACGCTGGAATTTAATTGCCTGTAACTTTTGTGGTTATCATTTTGAACGAAAAAAAAAAACACGACCTAAATATTTGGAGCTACTCTACATCATAGCCATATAAAAGTTGAAACAAAATTTCGATGCAAAATCGTCGCTGAGTGCGCGTGGAACGATCAATCGACATTTCGGTATCCGAGAATCGTTTCGTCGATACAAGTCTACAGAGTTTTGACATTCTCGAATACTAGCTGCGACATCTGGTTTCGATCACCGTAATCAGAAACCAACTGACGAAGAAAATCGCGGGAAACGCGCCCTGTTGCAGAACGCAGAGTCGGCTCGTCGTCTGGTTGTGTGGAAGAGTTTAATCACGCAAAAATTCGTATTGTTACGTTAAAAATAAAGCTCAGCATTCGATATACGATATCTAAAAAGTGTCGGTGGACTCTCCTCTCCCTCCTTTGAAGAACATCAGTGAAAATTAACCAACCAACGAAGTTCAACGAATCCCCAACACGACCTGTCTTTTTATCGAGAATAAATTTAGACCAAACTAGTTGCACTGTGGACTGTAAGTTTATTCGGTATTCGGTAATACACACAAAACACGCCATCGCGGCTAGCGGCGAGCTGCACGACTCTCTGTCTCGCGAAAGTAGAGAAGCCGATTGATACCATCAAGTTATAAATGCGGTTCCCAAGCTCGTCTAGTTCCTCGAATCATTCCAACAAACATGGGAAACGGACGAAGATAACTTGCGAGGTTATACTTTTGCGGAAGTAACGCTCTCCTTATATCGATCGTGAGTATTTCGTTTATTTCATCACGACTCACATTCACACCGCGATTATTGCACCCGATATTAGCCTTCACGTGTCCGACGCTCAGGCCCTAAAACCTCCAGAAATTTGCAGCCTCGGACTCGACATGAATAAATCGCCGCTCAACGGCTTTCCGGAGATCCAGGAACCCTCCGATGCCCAAAACTCGCCGACCACAAGTCGATACGGAAGAACCATAAAGTCCAAATTGTTCCACAACGTGTCTTCGGTAAAGTTCATCCATCCATCCTGCCTTCCATTTTTGTTTTACACCATTCTTCCTTGTTCACAGAGCGGTACGCCGCCCCCTTTTAAAGAGGATGCGACCGAAAATGCCAAGAAATCCGTGCCTCAAGAAGGCGGGGAAGAAAATGCAGAAACGTGGAAAGATACAACTCCCAGCGAGCCGATAGAGCCAAAGTGGGTTCTCGGACAGCTCGCGTGGGCCAGGATTGGCACCTTCCCCTTCTGGCCCTGCGTCGTCAACTTGGAACCCGTAACGATGATTTACCACAAAGTAAAAAGTACGTTATCCTCGTATCGAAGATCGAAACCCTCGAATAATCTCATGTCTTGTCGCACAGATTCAGGCAGGACGCAGCTGGTTTTCATCCACGTTCAGTACTTCGGGGACAACGGGAGACGGAATTGGATATCCGCTAACAACATGATGCCATTTACCGGAGCCAAAGATCTCCAGGATCTGAGCGATTCTTTGGCTCCAGAGACAAAGAAGAAGGACCCAAAATACGCAGCTGCGTTCGTAGTCAAGCCTGGGGTCAGAGTAAAGTGGGAAACCGCAGTCTTCGAGGCCACCGAGGTCTTGTCCATGACCGACGAGCAGAGAGCCGAAGCATTCAGGCCGCAGGTCGAAACGCTGAAAGTGCCTAAAACTAATCCCAAGGAGAAATCTCGCAAGAGGAAGTTATCCCCGGATAATAACGAGCCGGTGGCTAAGCTCAGTAGGAAGGAGAACGTGAGGAAACGATTATGCATTGGCTGTTAGTCGACGATCTAATTTTTCATTTTTTTTTCAGGCCAATGATCAGGTGGATAATGAAAACGAAGCGGAAGAAAAGCTAGATAAACCAAAATCGCGTAAGCAGAAGCGTGAGAACGGAGAAAACAAAGTAGTAGTAAATTTGAACGCAAACACGCCGCCCACGCCGCCGTCTAGTCATAAAGATTCGAGCGACGAGGCGCCGGTGCAAAAAAAGCGGAAGGCGAGATTGAAAAAGATTCCTGAAGGGGATTTCGAGATTTATTTTGAGCGAACCAGGGACAGGATACAAGATGACGAGCCGGAAGCTACCGAAGCAGAGATAAGGAAATACTTGAAGAAGACTTGGGCCAGCATGAACCCATCGGCAAAGAGTAATTACCGGGTTCGACTGAAGCCGATGGACAGACCGCCGGCCAAGATCAGCTCCTCCGAGGACGAGGAGGAAGAGGAGGAAGAGGTCGAGGGGGAGGGGCAGATATTCGCCCCGAAGAAGTCCAATTCGGATAATCTCCTCAATGGGAAGAAAAAAAGACCCTACAATCTCTTTCGCGGTATGAAACAGGAACGCGTCTGCCAGATATGCGAGAAGACTGGGAAACTTACCCGGTGCAGAGGACCCTGCTACTCCTACTTTCATCTGTCGTGCGTCAAGCCCGGAGAATCCAGTCCGGAAAATAGCACTGATGGAAACACCACAGAGGAAGAAATCTTCGACGATCTAAAAGACGCTAAGGAAAATTCGTCGGAGGGTAACGACAATAATCAAGAAGAGGATGAAGTAGACGATAAAATCGAAGGTATATCTACAATTGCCTCGAATTATTGAAATATCATTCCGATACTTATTCTGCTTTCATTCTAGATAAAAACGACGAGCCGATCGAACCGTCCGAAGAAGAAGCTTTCAAGTGTATAGATTGTCTCTCTGGCGTTGCTCCAGCTTGTTTCATATGCAATGACAGAGAAGGCGACCGGATTAGGTGCAGCATTATGGCGTGCGGCAAGCATTATCATTCCGCATGCTTGAAGCCATGGCCGCAGGTGATTTATCCTCTCCGCTTAGTCTGATTTATCGCTCAAATCTCGCCTCTTTATTTATTTAGCCTTTGTTCTCTTTCAAAAATCTCAGTCGCATTGGCAAGGAGGACGAATATCTTGTCCGTATCACGTGTGCCACACTTGTAGCTCCGACAATCCCCGAGACAGTCATCATTCGAGGGTGCCCAACGAAAAGCTGGCCCGATGTGTGCGGTGCCCGTCGTCCTATCATCCCACGGCTTCCTGCCTTCCCGCTGGCTCGGATATTCTAACAGGAAGTCAGATCGTCTGTCCAAAGCACCACAAGGCTCCGCATCCCCCGCTCAACGCGGCATGGTGCTTTCTTTGCACCAGAGGAGGCAGTCTCATATGCTGCGACACTTGCCCGACCTCCTTCCACCCGGAATGCTTAGGTATTTGAGTATGGAGAGAATCGACTCGGGCAGAAATTTATCCAGCTTGTTATATTCAGGTATCGACGCGCCTGACGGTGCCTTCATCTGCGAGGACTGCGAGACTGGACGCTTGCCGCTGTATGGCGAGGTGACGTGGGTCAAATTAGGCCATTACAGGTGGTGGCCTGCGGTGATCTGTTACCCGCACGAGATCCCGCATAACGTGATGGTCATTCCGCACAGCACCGGGGAATTCTGCGTCATGTTTTTCGGAACTAAAGACTACTATTGGGTGCATAGGTGAGAGATATAACTCTTCTGGGTTTGTCGAGAGCTGAAATAGACCTAAAACTGTGACTCAACTGTGAACCGTTTCCGCAGAGGAAGAACTTTCCTCTATCAGGACGGCGATGCCAACACCAAGGCTTCTGCAGGCAAGAAGAATGTTGACGAGGCATACAGAAGAGCGTTGGAAGAGGCTCAGGAAATGCATTTGCGCTTAAAGGCTCAGAGAGCTGCCGCTAAGGACAACGGACCCAGAGGCCTGAAGCCTCCGGTCTACGTTAAGCTCAAGGTGATATATTAAATCGCAGAGAAAACAGGGAAACGGTTCGTCGAGTACAGCGTAATTTCGTATGAAATTTTCGACGGCTGTTTTCTTGTTTTTCTCATCTTGGATATCTGCCATTCTATGAACTGAATTTTTTCTAATTTTTCCGCAGATGAACAAGCCAGTGGGTAACGTGAAGCCTATGGAGGTAGAAAGCATCGCGGCGTGCGACTGCCAAGCAGATTGGGACAATCCTTGCGCTCCAGACACGGATTGCTTAAATCGCATTCTGTCCGTGGAATGTAGCGCTGGGATTTGTCCAGCGGGCACTAAGTGCAGGAATCAGGCATTTGTAAGGAGGCAGTATCCCTCAATGGAGCCTTTCCACACGGCGGGAAGAGGCTGGGGACTGAAGGCCCGAGAAGCTATTCAGTCCGGTCAATTTGTGGTCGAATATGTAGGCGAAGTTATTGACGAGCCAGAGTACAGGCGTAGGTTACAGCGCAAGAAAGAATTAAAAGATGAAAATTTCTATTTCCTCACGATAGATAACTTCAGAATGATCGACGCCGAACCTAAGGGAAACCTTAGCCGTTTTATGAGTGAGTCAAGGTGGCTTCTTTCACGTGATTACAAAGAACGAGGATATTATTGTTCTTTCATTGAATATGACTCTATTTCCAGATCATTCCTGTCAGCCTAATTGCGAAACGCAAAAATGGACTGTGAACGGAGATACGAGAATAGGTCTGTTCGCTCTAAGGGACATTGAGCCCGGCGAAGAATTAACGTTTAATTATAATCTTGCCTGTGACGGAGAAACCAGAAAGGCGTGTCTGTGCGGCGCACCCAATTGCAGTGGGTTCATCGGGCTTAAGGTACAGAAGCTCATGCAGCAGCTGAGCAATACGCCGGAGAAGAAGATCGAAAAGGCAGAGAAGATTAAAAAACAGAAACGGTAATTCAAGTTCGGGAAATGTTCTAAAATTTATCAACTTTCCTATTTTGATTCTTGTGACCTCTCATCATTCATCATTGTATTATCTATCAAATTCAAATTCAAAATGACTTTTTTGCTTTTTACACCAATTTTTAGGTCCAAGTTTCTCTGAAACCTTCGAATTCTTATTTCCTCTTAAAATCAGCACCTCAATCATTTTTAAGTATTGCTTGATTTGAAAAATTACTTTTCTTCCCTCTGAAGTACAGATTTCTGTATCAAATCGTCTGTCTACAGATTGGCAAAGGTGGTGAACTGCTGGACTTGTGGAGCAGAGATACTAGCTGGCGAAGATGTGCTAAATTGTGATCAAAAGACTTGTACCAAGAAGTATCACAAGACATGCGTGACGATCGAAGATTCTCTCTTAAGGTTCAGCTGTCCTTGGCATCACTGTGCTGTATGCAGCCGCAGAACCTCTGCTCATTGTTCGTTCTGCAGTACAGCTTTCTGCCAAGGTGATAAAACATCTCAGCTATGGTAGAGCGTAACCAAGATCATGAACTGTAACTGAGAATCCGCCTTTCCTTTCTACCCCACAGCTCACATAGAGGGTAAATTAACTGAGCACAGAAATAAGGGAAGGCTCATCTGCCAGTCGCATGGATCGATGGACTTGGATAACGATTCCGACAACGATACGGAGAACGAGAAAGAGGAATCCCCGATCGGGTTCAGCAGCCCAATTCTGGCTGAAAAACCACCACCTAGGGAACCCTCTCCGAGAGTTTCTATCGTCGAGGTGAGGAGTGGATTTGAATAAATTGAATAGGTATTTCTTTTCACTTTAGCATTATTATGCGGTATTCTAATGCGTTCGATTATTCAGGTGCACGTGAGCAGTGAGGAGGGCGAAGAATCGCAGAAAGAGGAGGACAATGAACAAGTAGCAGACTTGATACCGCAGAGCAACCATGCAGAAGTAAATAAAGTAATAAGGAAGAAAACGATGCACGTATCGAGGCGCGTCTCGCTCAGGAAACAGCGCCAAGAAGAAGCGACTAAAACGTTAAACGCGTTGACCTCGAGTCAATTGGCGGCAATAATTGGAGGGAGCGTCGTAAACGACGAATGATGAAGGAAGAGAGTAAGAATATTATTATCAGTTTTTCACCTGCAATTGGTGAAAAACGAAATATGATACGATACGCGAGTTCGTGATAAATAGTATATATAGGTATTCAGAAATTTTGACAATTTATTATAGCGTAGTGCATTGGGGAATACATGTATCAAAATTCCAATGTAGCTAGACAAAATCGATATTCCTTTCGCTGTTTCAGTTTTAAACCACAAAAAATGTTCGAATAAACGATATCGAAGACATACCATCTCGATGACCGCTGTAGAAAAACAAAAATTCGTGTTTGCACGGGTTAGCAAATTAAAGAATCGATTCAAAATTTATCAGAACAGGGAAAAAGAAGAAGAAAAATCACCGGTTAGTGATTTTTAAAGACAGAGAGAGAGAATGAATAGTGAAAAATTCTTTATTTGAACAATTTTTTTTTCGTAAAACAATACTAAGCTGCTAATTTGACAATATTTTTATTTCATTTTATTCTTTTACATTTAATTCACATTGCGATATTTAGTTGTAGAGTTGTCGTTTTAGTACCTTGAATGCGTTATGTATTATCTTCGTAAAAATCGCACTTATTTTTCGTTTTTTGTTTTGCACTCACCATTATCTACGTATCATAAATCTATATACAAAATAAATACATAATAATAATAATAAGGTATATCTGCATCGGTAGAATTAGGATTTTTTTCTTTTAAACCCTTTATGTTTTATATCGAAAATTTTAATTTCCTTGTTTCTTTGTTTTTATGAATAATACTTGATCGAAAGAAAGAGAACAAATTGAAACACAAGAAGACGTATAAATAATAATGTTAAACGGAAATGTATCATAGAATTTGGGCTTAAAATGAACATGTAAGACCGTGGAATATAAAAAAAAAACGAAATACAAAAACACAATTTACATCTTTCCTTCATGGAAAAATTCTTCTTATTCATCTTTATCTCTGCAACATCATATTCAAATATATAATATAGTCGATAATTATTCAATGTTCTTGACTTCTTGTCTCCCCAAATTTTCGTGCTATGGGGAAAAGAAAATTTGTGGAAAAATAATGTCGGAGGAAATAGTACAGCTGGTGGGTAATAGAAAAATGACACCTCATTTTCAAGTTTGTGAATCATTTCATCAACTATTGCTGATGATAATTGAAATAAAATATTTACTATTTGATTAGCATAAGAATAATGATGAATTATTCAAACTGATCCAACAATTGCAATAATTGATATTCCTATACCATTTATCCTGCTTTTTGTATTATTCGAACCAATCGGGCGTCCTCAATTGAGTATAATACCTATTGCGTAATTACCGTACTTTTCATAATGCAATGATAATGATATTTTTTTGTGTAACGAGCTCACCTCGTTATGTACAGTTAGCGGATTGGAAATGAAAAATATAAATACTGATTCATGCATTTTTTTTTCATTTTCAAAGCTGCCTAATAAACTTGCATAATTTCCATCATGACGAATAGCTCACGCATCAATCATTTTCAAATAAATTATACCACGTATACACGACCCGATGATATACAATCTCTTAACGAACGAGTGCAAGTATGAAAATATTTTTACAGTAGAAAGAGCATGATTTTTTTTTCTTATTTACAAATAAATTCTCGGCTAGTATCCCCAATGTACGGAAAATCTGGGCAATCGCGGTATATATCCGTATCTAAGTTTTTTTTCTATGGATATACAAATCCTTATCAATAATAATTCTCGTTACTTAACAATAGACATATAAATCTAACAAAAAAAAAAAAAAAGTAATCGCCGAAATTTGATCTATTTACAATATGTACATATACGATATAACAGACGCGGGAAGAACGGCCTGAATATTTTTCTGCTAAAAGTGTATAAAGTGTATACGAATATGCGTATTAATATATCTACATATATATAAATTGCAATAAAATTGCCTAATTAAAAATAATCACACGATTTTAAAAATCTCTGTATAGAAATTTTAGAACAGTGAATTGAATAAATATAAATTGAAATAAAATTGCCTAATTAAAAATAATAGCACGATTTTAAAAATCTCGCTATAGAAATTTTAGATTTTAAATTTTAAATTGCAGCTCAAAAGTTGATCGTTCAAGGGTAATGGGGAGCTAGCTTCTTCATTTTCCTTCGAACCAATTCGAGAACTTTGAAAATGATAGAAAACCCCTTTTTCCATCAGGAGATAATCGCAAGATATCAGTCGAAAGAAGAGGGTTTTTCAATTATTTTTTCCGACGATTAAGCTCTTGGCTCTCTTCCGTAATCTTGGTAGAGCCTCGGACTTTCTTGCATAATAACTGCCTCTGGGTCCACAATATCCGTAGAATTCTCCTCAATTATCTCAGAATTCAACGTAGTACAGGAATTTCGTGCTCCAGTTTCCACTGGGCTGTGAGAAGCCGGTCGCATCCTCAGAACCGGGGGCACAAAACTCTGAGCCGAGCCCAAGTCTCCTCGCGGCATCTGCATCTGATAATTCACGACAATGTCAATTAAATACACAAATTGAGAGAGAATTATTATTTCCAAAGTCTATAAATGAAATCTTCGTACTTTAGACTTTGATGTTGGCAATGAGGCTCCCGTCACAAGACCCAATATGCTGGCAGCTAAGCCGCTCAATTGCACAGCGGCCAGAGACGAGAGTCCGTTACGAACAAGACCCAAAGCCAGAAGAGTTGCTTGGGCCAAGACTGGGGCAGCTCCAGCTGCGCCAGCTGCTGCTCCAGCGAGCTGACCTCCTCCGACGCTGGGCCCGTAGGCAAAGCATAGATTGTGTCGGTCGACCTGTGGGAGGAAAAATAGGGATGTAATTTTTGAGGATCTTCTAGTTTTTACTCTCAACGCACCACGTGTTTCACGCATAGATACAGCAGGCCGAAGGGCGTGATGAGAGGACAAGCCACACTGTACACCGTTGTCATGGTGAAGACGAGAAGCAGCCAGGCATAGTGAGCGCCCAATGGGAATTCCCATAGAACGGCCCGTCTCACGGCGACACGCTCAGCCCTACTCCTCGCTATGCATAGTCTGAATGTGTAAAGAGCCAGTTCTGGGAATCTGACAAGTTCTAAGCCACTTCCAACCAGGGCCGCGGTCACAACGTAGTTCACGAACAAAGCACCCTGTGAAAAGAGGAAGTTAGTCCGGATGCTTGGAGTTTTGTGTTTCGGGTCGCACCTGGTCAGGCAGAAAGACGCACTCCCATCTTTCAGTATTTTTGTCAGGATTAACGGTCCAGTCGAGAAACGCCTGGGCGCTAGTTAAACCAAGACTGGGAAGAATCAGAACCATGAGGAGCAAGAGGAGCAAGGTCTTCCGCATAACAGCTCTGTTCAGTCCACTCCTGGTCCAGTGTCTGACCAATGCTTCGCTCTTGCCCACCAGTGCTGGCATCAGTGCGGCGACGCTGACCAGCAAGACGGACGGAAGAAAGGCGGAAAGGATCGGGCTGAGGTTTGTTATCTCCCCGGTTATCGGGAGCTTGTTCAGCGTCGTAACTATCACCTGGACGAAAGAGAACGAAATCGTATTAGAGAATTGGCAAGGAACATACAAGGTCATTCCATATCAAACTGGCTGGTCCATGCCTGTCTCTGAATTGGTTGCTTATTTTTTGCCAAGCTTCTCTTACAACATTAGATATTGCTAAAAATTCTGTTCTTCCAAGTAAAACTCGATTTTTGAGGCGAAATTTCTGTTCGAAATCGTATTTTCGGTAAGTATTATGGTAGTAAGCTACTACCGCAGGTGTGGTGAGGAAGAACAGCACTACACCGAGTGCCAAGTTGATCAAAATGGCGTTAAGGTACCAGCAGGGTCTAGCAATGCTTAGATTTTCCCAGAAGATGTCTGACGGGGCTGGGGAATAATTAATCGACCATTTTATAGCTGGAGAGAGACGTAGCTGGCGCTTCATTGTTCGAGCCGCACCAGGTGTGCCTGAAATAAGAAGAAGTTAATGGATCAGAGCTGAGGAAAATGGAAATGCTGTGATTCCTCTCAAACACACCTAGAGTTACAAACGCCATTCCTAACGGCCTTGCCATGGCCACTTTCTTCTCCTCGTCGACTAGGGCCGTTAATCTTAACTCTTCCACGGCGTAAAACTCCTGGGCATCGACCTGGATGAGGAAAATAAAAAGATTCAGCGAAATTTGCATAATAAAATGCATAAAG
The DNA here is from genome assembly GCA_018257835.1 of Euura lappo. Classification (NCBI taxonomy): domain Eukaryota; kingdom Metazoa; phylum Arthropoda; class Insecta; order Hymenoptera; family Tenthredinidae; genus Euura; species Euura lappo. Next base: position 111,108 of record JAEUYN010000436.1, on the reverse strand, counting down.
GTGGCATAATTACTTTCAAATTTATACATTCATTGAAAACTCAATGAAAATCGTGAGGCATTAAGAAACTTGATTGGAAGCTTCGAAACTAATCGTAAATCAAAAAGAAAAATATTTATTATACCGTGTGACAACAGCATCCAAGAACCTGTCCACAAGGGTACGGATACATTCTCAAAGGTTCTCTCCGTCTGGCATAACTTTCGCAATAGAGTCTGGCCTGCTCGGCGCAATCCCTCTGAAGATCGAGCTCCGTTAGCGTTTTAATATCGTGAGCCAGAGTGACGTCCTCGACAGTCAACGTCGGAAAGGCTTCTCTGAAATAAAGCAAACGGGAAATAAGATTAATCGAAAAATTCAACTCAGAAGAAGAAAAGGAACTCCGAATTGCACAATTCTTATCCACCTGAAGTACTGCGTCAACGTATCCACGTTGCATTGGTGCTTTGGTATGTCAGTTATGAGCAACGTTCTGGCAGCAAGTTCGCCTGCCGGTCTGGCGTCTCTGACCTAAAATATAAAAAATTATACATTCTTTCGAGTCCCACAAGACCGGCTGTTAATTTTTAAGATAGGGGTTGGACCCTGAGACATTCGATACAAATTTCAGTCAAATCCGATTTCGAGGAGCCAAACATTGGCTGATAATTGGTAAAATAGACACGATGTGGCGTCATTTTTCTGCACCTGTTTCATGTATCGTCTCATAACGTAACACCCAACCGGGAGATAAGACAACACTAGCAAGGTGTGCACCCAAACCCATCTGGAAGTGGGATCGATATTGGACATAGTGGTGTGTCCAAAGGTGGCTTTGTCGCCTTGCAAATTTCCTTGGAAGAAATTTATCGGCAATGCAATACAAAGGGCTGCCATGGTCATCATAGCAGTTAGCAATATCATGTGGCGTTCGAAAGAGATATAGAGGAGTCCGTCGGGACCGGCACGCCTCAGAAGTTCTTGATCTCTAAAAAAGAGGCATACAAGAATTATGACCGAACGAACTACCTCAGAGTTTCTGCTTCTACTATGGGACTAACGTTATCCTGAAGGCAGTAATGATCCACGATAAATATCCTCTATCGACGTGCGATAGCTGGGAATTAACGGAGGCCTCAACTCCGAGGACGTCGATTTCTCTGCCGTCGTTGTCTCCGTAGAATAATTCCGTCCATCTGTTATCAGATTTATGGAGCAGAGCAAGTCTCCCATAGTTCCACGCTCTCTTTCTGAGTAAACCAAACAAGGCGACTAAGATCTGTGGAAAGAGAATTGTTTTTATTCGATCGGCGATCTCGTTTGCCATCTTCTTACCAGAAACCCGATGACGTTGAGCAGCAAATTCTCCGGTATTCCAGCGTAGACGTCGGTTATTATAGTCACGTTGTGCCTCGGTATTGGGATGCAGGTATTCACGGATGGAGAATCACGGTAGCTGGTGTTGATACACGTATAAAAATTTAGAAACCATCAAAAAGTGAAGAGAAAAAATTCGGGTGGATATCTAATAATTTAGTATCGTTTAATCGTAGTGATAAACGATACGAGTACATAGAGATTTATAGAATGAACATAGTGTGACACATTGTTATTAGTCGGTTAGTCATATAATGTTATTATTATTGTTGTTATCATCATGAGTATTGAGTAGGCCTGTAGAAGCTTCTAGGTATATCTATACAATATAATGTGCTTTGGGTATTGCAGAGAGAGAGAGGTATTGAGAATTAGAAAGCAAGCTATTGGAAGTATTATGGATGAAGAGAAAATTACCGCAATTTATTTTAGATGTTTGAACGTTTTTTGTTTTTAATTTTTCTAATTTGACTAGATTTTCAGGTCGAAGGTAGTTATTCTATTGATGATACTCACTAGTCGGTGATATTATCCATGATTTGTGCACTTCACATACAGTGGAGACTCTTTATCTAGTATCCCTCTATTATTGCACGATTCTGCTAATAAATCGATATTTATGTTCGTTATTTTTATTTTATTTATACACAAAGTGAAGAAGTGTTGTTTCCTTGATCCCGTCCTCTTATCGCCCGAATGAACACGTGTTAGTTAACATCTGTCAATTTTTTTTGACAGTTCTCGCTGTCTCAGAATCTGCGAGTGGACCTCTGTTCTAAATTTCACTTCCTTTTGACGTGATTCTATTATGCGTCTGCTCCGTACGTGACGTTGACATAACACAACATAACCTCAACTAGTTTTTTTATTCTCCTTTATTTCTCATAGTTTTCACTTGAGATTATAGTTCGTTGATAATTCCGTCAATTACTCCAAGATTGACGAATTTCTCTACTTTCGATTACAGTTTTCCGTCTACGTTCCTGCATATACATTATACCTATGTAAGTAATGAATGATTGGTCGTTGCCCTCGTTGCTTATATTAGACCAATCACGTCGCCCGGTTCTCCGATTCCGTCGCGTTGTTGGAAACCGATAATGTTGACTTCGCGTGTTTTTGAGAGACAACAAACCAATCGGAGTTTAGGTCGCTTATTGAAAATGTTAAACTGGCATGTGAGAGGAGATTTTTAAACAAAGGAGTATTAACAGTGTATCAACAATAAACACCGCTCTACGATGCGGTAGTCGGGTGGTGGGATTTATTAGCTTCGAATCGAATGGGAAAGAGTTTACAACATTTTCTCTCAAATGATTGAATGATCTTACAAAATGACATGAACATTGGGAAACATGGCATCGGAGAAAAAGAGTTCAATCTTTGAAAAAATATAAAGTTCATCGTTTGTTACTGAGAATTGGATTTATCCAATCTCAAAAGGATCTAACGAACTACTGACCAATGATATCGGTTTTGTGTCGACCCATGTCAAAATTTTTTTGAAATTATGCTTGATATTTTATTTCAAGTTGGAAGACTCAAAATTTTTGACGATAACAAATTATCAGGCGCAGTATTTTGACAGTCTATTGACAAGAACACTTCACATTCTGTAGAATAGGGAAGTTTCCTCAGATTGAACCTTAACAAATATCCGTGATATAAAAGGGTGATAAGTAATAATTTAAATAAAATTTTTTCAAATATGAGAATTGTAGAATCAACTTCAGGCAACTATAAACAGCAATTGAAAATTATCCATGTTCAAACGCCGCGTTACGTCACACAGTACCTCGGCCGCCATGTTATTCTGTTGCCCATAGTCGTCCGCAGCGCCGTCAGACGGTAGAACTGTGCGTAAGAGGTACTGTGTGACGTCACATACGACCGGGAAATTCAAATGCAGTATTAAAAAAACTTGATTCACGTGAAAACCAAAACAAAAAAAATTCATAAAACTTTCCAACCAATAAAGGTATCTTTGAAAAATTAAAACTTGATATTTTATAAGAACAAACACATTTTTCCCTTCGAAAATGGAAGAAACGAAATGTGATACATGCATACGAACGTCAATAGTTTCGGAATCACAAAAAACCGAATTCATTCCTAAATTCATCGTCATCACGTGACAAAAATTGCTCAAGCTAAATAATTCGCTCTCATTTGACAGTTATTCTTCGATTTCAAGTTCGACATGTTAAAAATACTGAGCTTCGATTTTTAAATATAATGCAAATATGCCTCAAGAATAGTGCTGTCACCTAGGTAAAATTCGAATTATTGTGTACATTCACGAATTCTGCTCAATCCGCAGAACTGATATAACCAATCGTGACATCGAGTCGAAAAGAATCAACCAATCACCAACTTGAACCGCAGACTGAGTCACTGAGTAGCTTTATGAACGACACCCATGGTGAATGACCGTAGCGAAAGCAAACTGTCAGTTTATTGTATTACGGTGCGGAATAAGATCACCAGTTAGACCCTAAGGAATACAGATAAATCACAGATAATAATAATGTTCACTTAAATGAGTCGAAATTCAGAGATAGTGATAATTATTCGTCTGTGAAATATATATATATATCTATACAAAGTAGGAAGAAAGCGGCTTATTTTAACCTCAAAATCTCTTCGTATATGTTACGGCGTTATTTGAATATCATTGAGAAAGCTGTGAAATAGAGATAAGAATAAACAACCATCATGTCAGAAGCGCCATCGACTCCGCAGGTACCGAAGTTCTCACGTAAGTAGAAGGATGGAAATTAAAAGAAAAATGAAAAGTGATAAATCAAACGGAACACCTCACAAAGTTGATTAAAAAACATTTTCAATCTTTCTACACCGAATATTCCAAATCTGATCGGTACTGTTATCCGCTGTTATTCATTGTTAACCTCCCTCACAGTTGACGATCGAGAGTTCGTCGTGCCCAAAAAGGCGATCAAAGTTCCCGATGACATGGGCACTTGGCAGAAGTCAGAAGCTTATTTTGTAAGTCTTGGCTTTCAAATGTAACACATATTATTCCAATAGAAATTTATTGCAGACAACCTTCTTGACAATCCATTTATTCAATTCGTCCGCAGGAATACTTGGGATTTTTATTGGCCCTGAACGATTCTGTCCAAGGAAAAGCTTCGGACGCAGAATGCCCACAGTCCGCTGTACTCCTGAGCACCGTCGATATGTTGAAGAAATTTGACGACTGGATCGACGCCATTCCGCCTATAGATCAGCCCCAAAGATTTGGCAACAAATCGTTCCGCGTCTGGCATGCGAAGCTGTTGGAAGTGAGGAAACTCCCGTCTTTAAAATAATCCAACTTGGATTTCGTTGAATATCTTGAGGTTCAGAAAAACAGAGAATCGTTTACGTGGCTCTCAGGCTGCAATGAATCGGAAAACACTTTTTGATCCATGATTTTTTACCATTTTTTAGGACGGACTCGCAGAATTGAAGGCAGTTTTACCTGAGGAACTGCATCGCGCTGCTCCAGAAGTTGTCCAGTACTTGTACGAGAGTTTTGGAAATCCTACGCGAATTGATTATGGGACCGGACACGAAATGGCTTTCGTCATGTTCCTCTGCTGCATGTTCAAGATCTCTGCTTTTCAACCGGACGACAAAACCGCTGTAGTTGTTAAGGTCTTCGACAGGTATTGATGAGAGCTAGGGTTTCTCTTCAAGACGTTATTTTTCTAAATCATCCACTTTTTCTCACATTTTTTTTTCTAAAACAGATACCTGCAACTGGTGCGCAAACTGCAGTTAATTTACCGCATGGAACCGGCCGGCAGTCACGGTGTCTGGAGCTTGGATGATTATCAATTTTTACCTTTCGTTTGGGGAAGCGCACAATTAATTGGTAATTTCCGCCTCATACATAGTTCGGAAATCGTTATATTTCGATTTCAAAGAAGATTATTCACAAACTCTAATCCAAAAAGTCCAATTGCGGTTCAAAAATATGAACGATTACCTGCAATTCCGAATCAATTTCAAAATCCATAAATCGTGAATCGAACGTTCATTTACTGATTACAGGCCACCCCCGCATAGAGCCTTGCCACTTCCTGGACACAGGTATCCAGGAGACGTTTAGCAAGCAGTACATGTTCCTGAGCTCGATCGAATTTATCTCCCAGGTATATGTCGACTTCGGTAAACGAATTCGCAAACGGTTTTTATATTTTATAACGAAAATCTAAAACTTGATACATTTATGTGCAGGTAAAAACAGGACCGTTTGCCGAGCACTCGAACCAGTTGTGGAACGTAAGTGCTGTCGCTTCCTGGTCAAAAGTCAACAGCGGTTTGATCAAAATGTACAAAGCTGAGGTGAGCTGTGGCCCAAAAAAAGGAGAAGTAGTTCCACAGAAACTCGTTTTACATCTCTTTGCTTTGCTTACAGATTCTCGCCAAATTTCCCGTCGTTCAACACGTTCTTTTTGGATCTTTGCTGCCTATAACTCCGTCTCCATCTCTCGTGGGGTCGCAAGCTTTGGGTCGGCCTATACCCCCACCGCGCTCGTCGTCGAATCGTTGAAGTTCAAGGCTAAAAAATAACCGTGAAATAAATACCATTCTTCTGTTGTATCATACAATATATTATCTAATGTTACTTATATCGGTTTACAGTCTCTTACGAGCGGTCTATAGGAAGCCTAGAAATCCTGAAATCTGCTTATCATTTTTCTATATGTTCAAGAAACCTTGATTTTTTTCGAATTTCAAGTAATTTCATTTAATATCTGGCCAAACTTTGATTCTACTATTCGTGTCTGATTAGCACAGAAAGTTAGTTGTTTTGTACTCAATTTTATTCCAGTATAGGGAATCCAAGGCCCAGCCTTTCTTGGTCCTGAGCATGAAATTCTTCATTATTTTGAGTAACCTAGAGGTTTTATGGAATCACACTAATTGAAAAAACTGGGTCTTCAGTACATTCGATCTTCCATTTGTGACGATTAATTAATTGATCGGGGATATTTTTATTGCGAATAGAAAGGAAGATCCTTGTTAAGAGTTCTTATAGTGAAATTTTTTCAAACTTTTAGGGAGATTCTGTCGATGGAATTCCCGACTTCTATATAGACAAGAAAAAAAACTATAAAAGCATAATTCAAAAATTCAAATTACGCCATTTAAGAGCATGCTCCAGTCAATCCCTACTCTTCTTTACCGACCGTACCCGGTTTTCACTTATTTTCACTGATAGCAAAGCCTACGCGTCACGAGCGCGGAAAAGGAACCAACTAGATGGAATTCTAGATGGAATTCCAAAGATATATATCGGAAAACTTCTTTGTTTCATGCAACAATGAAGCCGTATTCTTGAAAACTGCACAAAATGGTAATTGTCGATGTCAAGCGGTGGTCGCGGCCATGATTGTGAGTTTCGCCCGTTCATCATGGCCACCGCCGCTTGACATCGACAATTACCATTTTGTGCAGTTTTCAGGAATACGTCTTCATTGTTGCATGAAACAAAGAAGTTTTCCGATATATATCTTCGGAATTCCATCTAGAATTGCGCTGTTGGTTCCTTTTCCGCGCTCGTGACGCGTAGGCTTTGCTATCAGGGAAAACAAGTGAAAACCGGGTACGGTCGGTAAAGAAGAGTAAAAAATGACTGTAGCATGCTCTTAGTTAAAAATGTATTAAAATACATGTAAGAGCGATTTATAGAAATTTGAGGTTGGAATCGACGAAGTTCCTACGTACAGATAAATTTTAGCGATTCTATTCTCGTAGCATGGCGTTTTCTAGAAGATGAGTAAGAATCCATTACCATTAAGGTGTTACGACCTAATGCCATTCGACACGCCATGATTGCAATAGTTATTTGTGTATCAAGGGCGGAAAGTACTATTGTTCCGAGTGTGCCTTTGGCGGCACGAGCCGAAGGCGAGTTGCGGCGAGCACACGATGTTTTTCTCATCACCTGGTCTGCATAACTGCCTCTTTTCAGACCGAGTGAGCGGGCGGAAAACAGGATTTTGCGCCCTAGGGCAGGAAAAAGTCTCTTTCGCCCGCTTAAAAGATATAAAAAGTGGCATTTTGCGACCGGGTGTGAGAAATAGTACATTGTGTATCAGGGGCGCCAAACACTATTTTTCGAGTGAGAAATTTGCAGTACGAGCCGAAGGCGAGTGTACTGCAATCACACTCGCCAAAATAGCCTTGCGCCCATGTTGCACACGATTTTTTTCTCAACACCTGGTCTGCAAAAATGCCTCTTTTCAGACCGAGTGAGCGGGCGCAAAACGGAACTTTGCGCCCGAGGGCAGGAAAAGAGTCGTTTGCGCCCGCTTTAGGCGGGCGTAAAGCACATTTCCGCCCGAGGGCCGAAAAGATCTGTTTTGCGCCGGCTCAAGAGGTATGAAAAGTGGCATTTTGCGACCGGCTGTGAAAAAACAATTATTGGGCTTGTATCACACATATACATAGGTAGACCGTGAGTTTCTCGCTATGCGGGCCACTCGGTGCGCCTGAAACAGGCAACCGTACGTACGGCACGTGCTAATCTTATGGGACGTACGTACGGTTGCCTGCTTTAGGTGCACCGAGTGCCCCGCATAGCGAGAAACTCACGGTATAGTTACTATACTCATCACTGATCTCTAGAGATCAGTGATACTCATAAGCCCAACCTGATAAATATGCAGCATTGTTAGCCAGTGTTGATATAGAGATTATTGATTCTCTATATTTCAAATTTTGCGCCTGTGCAAGGTCAAGTGATTCGGGGATTGGACGGTTTCCATGGAAACCGGCGTTCCGCCCCGGTTCCGCGTCGTTGATAATGGCTGTCAGTGTTTGGGGTTAAGGAGGGTCGAAAAGTGTCCCTTTTCGTTTGTAATGACAGAAAAGTTGCGAGTACGTTTACCTGAACAGTCCACGATGTTCAGAATCGTCTTTTCAGTACTCATTCTAGTCCAAACTTACATCGGGCACTGTACGAGCGCCGAGATCGACGAGAACGGATACATCGCCTACTGTCCCTGCATGGGTTAGTTGTACATATTTATACACACGTAATATACACACATCTCCGTACTCAGTTATTCAGCCTTACTCAATCACCGAGTTATAATCTGTCGAGCTCTCCATCCTTCAAGACGAGTCAAGCGAAACATCGATCGCCTTTGAGGTTACGTTATGCTACACTTTGTATGTTAGGTTAACCCTACAACGCCACTATCTTTCCTTGCCTTCTAACGCCACTGCGGGATGTCGGCACACCCCAGTGTTTCTCTACCATAAACCGCTTTCTAGGTGAGAGACCGGGGTTTAATTATAGCGAAATATTCTTCGTCTTTCAATAGCGAAGAGAATGCCATATGTAAAAGCCGGTTTGAATATCTAGAAGTAAGTGAGAAAACTGTCGATAAATTTGAAGCCACACATTTGAACTGTTAGCTTTCAGAGAAACTCCTGTTGTAACTTAATTTTGCTAACAATTTTTCAATCTTGTTGTCAATTATAGGTAGATTTGGTAATCAAGCTGACAACTTCTTGGGCGCACTAGGATTTTCCATAGCATTGAATCGCACCCTGGTCATACCACCGTGGGTTGAGTATCGCACAGGAGCTACAAGATCGGTGAGTTTATTCATTCATTCCTTTATTTCAACAGACCCAATGTCGTGTAGCAGCCAATCGGCACATTTCGGAGGCAAAGTGACCTGAAGACTGTACAGTAGTGAGACAGAGAGTTGGTACAAAACTTCGCTCTCCTATGAACAGCAAAAAGTCGGATAATGGCGTTTACGTCCTTATGTCATTCGACACGCAATATATTACAAACAACATAGTGCATACATTTTAGCCAATAATGATGTGTATAAGCATTGAATACTCAGTTTTATCATGAAATGTATAATTTTTTGTTGCTCGAAATTCTGAGTTCGTATCTCATCTTTCAAATGAACCAAGTCGTGCTCACACCAAGCTGATTTCAAAAGTTATCTCAACGACGATAACTGAGAAAAGACTAAGATATCCGAAAATAATTATTCCGATGTTTTGTTCGTCTTCTCCGCAGACCCAAGTGCCTTTCAACACTTACTTCAATGTTTCTCATCTGGAAAGTTGCCACCGAGTAATCGTTATGGATGAATTTATGAAATCAGTTGCGCCTATTGTATGGCCGGAGTCGAGAAGGATTTGTAGGTATTTTATTCTGAGTTGAAAAAATCGGTAGAGACTAAACGGCTTCAGAGTATTCGTTCGAACTCTATAGACACCCTCTGAAATCGAAAAATGAAAAAACTTGCCGTTTTCCTTATCCCATGTTATTTCTGTTGAAAGCTTTTTGTTACTCCGTCCGTGGCAACACAGGATCGTGTAACGCGAAAGAAGGAAACCCGTTCGGTCCTTTCTGGGATACTTTCGACGTAGAATTTACAGGCTCTGAGTTCTACGGGCCGTTACATTACGACGTTCACCATAGCGACATGGTGGATCAATGGACGAACAGATATCCGCCAAGTTCATGGCCCGTTTTAGCCTTCACCGGGGCTCCAGCGAGTTTCCCGGTCCAAATGGAAAACAAAAAGCTGCAAAAATGCATCCGATGGAATGACGAAGTTTCTAACAAAGCAAAATCTTACGTCAAGAAACATTTACCCAGGGGTGCTTACGTCGGAATTCATCTACGAAACGGAATTGATTGGGTAAAGTTAGTCTTTGATCCGTTAACACACGTTTTTTGAGGAGAAACGTGACCAACTCTGATTAATTTCTAACAGACAAGGGCCTGCGAGTTCATATCAAGCTCTCCGAACCTTTTCGCAGCACCGCAGTGTTTGGGGTACAGAAACGAGCGAGGGAAAGCAACCGTTGCGATGTGTTTGCCTCCTCTAGAGCTGATAATTCGTCATTTGAAGCGTGTTATCCGTACCAACAACGACGTAAAGTCGATATACGTCGCCTCCGACAACAACCACATGATACCAGAGCTGAGTAAAGCTTTGAGAAGGATGGAAGTGAGTCTGCGCAACCGGAATTTCCTGAATTTGACAAACTCGTCTGATTTTGATGAAATTTATTCTCATTCTCGCTAACAGATCAGTGTCCACAAACAGGAAGAGCCCGCGTCTCCTCACCTGGACTTGGCGATTTTGGGAAACTCTAATTACTTCATAGGCAACTGCATCTCGTCATTCTCCGCATTTGTCGCCAGAGAGAGAGAAGTTCGAGGGCTTCCTACTTATTTCTGGGGCTTTCCCCCAGAGAGAACCATGTCTTCGGTTTCGCACGAAGAATTATGAGGTACTTGCTATTAGAATTTGAATTCAATAAAAGTTTAAGCGGCCTAAAATGATTTGAGCAAATAAAATCAGGTGTATTGATAAAATTTATAAAATTGAACTGTACAAAATTTTACAATACTTAAGTAATATCACATCAACATTCTGAGGCCACTTGTAGCATTTCGCAAAACGATTCTTTCAAAGCTTCGGCAAATTCTTTTGTACACGTTTTTTTGCACGCGTTAAATGTACTGCAAGATACTTTGATGTCTCTGGGTCTAGGGTTGTAGCAGCATGCGTAGCCGTCCGGTGTAACCGGTCCGTAACACATGAAAGAAGCGGTTTTGTACGGCACCTAGATCCAAGAATAGATAGAGAGCGTTAATTCTAATCAATTTTCCGAATAATAAACTATGCGACCCAATCATTATCAGGTTTCAATCACCTGGCTAGACGTTAAAGTGAAATGCGTGCTTCTCGTGTATCCGACATCGGTAAAAATCTCTGGTATGCACGATCCTTCCTTCGCAGCTATGGTCTTCAAGCCGAACAGATGACGGTCTACGCCTTGGCCTGTAGCCGCCTAGAAAACGAAGCAGTTTAATGATTAATATGACAGATTTATGAGCTTCAAGGGTGTCAGGGTTTTTAGCAGCAAGTGAACGAACCTCGCCAGCTATTCTCTTATGCGCATTTATAGCAGTCATCATGGCTTCTTTTTTCTTTTCTTTAGTTTCGTCGCTCAGCATAGTTTGAGCAAATTGGACCGACTCGATACAAGTTGATCTGATACACTCTGTTCTTGTGTTACGGAATCTTCTTAGCCCTGCGGATTCGTAATGCGCTGGAGGTTTCCCATGTAGCTTGTAGTAAGTTAGCTGCATAGCCATCTGGATGAAACTGTCCGGACTCATTTTATTCTTCTTTATTTCGTCAGTGCCAAAATTGTCAAAGGTGAAACACTCTGTATCGATGTCTTTGGAGAGCCTAAAAATTGACAAAAAACTTGAAACTCATATTTTGACATTGTGGCAAAGCTCTGAATCTTTAGATATTGAACCCTCTGACCGAGTGCAGTGAAAATATTCAAATTCCAGTATAGTTCTGACATACTCATCCACTGCACATGCCGCCGCTGAAATAGCATCTTCTAGGCCCTTTGGGATTTGAAATTCCAAAAGTTGTGCTTTAGGGAACTGCTTCGGCTGATCACATGTGTCATTGTTTTGGCTCGCTCTGAAATAGGATGCTAGGGTGTAAAAGTCCGAGAAACTATTTCGAACAAATAAATCAATTACGAATATTCGTACACATAGTTCAAAACGTGGTCGTGCAGAACGGCTATGGGGACTCCCTCGCAGGGACTGTGTTCGTAAGTCATGCCGACGAATCCGTCATAGGATACGATAAACTGCGTAGACAAAAGGTGAAAAAGAATGATTTAATCAAATCGGGGTCTCAGACGATCTAGGCCGTTTAAACAAACCTGAACAGCTTTGTCGTGCCACCTATTACCAGCATTGGTGTCACTGCTGACTCCGGTTAGACTTTGAAGAGCTCTGAAAGACTCGTAATCTTTATTTCTATGCTGATCTGGGGATATTGCTTGGTCCAAACAGAGAACAAACATCGCGGTCTCAATGTCTCGAAGGATTTTCGCGTTCTCTCCGCAAGCTGGAACAACATGGGAACTAGAAGATTGTATAAATCATTCGAAGTCCAGGTATTTGTAGTCTTTGACCATGAAGTTTGCCTCTGAAGTTTCAGAATCAGACAACGATTACCCTCGAGTTTGCTGTGATCCTTGGCCCAAGTGTCTCTATGATTTCCGGTCAAGACACCGACAGGAATTCCTGGAGTTTTTGAGCATGCAGCGAGGTCCTCGAGAGAGGCAGCTATCTGGTTGTGGGACAGAGGAATTCTTCTGTCTTTGCAAGATTCGTCGTAAACGTTGAGTTTGAAGATCTGGAGACGGAGAAAAACGAGGGAATGCATTATGTCTTAAAATCTGTCACACAATGCGGCAAAGTAGAACGCACCCGATTATTGTGTATAATAATAATATGCTCCGAAGTATCCGTGTGCAGGAGACAATCCAGGGGAATATTCGGACGTCTATGAGTGCCAAGGATCATGCCGTAGGGTTGCATGTCTAGAGGGGATTTTCCTGCCATTTCCTGCTTCATTTTACCACTACGAAACGGTTTCGAGAAACGAAACGATTATTCGAGGATTTTAAATTGATAAACTTTCAAGACGTTTTGAATAATCTGCTCAAAGGCCTCGCAGTTGTGCTACTAGTCCCCTGAACACATTCTATCTTTCGTTGATAGTTTTTCCCAATTCTAATATTGGAAAGTTTATTTTGCAGCACACAAATAATGAGGAAGGCTTCATCACTGTTTCAATCTCATTGGGAGTCAACCTCTCAGTTTGCAAAGCGATAAAACATCTTCAAAATCAGTTGTGTCCGATTCCACAGAATTCCGCGACTGATCTGTAGTAATATACCTTTTGATCATAGCGTCATATTCACAAACGGCTGCGACGAGTTTTCCTGCAAATTTGAAAACCTCTTCAGGGCAGGAAAATTTTTGTAACGGACCAACGGTGCCTGGACTAGAATGAACAATGACTGGAATCCTGTATCCCAAATATGCTGCGTGCAGAAACCACTCGTTCATCTTTTTCATTGTCATGAAAAACCAAAGATAGATTTTTATTTAGAAAACAAAGTCTGGGAGGTCACCCAAATAAACCGATCGATGACGGAGAATGTCCCATATTTCGTTTTTGAATCTCCTCTGCATTTCTTACCCAGTTATCCGTACATTCGTATCTCTCAAGAAGCTTCCGATGCAGTTGACTGCCCACACCCTTTTCAAATTCTATCACTATTCTCTCAGTCTCACGATACTCCTTATCGCAAAGTAATGGCTTTACGGATCTAGAAAAAATATGAAAGATGATAAAATCTCGTTGAAACGCTTCATTGAATTTTAAATTCAATTGAATACTTGAGATATTTTTGGGTGGTGCTTTTGAGCTCCGGAACAGGCTGTTTGGGCAAATCCTCTTTATTCAATCTCAGCGACGTTATATTAGCTGCATTTATAGACGCAGGAGCTAATCTGAGTCTGGAACCGACCTGAAAATGAAAAGAACGAAAAATGTAAACAAATTTTTTAAAAATCTAGGAAAGGTGAATTTAAAAAACTTGCCAGAAGTCTGTTCAGCGAGGGAAGGGTCAGAAAAGATCTCTGCATCATTGTTTGTGGCTTTTCTATATTTTTACTCTGTTCAATATCAAAGTTTCCGGATCCCGCAGAGAACACTGCAACTGTACTGCAAGGTAAAATACGATTTGAGCCAAGTGACGTTCGATCATTACCTTCCATAATCTTGATTGACGGTGAGATTTGAACTAGTTATATCGAAGACAAAGACGAAAGAGAGAAGAATGGAAGGTTTTTTTTCACACTACGCAATGTCGTTGGAATGCGGGAGAGCGAGGGTGCAAAGTTCATTTGATATTGTGTGTATATAATTTGAAATATAGTCGTTACTTGGGTATCGATATGCGCCCGCGTAATGATGTCAAATTAGTGGTAATTTTACAATCTAAAAGAACTGGAGAGACAGACGTTGGATTTGACGAACCAACGGTCATGATTTGAGGATTTCGATTCAAATTCTTGAATCTTTATCTCAGATTGGAGATATGGATTCGATTTATTGATCTCGATTTACGAATACGTGATAGACTCCGCCCTTCGATCATGAGAATTATTATACCTTGAGTAGAAGTATTCTAACCTAGATTTTTTAACCGGTTATGAGGTGATGTAGTTCGGAGTTTCGACGCACCTACGACTTGAACGCCACCGAACCGCGATGTTTTCGATCTTCGCGCCATCTATGGATGCTTTTGTTTCTCCACGTCCCGTGTCAGTGTTCCCGCGCCTCATTCTTCATACATAGGTTTCGAAAATTCGAACTCACGATTTGGCTAGAGATCCATAATTTCAAATTATCGATACTGTTTCAATCCTACGGACAACTATTCACGTATCTAATGGCATGAGATGGTAATTAGTGCCACTACACGACGAATTGCTTTTCGTAAGGGCAATTAAAAGGTTGGATCATTTTTTTTTTCGTATCTACCCAGATAACAAGCGTGTTGGCGCAGGTTACCGTCATGGCGTGAAAATCACACAGTGCGTGCAAAAATATAGGATTTTCAGCATCACGACGCGACGGTTATTTTAGTGCAGGCAAACGGAGCGCACCGTGCAGTCACTTGGTGCGTGGCGCACTCTGTGATTATTTCGTGCGAGATGCACGATGGTGAATGGCGTGATCATTTTGTGCGAGGTGCACTATAAGATCACAACCATATCACAACGTGCGCGCGGGTATTGAAGATGAAGTGTAAAATAATAAAAATTTCATATTTTGAATGTTTTTTTGAAGTAGCATAGGATTATATAAAATGAATACGTATTTGGTTTATTGTAATGTATCCCAGGTAATAAAGCGTGCGGGCTCATGGCAGCCGCATGTCGCATGAATTTAGTCATTAAACATATCATGCAAGTACGTATATAGAATATTCTATATACGTACTTGCATGGTATGTATAATGACTAAATTGATTTGAGCAAAATTCAGGGTTCAAGATACCTACTGCATATTTTTTGACGCAAATCAGAGCTGATTAATACAAAGCTATTTATAATTCAGTGTCAATTTTATATATTGATATAAAAAGTAATTCAGAATTCGTGACGACTATCTATACCCGAGAGAAAATAATGTCATCCAATTCTATCAAATTCAAGTATTGATTGAATATGTTTGGCTCCATTAAGATACAATGATATTTAGTTGACCCAACGTTGTTGTGTCCGACCAGATTCAGTTAGATACATTTGTCAATCTAGATGTACGTCTTGGATAAAAGCAAATCTGATCGTTTCAAGACTAGACATGATCCTATCCATTCAGATAGAACTATATTCAATTGAAACCGGACTCGCCGGAAGCCTATATGTGGTTTATAGATACAAACAGGTCAAGTGGCTTTGGGATAGAAACTTACGCCAAATTTTAACCTGGTCATTACACTAGGCACAAAGATGCAAGTACCTACAAGTATTCAGATTCCATGAAAGTTTAACTCTGAACTTTTTTCGTACCGTTTTCAAGGTACTTCCTTGCGAGCATAGCTAAAATTACTGATGATTACTAATTTCTCAGATGATTCACAATCATATGCCACATGAATAGTATTGGGGCATTCCACGCCAACTCGACCAGTGTTAAACCACGACCATATCGAAATAATTTCATGTTTTTTTCTGACATTCTACTAATTAAAAAACGCGTCCTGAATTTTTAAAAGATTTTTTTATGAAACCGTTATTTTTTTATGAATTTTTGAAGTTTATTGAAAACGCCCCTTTTTAAAACTCTGAAAAAATTCTAAAAATCCAGTGGATGACATAGAACAGCTTCCCGTTCCATGAAATGTGAAACCAATTTTTTTTCTATTTTTTTTCACTTCATTTCGGAATTTTTCAATTTTGAAAACTGAAGTTAACACAGGATCAAATCGAAAGCGTCAAATAAAGGTCAATTCACTTGTCGATGTTCGGTTTCACCAAATTCATCAAGTATTTCGTTCCAATTCATTGATGCGACACTTTTCAAAATTGACAAATTCCGAAATGAAGTAAAAAAAAAAAAAAAATGTGTTCCACATTACGAGAAACGGGAGGCTGTTCTATGTCATCCACTGGATTTTTGAGAATTTTTTCAGATTTTTAAAAATGGGCCTTTTCAATAAACTTAAAAAGTTCATAATAAAATAACGGGTTGATAAAAAAATCTTTCAAAAATTCAGGACGCGTTTATTAATTAGTAGAATATGAGAAAAAAACATGAAATTATTTTGAGATGTTCGGGGTTTAACAGTGGTCGAGTTGGCGTGGAATGCCCCATTATATATTATACAAAAATATGATATACATAGATTATTGCTCTGATGAGTATGGTCGGTTATGGGAGATGTGATCAAGTGAAAATAGGTAAATACTTCGTCATCGTTATAAAATGACAAAGAATCACTAAGTCTCTAATGAAATAGTTGGAGCCATTACAACACCGGACTTGAAGCGTACAACGAAGTTAAGCAACATTGACCGCGACTAATAGTTGGATGGGTGACCGCGAACCAGCCTTGGGTTCGAAACTGTCTCAGTGCAACGGAAAAAAAAAATTTTAATACTCCCGTATCCGGCAATATGCAACCGGATCCATTTGGATATAGTCATATCCAATGAAGTGTAGACGAATTTTTTATCATATACTGGTTGTGATAAAATTTTATCCACGCACGACAGGAGGGCAATATGCCGAACGCGTGCTGATCACGCGTGCGTGGCATATGCGACGCATATGAGGACGCATATGTATGGTGTTGTGAGCTCACGGCGTGTGGGTTAGGTGGCACAACGTTCACGCACTATGCGTGCACTGTGCGCGCATTTTGTTATCTGGGTAGGTAAAATATACGAAAATATGTCGAGAAACGTTCGAATTTTTGGTCGAATTAGGACTTGCATTTTTTTTCGGAGTTTTCATTCAATCGATCGCGCCTAAATCGATCCCCTAATTGGATGATTCATGCACGTGCGTATAAGCTTTCTCAAAAGGTTAACTGTCATCTTTGAGGTTATATACGACAAGAATGAATTTTGTCATCCAATTTCAAAGATAGCCGAGTTGTAGGTGCAGGTTTTTGCTTGAAAATGTATTTTTGATAACTGGATTACGATTTTTTCGCACAGTAATTTAAATTTTCAACAAAAGAAATGAAACGAATTTCGAGTTTCCGGAAAAAAATGATCCGTTTATCGGAAGCTGGCTAACAAAAAGCTATTTTTCAAGGTAAAGGTAACGTCTTCAATTCACTAACAAGAAAAATCGAATCGTGCCGATTTTCCTGCTTGGCTTAATTTTTATCTCTCAAAAACGTGTTTAGTAAACCGTTGAATTCGAGTACTCTTTTCCAACCAGATATAGATTGTTTAAAATTCAGCTTAGAAAAATCCTCTTTGACTCGAAAGTAATGAAACCTTTTTCTTTCATTTATCACCTCACTACCGTTTTACGATTTTTGTGAACCGAGAATTCTGAAGTTGAAAACAGTATAATGCCATATCACACAAGATTTATACGGCGTGGGAGCGGGCGGTTCGACTGACACCTCCATGCGAATCTTGAGTGCGAAAGTGCGATTAGAAAAAGTATCGTAATTTTCAGAATTCCGAATTTGAAAAAAAAATCATCAAATCTCCAGATTTTGGACGTCAGAAGAATACAAGAAATTAAAACAATTGAACAGATGACTATGGCAGGGGGGGACCAGAGAAGGACAATTTAGCAGGAGAAAAAACAAATTATTGCATATCGTGCGGACTATGGTTATCTCATTAACGTTTTCATCGACTTGGTAGAAAAAGTTGATCATAATCTTTTCCTTAGTATACTTATATGTACTCAGGGAATTCCTAAAAATTCGGGTTCCATTATTCAAGAAAAAAACTGAGCGGCGGGGGGGGGCACGAGGATAGCTCGCTCCAAGCGCCGTTCGGCTCAGAAATGGCATACCACTTCGACCAACTGGAAATCCCACACTAAAATACTGACCAATCCTGACATTCAACCGAAATTCTTCCCTTACTAAACGCAGCCAATCACTAACAACCTACAAACCCCCACTTCTAACTGAGAGTCTCGGCGCGGACGACACGGCTTTAGACGAATTCTATCGGCACAAGAAGAATTCAGACTAGTCTAGTCCCGAACGTGGGAATTGAAACATCGAACTTGTTCCCAATCTCAAGACCGGTACTTCAAACTCGAGCTTCTCTGTAATAAAAGATTTAAAAAAAATAAGAACTCTAGCTTTTTATAAATAATTTAAACATGAATTTGGACGTCGTCCACGTCGTCCTTCGTCAATCTCCATCCTAGAATAATCTACTTATACTGGATGAAATATTTCAAATCAGTGCGATTCGAATCTGTTCTAATTTTGCGTCACAAATATGTATAAATTGAATGAACTCAATGATTTCAAATATGTTGAAGTATTTTTGAGGTAAGAACAAAGTGTACGAATTTATTTAAGAATGGACCGTGTTGATAACGTGGCTTCAAAGATCTTCGGAAAGAAGCTAATAATTCTCTTATGTGCCATCAAGTATTGTTTTTTTTTTCAATTTGTCCGATACTCATACTCTGAAGTCCGCGACGCGTCAATTCTAGTGTGAAAAGCATCTGCAGGCGCAAGGTAAGCAAAATGATTCCTATGCAATAGTATATTATGCTACAAGGGAGGAAAAATCGCGTTCCTCCCGTGTGGCATATGCTATTTTTCACCCGACTTCGATAAAATGACCTTATTCCGTCGCTGTAACGCGAGTGGAAAGTAGGTAGTCAATTTTTGACCAGAAGGAAGAGAAGTGATTAACCGGGCAGAAAAGTAAATTGCCGGGCAAAAAAGTGGACTTTTTTATATACACACTATATACATATATATTATATATATAATATATATATATAATATATACTATATATATAATATATACACACATACAGTCGTATATACACTGTTTAAAAAGCGGGCAAAAATGGATTCATTTTTGCCCGCTTATTGAAAAGCGGGCAAAAATGAATCCATTTTTGCCCGCTTATTGAAAAGCGGGCTAAAATGAATCCATTTTTGCCCGCTTATTGAAAAGCGAGCAAAAATGGATTCATTTTTGCCCGCTTATTCGAGCCGGTCAAAAAAAGGTCACTTTAGGCCCGCTTAATAGGTCAAAAAAACGCAGAAATCGTGCATGTGTTACAAAATAGTATATTGTGCACCTAGGGCGTAAAGTGGGCTTTTTTAGACCGAGTGTGGAATTTGCAGTACAAGTCGAAGGTGAGCTAGCACGAGTCGAAGGTGAGCTAGCACGAGTCGAAGGTGAGCTCGCACGAGCAAAGGCGAGTGCAGGAGCGAGCCGAAGACGAGTGCGTCTGCGAGCCGAAGACGAGTGCGTCAGCGAGCCGAAGACGAGTACTGCAATCACACGAGGTAAAAAAGCCCACTGAGCCCTTGGTGCACACCATATTTTTTGTAACGCATGTATTGATTTCTGCGTTTTTTGTGCCTATAAGCGGGACGAAGGTGACCTTTCTTGACACGGCAACACAAACTTATGTTACAATTAGATTTCATTTTTCAACAGGATATAGTGAATATGATACGAATGAAGGATTATATACGCGTGTATACGGTATACATATGTATACATACATGTATATATGTATATATATGTACATATGTACATATGTATATACCTATGTACATATGTATATACCTATGTACATATGTACATATGTACATAGGTATATACATATGTACATAGGTACATAGGTATATACATATGTACATAGGTACATAGGTATATACATATGTATATATGTACATATATATACATATATACATGTATGTATATATCTATATACCTATATACATATGTACATATGTACATATGTATATATATACATATATACATGTATGTATATATCTAGATACCTATGTACAATATGTACATATATGTATGTATATGTACTATACACACATACAGTCGTATATGCACTGTTTAAAAAGCGGGCAAAAATGGATTCATTTTTGCCCGCTTATTCGAGCCGGTCAAAAAAAGGTCACTTTAGGCCCGCTTAATAGGTCAAAAAAACGCAGAAATCGTGCATGTGTTACAAAAAATAGATTTTCGTGTCCAATATTGACTAAGTCGATTGCTTTGGGAAACGATGACTTCAAACAAATAATTGAACAGAAAATAGTGTAGTATTAGGAACAAACAAACTCACGTGTTAAAGGAACCTAGGGGAGGCTCGAACTGTAATTTTATTATACAGCATTAAAAATTTATTCAATTTCCCTAAAAATATATAGCGAAAATTAATTCACGGTCGGAAGAATGAAAATAGAAAAAAAATTTGTAACAGATGGCCTCTCGGTTACTTCAACATTATTCACAGATCGAAAAAGGGTTTCAAAATGACGTCACCAGAAATTCACTCCCCCCGGCCTTAGTCATGAGTAAAGCAATAAAGACTTTCTTTCTTTCCAAAAAGGCTTCTATTGAATATTTTGAATACTTCATCTGCACAAAATGATAATATTAGGCATCAAAAGTCACGCGCGGGCTTTGAAAACTTGAGAAATGCTTTCCCGGCTGAAGTTTGAGAAAAAAATTCAAATTTCAGATTGTGACGTCACATTGAGCTGTTTCCCTTCACCCCCCACGTCACAAAACGTCACATTTTCGGCAACTTAACTCCACCCCTTGAGTGGTGACGTCATTTATGCATATCCCCAAATGTGTAACAAATAAAAATAATTGGAAACTCCATATATTGTTGAATCAGATTTGGTTTTATTCGAAATATTCAAAGAATTCCATTTTTTCTACGGGTAAATTTGCTTATTTTGTATACTCTGTATTGTTTATGTGTCCTAATTGTCGATAAATCTTTGAAAAAAAATTGTAAAGAAATACAATATATCGTATATAATACAAATAATAATATTGAGAGGCTAAGGTGGGTGCAGGGTCAATAAGCGAACGCTTCATATGACTAATATGTTGGAAAAATCCCAAGGTACAAGCAAATTGTTGAAATATTCTTAATCAAACAGGGTAACTAACGGTAAACCTCTGTCCCCAAGGAGGTCCATGCTGTCCCTAGTTACGTACAAGGAGTAGCTATTTTTATATTTTGCACTACTTTTGCATGTACTTTTCTTATTACGTATTTTGGTAGTTCACGGAAAAATAGGATAGTTTTTCCGATTTCCAATTGAAGCTAATTTAATTGAAAATCACTACGTTGTGACATGACGTCGCCCATGCTAAGGTATACCGATGTATAGCAAAAACGCTGAAAATTCAATTGCCTGTAACTGTTGTAATCATAATTTTTAGTCGAAAAAGACTCAAACTATACAGAGTTCATCTAAATGCGAATATCAAATTTAAAAAAAAAAAGATCGATGCAAAATCCTAATATAATGTCTGTTCAGGGATATTCACCAGAGTGAAGATGATTAGTTAGCTAGAATTCCGGTAGGAGAAAGAATAATGAGCCATGAAAAAGATAGAGAATGATTAAAAGTACAAGTATGTACTTGAGAGAAAATAGTGAGTAAGTTGTAATCATGACGAGAAATGATATGTGATATTCAAATTTCGTTTTCCGTTCAAACAGCTGTAACTTTCCAACCAATTGACGGATTTGAGTTGATATTTTTTCAAAATGTGCGCATTTTTGTCTCCTTTTAGGCTATTCCAAGATGATAATGATCGATTAAAGAATGACAAAATTATCTTCTATTCTATCTATAAAAGGAAAAGTGGCATCAACGCCAAGGCCAAACCCCTTGACCTAGAAATTTGAAATTTGAGCAACATGGTTGCTCTGCGACGTAACCACCCACTAAGAAGCGATTTTTGGAAATTCGTTCCCTAAGGGGATAAAAGGGGGTTAAAATGTATTTTCGCGTATTCATGGATATCTCCTCACGATCAGTCCGACAAGATATCGACTTCGTATTTGCGTCAAACAATTGCTTATTGAAATACCCAGAAACTAGTTTGAGCATTTTTTTAAATTCGACTCCTAAGGGAATGAGAATCCGTGGAACCAATTTTCGAGGCGCGTAGCGCCGACCGGGGCTGGTGCACGGGGCGCACGGGGGCGCAACCCCTAGTATCAAATAAAACTGCAAAAAATCGCGATTTTTTTTCTATCCTTAATTACATATAAATTATTTTTTAAATTATATCTAATTACATACATGAAGAATTAAACGAATACTGGTACTTTTGGACTCGCTTTTGGATGTATAAAATGAATATAATTTTATTTTTTTATTTTTTTCAATAAATGTGAAATAAATGTGAATTTTATGTGAGTTTTATGTGGAAAAAAAAATTGAAGCCGTAGAAGGATAATTCTCTTAACTTTTTTTAAGGCGGGGGGCTTTTCTACGTTTCCTCTAGAATTTCTGTTAACTGTTCCCGATATTTCGAATAAAATTATAACTCAAGAAGGGTTTAAATAGGGACTTGTAAAAAAAAAAAAACATTGCAAGAAAGAAAATACGCATGGCGCCAGGCCCTGCCTTAAGTGGTTCGCGCTCAAAGAAGAACACTGTCCCCTCGATATATAGGATATGACCATCCTATATATAATATCATGTACTTGGCGCGAGACTCAACCGAGTCTCTTGATATGGGTCTCATGGTGGAGACACCGCGGGCCGAGAGTGTCGTGTGGAACTCGAGGGGCGTTTCTCCCATCTTATGGCTAAACTAATTATTTTAGGACTAACGAACTAATCTTCCGAGACGTTAAGGAAACAGGACATAGGTCACGCAGTGGACTCAGATATAACAAATAATACAAATACTAACTGGCAAAAGCCCAAAGACGGGACGAAAACATTGAACAATAGACTGGACGTCGACCATAAAACCTTCAACCTTTCTACTAATTTTCGCTATTTTCGACCAGCACATTTGGCGACCAAATGTGTGGTCATAAACTCAAGAATTCCAGTTCTTTTTTACGACCCTACCTACAAGACTTTCTACAAATTTCTACTCTATTGTTTCCAACATTTCCTGGAGTCCACAATAAACTATGTATCCACATACCTCTTCCAAGAAACTCCATGTATCTAAATCCAACCCTAAGTTCATCCTACTTCTATGATGGACATCCCTTGCTCAAATATATCTACCAATCAAAGAAATTAACCAATCAACCTACTTCGCTAACTCGACTAATCCTAACCTTCATTACGAACTCTTACACCCTCCACTTTTCCAAAATCTTCCAAATTCTTCCTTCTACTAACTTCCAAAAGACAATACACAACAAGGTCTCAAACCGACAACAACAACTAACTGGAGAGTCAGTCCTTAAGAAATGGACGAACTATCAAATACTTAACAAATCGTCAAACTATCAAATATCTAACAAACCGTCAATCTTACTCAATTATCAATTAAAGAATTGGAAATATTTCGTCATTCGCCATGACAAGTGTAGTGGGGGACACAACAGTGCCTATCTGACTTATGCCTGTGACTTATCTGCAAATGGCGCAGTAAGGTAAACTATGATGAGGGAAAACGATAGGAACGAAAATGTAATGCTTCATCGATGGGTTCTTTAATACTCCCCTTCTTAGATGTTGGTATGTTAGATTATCGGTGGAAGTTTAGAATAAAATACAAGTGATATAGTTATTGAAATGGAATTTATTAAACACAAGGAAGGCACGACTTTCTGCTACGACTGCTTCTAAAAGACTAAAGAATATTTTCTATATTTCAACGAATTCCACTCAAGGAAATTTCAAGTGGCTAAAGGACGTAGCGTTTCTAGAAAGACCACATCTGTTTAGTATCAGGGCGCTCTTGACTACGGGGTACGACCCGTCATAGATAGATCCTTTCAGTTTATCGTATTTCTATGTCGAGTGATTTTTGTAAATATATACACATGCGTTTGTTGGTCTCATGCATTCCAACATGGTACGTCGTCCTTGACGTCATGTAATTCAATTTCCATCATTTTCCTCTTTTCTACGTAACGTAACTAATTTTTTGAATTGCTATTCTCTCTTGCTACAGTGGGCTTGCAGGACGAGAAGATTAAAGTAAATAATCCAGATTTATTATTATAATACTAAAATTCCTGTAATTGAGGGCCAGGTTATTTTATTAATTGTGGCCCAATCGTTATTGAATTTTTGCGTTACTTTATTATTTCTCAAAGTATTTTCTAATCCCGCAATGGTTCGTCCTCGTTTCATTAGTTCCTGGAGGTCTATCCTGTGGTTTAAAGACGATTTCATGTCCTGTTACAATGTGTGGGAGTATAGAAATATTAGATACATGTAATTCTGGAAACGTAGATTTTTCGACTTCTGTGATTAATTTTACTTTTGATTTTAATCCTATTGGAAATGGGATAAATTCAGACAGGAGCGATTCTATTTTAATTTATTAAATTCTATTTAATGAATTTTACGGCAAGCACTGTCGATCTTTACTCTAAAATGATTCTTACGAGACTATAACTATGGTGGTCGCACAGGACTCTCAGATCACCGTGACCACTTGACTCAGGGCTGTATATTTGGGTATACGTGGCAACTTGGTCCTGACGTTAGCCAGAACACGGCATGCAGTCACACTTTGGCTATTTGTTTATTCAATACTAGCTCTATCTGCATTCCTCCGTCGACATGATTTTTGTTCCCTAGTCTAAATAATCCAATAGTGAGTAGTTGTCTCCTTGAAGACTTTTTTCTACTCGTCGTCTTGACTTCTTCTTTTAATTTTCAAACTATTGCCCCTTTGGAGCAGGGGTGACTTGAAACGGTCCTCACGTGCTCCTCACGTGGACGCTGGCCATTCCCACGATTTTTGCGCCTTTGTTTTCTCTCTTGAAAAAAAAAACACTTCAAGAGAAGACCTGGCTAGTGTCAATAAATTGAAGGCAGACCCGAAGGGCCACCCGTAGTTTGGGACTGCAGAGTACTGCACATAATTTATAGTTTATCTTCTACGTAGAGAATAGCGGATGGCTATTCTCTCAGAAACAATAAACGTATCGTAAGCCTCAAAGACCTTAATAAACGTATCGCCTATAGAAAACATGACCAAAGCGCTGCCTATTTGTTTATTCAATCCTAGCTCTATCTGCATTCCTCCGCCGATATGATTTTTGTTCCCTAGACTAAATAATCCAATATCGGAAATACAGATCTCTTTCAAATTTCGAGAGTGAACAGCCCCTCGGGCGAGGAGATTATCAATATTTTTATTTTTTAAACATTGGGGGAGCTAAAGCTTTCCCAGAACCCTACTTCCGTCGGCACTGCATACTGGTTATTATTGTTCCCGAGTTGAGCTAGCTGGAGGTCATCAAGGTTGACGAGAACTCGCACCATAGCTTGTCGACTCTTGTTTAAATTATAGATGATCTGCTACTGTTATGATGATGCACTCCAACCGCTTTACCATAATCATTGATGAACGGCGTGTAACTTCAAGCTTATCGACGTCGCATAATGCGTTCAAAGCACATTTCGCGGTCTCCTGATCGCGCAAGAAATCAATATCGACAGATAACAGATCAGTTACACCATTATTTTGTTGCTGTGTGGCCAAAGTCCTTTTGAGAATGTGGGAAATGAAGACTTTTTCTACCTTGTAGCTATTCATAGGTATTTTTCTACTATTACTCGCTTGATTGCAAGAATAAAGAATTACAGAATTAGCCTGACTTGATTGGATCGTTTCTTTTCTCAAGTGATAAACGTAAGTTAAATTTTTTTTTTCATCTACGGTCAGTTTATCTATGTAGTGCTTCGTATATATTTTATAAGTTGAGACCGTGTAGTTAAAAATAAATAGTCAAGTACACTTCGACCTGATGGCAAACGAGGCCAATTCTAATAATTTTCACCGAAAAGCTGAGCAATTATAACTATTATTACAAAAATATCGATATTGGACTAATTGTAAAAAGGTCAAAGAAGTGAGATGCAAGAATTGAAATTTAATACGAGAAAAATTTTGAGTGTGTGTCCTTTCAATTGTGAAACTCTAATTTTCATCTTTGCATCATTTGTACTAGAATTTCGCCGATTTCTATCATAATATTAATCCAGGTTTCATCTGAGAACCATCACTTTTGACTATCAGGTCAGGTTTGTTGGCTTGCGACGCGTAGGGAACTCAATATTTCTCCATTTATTTATATTGTTTCAAAATTTTCAGTAAGGTGGTTCATTTATTGAGCGAACTATTGTTAACCTTAAAAGACATGTTAATAAGGAAACTAAATTGTTCAAATAAATTCACAAATAATTCATTATTTCTATGCTGTCATTTTTCTCCTGACGCTTGACGATAAATATAATAGTTACCGATATCAGGTAATATATGTATAAATAAAGATAATAGTTAAATCCATAACGAATACGAAGGTTTCAACACAATACATAGAATATTCATAATTTAGCAAGTACGAAGAAGTAGGTTTGCGTAATCCATTTCTATACGGATCGAATGCCATGTCTGTTGGCCTATAATTAGTAGGTGACACCGGGGCAATATGGTGTAGTCTTTTTTCTCATATTTATTTTTCGAGAGGACAGGTTCATGAGACCAATTTTTTCATCCGATTCCATTATCTTGATATTAATTGGCCCAAAAGAAGTTGCTTGTCGTTGGTTTGGTCGTCAAACGTTTACACACAACTAGAAAAGCAGTGGATATAAGGAAGCAGTCAAGGGAAAGACAGTATATTTCATCTGATCGTGAACCTAGAGTACCAGGCAAACATCGCCGTGTTCCCAATCAACAGTGATCTGCTGTATTAATACAACAACTTCTTCGAGATTCCCTCATCATCTCTTACGCACACTGCTACAATACTGCAGAAGCATCGCTAATAATAATACAAAAAAGGTTGCGAGCAGTACTCCTGTTGATCACAGAAGAAGATAGAACCTCCGAAGGATTGGGAATTTTGTACATCCATGTCTTGGACTCGCATCATCTGAAATCTTGATTCTAAAAAGCAGTGCAATGGAAATAAAATAAGGGAATTGGCGATTATTCGATCATGTCGTAACATATCTCTTCGTCTACGCAACCAATATCCCTAATTGACGATACAGTGTACCATATGAATTCTGTCATTATCTACGAAGCATGAAGTGAGAAGCCAAAGAAGAAATGGAGATGAACACACGTCCGACTTTCAACTCTATAATGTCTGATAAAAGAGATGTATGACGTGGGTGTCGCAAAGTCAGACAATCAACGATCACATACACCGGTCCATTGTAGTTGAAATTTGACTTCGTTTACTTGGCGAGTTTTTTTCGCCTATTATTGTGCACCTCATCCAAACAACAATTCGTGGGGTGATTGTAGCATTAATCTGGCTACGCAGACTACAACTGTTCTACGATCTAGCAAGATCACTGATCGACAGACTCCAACTCAACCTTGGACTTCACCATGAGCCTCAAATCGTCTGATGAGTAAGACTTTTTCTGCTTCCTACTTCCTCCTCGTACTCAGTTGGCTGAATTTGACAAAACTTCTACAAGCTACTCCTTTTGAAATCCAATTAACTTAGTGTGAATGAGACATACACAATGAATGCATCCGAACGAATAGATATGTAGGTACCTACACTTGATGCGGTTGATTCCGAGACGGCACCGATGATTTGTGCATCGGCTTTCGTCTTAGAGTCAACCTCGCCAAGTGTACATTTAATTTAAGTATCCTAGCACAATCTTGCGCGCGCAGAATTTTTCAGTTTCAAAGTATCATATGACCATCCGTAATTGAAATACGAAAACAAATCTTCCCTCGCTCGATTGTGACAGATCGTATCGGTATAGTTAGTAAATAGATACGCTAATTTTTTTCAACGTATTCGTTAACTTCGGTACGAAAGACGCATGGCAATTTTAACTAGTCTGATAAATTTGACTAAAATTTTACTATTGTGGGAGATTCTCGTAGTACGGAAGTGAGTTGGTTAGTGCAAAAAGGGTATAAGTGACACAAATTTTAAAAAATGGGTACCAAAATACAATTTAAAACTTTCAACTGTTGAACCGAATATACAAGCGATTTGAGAGAATGAACAAATGTCACTTATACCGTTTTTTCATTCTCTTGTTACTTGTGACATTGCTTTGTCGTTGCGAAAAATGTCACTCATACCGTCAATTTACATTTACATAGCCTGGCTGTTCCTAAGTTCATTTATCAGACTTCTCACATTCATACGAATTCAGAAGGTCTTTGGTAAAGATAATCACTGAGCTGTGAAAAGTGCAGAATTAAAACGCACCTAGGTATAATTATTAATAAGTGGTTGTTGCCATAAGCATGATAAAAATTGTACAAATCACAATATCTACAGTTTTATTTCGAAAGTCGGTGGGATATTAAGAGCTTTCGAATAAATCCAGTAACATAAGAAAATATTGTAAGCTGAGAATTTAGCGATCCAGTCAAGTCAGGTACAAATGCCATATCATACTAAGTACAGGAAAATGGTTTTTGTGACGTGGTCCTGGATGAAAAAGTTTGCGAATTTCTTAAATTGGGTTCATCAAGAAGTTTAAGAAGGGAGATCAGGGGTGAAACTATAGGTACTCGGTACTAGGCAGTATTCAAGATTCTCAAAAGAGGAAAGGAATGAATAGTTTTATGGCTGTAGTCCAACGTGCGAGAAATAATGGAAAGAATAATGCCTAAAAGTGAAGTATAAGGGTTGTATAGTAATTCGGAAATTTTTAGTTTATGATGGCAAAGTTTATCACCGAATGTGCGCTTTGGAGACATTGTAAGACAGATTTGCCTACCTATGTGTTTAATTGCTTTATGATCCTGCAGTTTTTTGGGCGGTTACTTACACTGGGGATAAAGATTCGGTTGTACACGTTAGTAAAATCAACACATGGATATGTTGGTAGATGATAAATACATTTACAGTATTGTTATAACCATAACTTTTTATAGGAAAAACTATACATTCGTGAAACAATATAGTCCATGTTCTTAGTTTTTCCATATTATACCATATCTTTACCATATTATATACGTGTTAACGCATACTAATCTCAGCAAACTAATCTCCGTAGTTTGAGGCCAATAGGATATGAATGAGTCATGAGGTAAGTTCATGGTTCATGTTCGGTTCATGTTGGCCTGGACCTCGAGAGGCGTGCATGCTAAGTCTTATCTGCCAATGGTGCTGTTGGATCTTGCGTAGGTTTTGTATAGGAAGGATGGCCAGGTGAACGAATAAATACACAATTTATATTGAGTATATAACCGGGAACTGAGGATACATAGTGTTTTCATATAGACGCAAATGTGGCCCATGCGATGGTGCCACCAATCAGTCATGAATAATGTAAAGCCAATTTCTGACAGGTGCAGTAGCTTAAACTATGGGGAGAAGATGATGGAATATTCCTATGAATCATTGTTGGGCAGTAGGATCTTTCTGCTTTTTTTTCTTTTGCTATGGTGGGGTTACATGACGAGCAGATTAACACGAATAATCCGAACTTCGAGGCTGTGATGCCTGCGGTTATTATCGCGATGATACTAAGAATTCCTCCGATCGACGGCCACGTAATTCTATGTATAGTGGCCAGCCCAGTCGACATTGAATTTTTGTGTCATCTTATTACTCCTTAAGATGTTTTCCAATTCTGAAATTGTTTGACCCTGGTTTCTTAATTCCTGCAGATTTATTCAGTGGGTCAGAACAATCTCATGCCCTGTTACGATGTGTGGGAGTTTAGAAGCGTTGAATATGTGTAATTCTGAAAACGTAGATTTCTTGACTTCGGTAATTAATTTAACTTTCGATTTTATCGTTTGTAGAATACAGACTTGATCGGTGGATATTATTGAAGGTAGTGTGATATTTAATATTCTAGAATTTTGTGTGCTCAAGGTTCCCTGGCAATTCGATGTTAAGACTACACCTTTAGGAGTTGGTAATACTACTTGGGATGATTGAGTTTGGATGTCAGTTATGTCTTTTGTAATGAACTTGGAAATCAAACAATCCGAAGGGATCGGACTCTTAATATTTTCACATAACTCAATCGAATCTCTATACCCGCTACACCCCGCATCGCACGAGTTGGTTTTTGGAAGATTGGCCAGGCTACCATCGAATCATGCAATTATCAAAGAACACAGTAATAGAACTTATTACGACTATTTAATTGAATTACATACCAAAATTGGATAGTTACAAACCCAGGCGAGGAAAAACTTGATCCGGACTAAGGAACGGTCTAAGGCTTTCTATGACCGACGAACAAACCCCATAAAATTAAATTCAGGAGACGAAGTCTTTTTACTCAAAAAACCTCAAAGGGGAAAATTTAGCGATCAATATAACGGCCCCCACAAAATTCCGGAAGTAATACATGAGCAATCATAATGTCAGAATCCAAATGGGAAATGAAACGGAAAACAGTACACGAGAACAAATTAAAAATGACGAAAATGAAGGCATCTAACCTTAACCCTTGTGCGAACTAGGCACTAATTATCCATAAAATGCAAAAATTAAAATAATCACAATCGAACAGTCTGTTCCCACGAATCAAACCACTAGTAGATTACGTGGCAAGGGGCGAAACCGAGCGAATGCAAACGAGCGTGGAGAGGGCTGCACGCGCCCTTATGGCCGGGTATAGGTGTCAAAATAGCCAGCGATCAAGACATTTTATACTCACGGAAAGACTCAGAATTTTGTTTCTTTCCCGATCATATAATTACCGTGCCAAATACATACAGCTATATTATACTTATACAAGGCGACGTTGGCGACAATCAAAAATATTGTTATCATTATTGTTTTTTTTTATTGTTATCATTTTTTCTTCATTTTGATAATTTTACTGTTATTGTATACCTTAAATATACTCAGCCTTTCTGACGAAACTAAACAAACCCTCTCTCTCCCTCTCCAGGGTACCTATGCCTAACGCAGGCCAGTGGAAGGGGAAGGGTTTGTTTAGTTTCGTCATAAAGGCTCAGTATATTTAAGGTATACAATAACAGTAAAATGATTAAAATGAAAACAACGATAAAAAAAAAAAAAAAAAAAAAAAAAAATAATGATAATAATATTTTTCATTACATAAATGGTAGATCATGAAAAATAGAAGATAATTAAAATTACTTACAAAAATAGGGAAAAAAACCACATAATTAATAACAATAATTAAAGGGCAATAACGATCGTAATATTTTTGATAAGATGATCAGGGTTGACCTTCTGCGACGGGCTCCTGAAATCAGTCAAATGGGAAGTCGTTAGATACGAACAAAAAAATGGGGAATAGGAATAGAAAAAAAATCAAGATGCTGTCGAAATAAATTTATATGTCGAAGACTCACCGGCTGATAGTCAATATAAATGTCACCGGGGTACCACCCCTCCCGCTCCGCGTACCCGGTGATGCTTGAAGCCACATTGGGCGAAAACCCGGGGACATATTGACCATTTTCTCTATCGCAGTTCCAGGCTTGCCGCTAGGTAAGCGCTAGTGTCGCCGGTAGGGACAAACAAACAATTTTTGTCGTGTTTATTGTTGATATTGTTGATATTTCGATGGTGTCTCGTTAAAAACTCAGATATACATTAGATTTTGTGCTATTGAAACTCGAAATTAAAATATTCCCTAGATTCGACACTAGCGCTTACTTAGTCGTCACTCTATCGTTCTTTGAGAAAATCCTCAATTGCAGCCGATGCTTGCGGACCACCAGTCACCTCCTGTCGATAAGGAGGCGGCTGGTCCCACACGCACCTGCTGCAGAAGTACCCCTGCGAGCCGGGGCGATACTTGATCGCATGATGACATAACAGGGTGTCGAAGAAATTCTTCAAGTCCCGTTCTCGATCATTCCAGAAGGGCGCAGGCGGAGGGCCCTTTTCCAGGACCCCCCCTACCAGCGCCTCCATTTGAACGGTCAAAATGAGCCAGAGTGCTGCAAAAAGGAAAATTATATGTTAACGACTCTTTTACGGTGCGTTAACGTCTTTATTATTTTAACAATTCCAAGGTACAGTCTAAACGAATGGCGGCGGGCCGGTTTAACAATTTCGATATGAGCAATATGTCCACGGAGGTCTGTCCAGACCAAGCGATGCTTTCTGAGTGCCCTCCTCGTCCCTTTTCCCAGTCCCCCTCGCATCTTTCCTTCCCCCCTTGTTTTATGACATGCATGTGTCCAGCAGGCCTCGTCCTCATCCTTGGCCGTGGTAGGTGTCCTGACCGTGTCGGGACTCTCAGGCAAACCCTGCCTGGGCGCATGCATCTTCTCGGTACGCGTCCAGGGTTTCTGGGAAAGGCCCGGGGTTCTGGAAAAACAACCGCCTTCCATCCGCACTAAAACGGTTCATTAGAACGATCCCACCATGTTTTAGTAGAATATCTAAAACACTTTATTGAAACGAAAGCGGATTGGGACAATTGGATAGAACTAGCCATGTTTTCATATAATACCAGTACGCATGAAGCTACCAAATACCCCCCTTATCATTAAGAAAACATAATAAAAGAAGCAAGGAATATTATGATCGAAAGCTAAATCCGCAAGAAATAAAGATAGGACAACAAGTATTTACTATAGAAGAAAAAGAAGGTAAATTTGGAGACCATTATAATGGTGCCTACGAAGACTTAGAAGTATTAGGTAAAGGAAATATCAGAATACGGATAGGAAAGGATAAACCAAGGTCATACATCTAAGTCGTACCAAAATCGCTCACGTAGCTGAAGAACTGCAAGAATTAGAATCAATAGAACACCTGACTAACGACGAGAATATAAGGGATCAAGAGAATAGCGAAGACTTAGAAATCGCAGGATCAAGCATATGTAGAAACGCGAATAATTCACATGCAAATCCCATGCAGGGCCAAACCATTAGACGTCACCAATACTGGTCAACCTTTAGGACCTAAATCATCGGAAAAAGGGCCAGCGATTAACGAAGTCATAGGAGATATCTTCGATCCTAAAGTAGAAACCGCGTTAGCATCATGTATATCCTCAGACCTAGCAATGACTGGTATAGCGGACAGATTTAAGAGAGAATTAAAAAAATTATCGGAACTAAAAGCCTGTCTCAATTTGGAAGCAGTAATTGTAGTACGTACTAACCGCCAGAGGCATCTCTTTTACCTCGTAACGAAAGAAAAAAGCGATTCAAAACCAACATATGAATCGCGATCCCGCAGTTAGACTGCGAAACAGGAAACCTAGATTGGAATAAAGTTTTGAAAATGATAAAACAAATCTTTACTGTATTCATGATCGACGTCTACGAAGAACTGCCAATGAGCGCAGTGAAACTAACCATGAGCCATAGTAACATGGACCCACCACCTGTTATTAAAGTATTAGTAATGGGAGTTTCCGTGAATGCTTTAATAGACACAGGTGCACAAATGTCAGTTATAGATCTTAGTGTATTACACAATATAGAACAACAAACCCGTAGACCATTTATGATTGTTGTCAATCGAAAGGTACGAATTCAAACTGTTGTTCGCCATCAAACTCAAATATCAGTCGGAACGGTTCAGATAATCATACATGTCGCAAATATGTCTATTATACACGATACCATAGTAATGCCGAATCTAGCCTCACCAGTTTATAGACAATGGGAGAAAAGCTCGTAGAATAGAGCGGGATAATTTATTACAATTAATAGAAAAAACAGGTGATTTATTTAGCGCACCCGTCGACATAGTATTGATACATTGCATTGCACGAGATTTAAGGATGGATTCAGGACTATCCTTGCAGTTTAAACAAAGGTATAATCCCATGAGAGAATTAAGGAATCAAAATTTAAATATTGGAAGTGTAGTTATCTCAAAAAGAGGACAGCGAAACATATTCTATTTAGTAACAAAAATTCACACGTCCGAACAAACCAGTTACGAAAACCTTAAAATTGCTCTTGAAAATTTATATGGAAACTGTTGTAAATTTTATATTAAAAAATTAGCGATTACTAAAGAAGAATTTGACCAGGACAGGTCGAATTGGGAAAAAATTGAGCAACTGATTAAGAGAGTATTTCCAAATAACTTTGAACTTTATACTTACACGATGCCACAGCTCCCTCCACCGAAAACAAACAGGAGAAGATTCAATATCTTCAAAAACTCGACGAGATAAACCCCGAGTTGACAACAGATAACGAACAAAGCGGAAAAACGAGCAAAAGCACAAAGACCAACAGGACAGAACCCACCTTATTATTAAAATTATTACCTTTAAGATACAGGGGAAGTAAGGATTTCAGAAATAAATTCAATTCCCATATATATATATATTTTGACATGTATCAATTAATTTCCCGGGAGAGTCTCTATTGGAAGAACTCATATTCCTCTCTTATTTGTCTTCTTTCCCTCCGCACCTCCACCATCATGCCAATGTTGGTCCACCCGTTATATTCTGGCTAAAAACAAAAACAAACCACATTGTTATTAAACTCACACACTTTTATTAAACACGAAACGCAAAATTTAACATTTAGAACAAAACACAAGAAACTTACAAACTGAGCTCGGATCTCAATGAAAATTACCATGATCTTAGTTTTTTTTTCTTTCCTTCCCTTAGTCTTAAAAGACTCAGGATGCAATTGAGCGTAAGTTTTTCAAAACCGCATATTTATAAACTTTAAAGGGAACAAAAACTACGCCTTCAAAACACTCCAACCAATTATTAAATGAGAGTCTGACGCTGACCCCTCCCACGACGACGCGGACGTAATAAAATACGGAATTTACAGCCTTAGACAAGACCAACTCTGCGAAAGTGAGAACCCTGAGTAACACTACACCAACAAATTTTATCCTGAAACATGTGGTCGCAATAATCCACTTGAGACGTGACCCATGTCTAGAGGCGTGTAAGCCATAAAGTAGAATACAAATCGTCTCTTCTACGTGTGAAATAAAAAAAAAGAGGGACTCAAATTTTAGAAATTACGTAGGTACGTCTGTAGCTACCTCGTAGTAACGCGAAGTGTTACCCGTGCGGCCACCGTAAAACGCGTCGCGCGGGTTCAGTGGCTCGGTCGCGGAAGCAGCGTTTATCAATGCCTCGACTTCCAAGCACGTCTGCATCTGGGAGTTTTCTTTAAGAAGCCTTTCAAACGCGCACTCCCAGATCTCGGTAACGGCGTAACTGAGCGCTGTCATCTTAGCGGTCTTGGCGCGCGTCTCCTCATACCGCTTATCCAACGTTTCGCCGTCGACGTTGCGGCGGTCGGTGTTTATGCGGTAACACTCGCGGCACCCGTGCCAGAAACAGCCGTGAAATTCGAATACGTGACGCGTACCATTGTCCGCCACGTAATAACCGTCCACAGGGCGCCCTGTCTCAGGGATTCGAAATTCACGCGTCCGCCCCGCGTGTATAATTTCTATATCTAATTCTTGCTCCTTCCACGCGAGCCACTGAAGAGCCTTATGCACGATTGCTTGTCCGCGAGTCTGTAACCGTTAGGCGGTATGATTCCTATCGTGTCTGCTTTGAGATCGCCTTTACCCTAGACAGCTAAGCACGCCGACACTATAGTCATACCTTCCGTGAAGGGATACACTCCGCCGCACGTCAGGAATATTTTGCGGAACGCGATACACGCCCGGCGCAAAATGTCCACATCCGAAGGGCAGTATGTCTCAAGTGCAACCCTAAAATTGAACTCTCCAGTCTCCCGGACCGCCTCGTTGTACCAAGGTACGCGCAGCTGTACTCATCGTATCCGGCGAGTAGAAGTTTGCAGGTGGAAGCGGGAAGAAACCCTTTGCGATACTCGGCGGAAGGTCGAAGCTTTTTGGCAACGCGGAGAGGGGCATAGACAAGTAGGCCAACGAATCCAAAAACCGCGTGTGTCCCGTTTCCAGCATCAGGATCTTACTTCCGTTCAAAATAACATTCGGTGGTTCGGCGTTGCGCTCAACCAAATGACGCAAGATGAACTGAGCAGTGAGCGTCGAACCCCTTAGCATTATGAGCGATACATACGATCCGTTTAAAGGCGCGGACTGGCCGAGTCGCATG
This sequence comes from Euura lappo, assembly GCA_018257835.1. Classification (NCBI taxonomy): domain Eukaryota; kingdom Metazoa; phylum Arthropoda; class Insecta; order Hymenoptera; family Tenthredinidae; genus Euura; species Euura lappo. Next base: position 74,649 of record JAEUYN010000436.1, on the reverse strand, counting down.
CTCTACAAGTTCCCCAACAGGATCTTTCTTGAATATAAACTCGCGTTTATATTATATTATATATCGCGTCCGCAGCTAGTACACCCGTTCGTAATATCGAGATCATCGATGCAATCCGTGCATACCTGGTGTGCTATGCACAGATTGGGCACGTGGATGTTCGTCGTTTCGTCTCCATCGACCGTCGTGTTCTGCTGCGTCTCAAAATCGTAAAATATAAAAATATACCGTCTCGGCTTGTCGTCAGCCTTGAGCGGCGGCATGAAACAAAAATGATTGTACGCACGGTGGGTACAACAGGTCGAGCAATATCGCTCACCACATTTGTGGGGACCCTTCGACAGGTTTACGAGACGCGTGCGATTCTCACATATACGCAATACATCGCAAACCTTGCGCTGTTTGGTAAAAGAGCCGATTTCGCGGTGGTTTTGCAGACACGCTTCTCCACGGAAGACGCGACCGCAGCTATCACATACCACTTGTGCAAACCCTGGCGCGCATGGTGGCTTTGCGAGACACTGCGGGCATTGATTGGAGCAACGATGCTCAAGTCTCCCGGTATATTTCTTGTTGCAGTGTTCGCAAAAGAGTTTACCAGCTGTAGCCCCGGTTATATTAGTTATCGTCGAATAGTGACGCTCTCTACCGTAGTAGACGTATCATAACGTCGTCCTCAAGCAGAGTTGCGGAACCGTCGTAGAAATGAGGTTCTCCGTTACCGAGTCGATCCACCATGTATACAACTTTCGCCATCCCCTCCCGCCCCAAATACTCCTGGAAACGGGTAAGCTCGTAAATACCGCAGCCATCACGGGGAATATCAACACCGGCCTCTCGCACCAGTCTTTGGGCTTCTTCGCGCTGAAGTTTCGAACCTGCCCTCCTGATAGTCTCGTACCGATCGTGCAGAGCTCCATCCCGTCGAGGACCTCTCAACGCGTGAGCTATATGGCTACGAGTTACGACGATCGCGCGCGGTAAACACAATCCGTCATCGTTGATGATATCGACGGTTGACTTTTTCATGACGCCCAAATGCGTTATGCATGGGATTAACCCTCCCACGTCCCAGCGATACTCTAACGGTGGTAACAATAATCGTAAACTCGCGATCCACTCCGATTACAGAGGCACTCTGCGTCATACACGCTGGTTACCAGCTGCCAGAGGTCACGAAAATTAGAATCCCGAACCGGCCGAAACGACAACCACGCCGACGCGACCCTTCGTTAAAACTGGCCGCGTTGACCATAAAACCTATATAATCCGCAGCGCTGCAGGTTCTCGTGACGTAGGTATGCAGATCCTTAAATGCACCCTCTAACCACGCCACGATGTTTACGCCTGCTTCCGGGATCCTAATTTTCAAACTTATTTCCGGTCCCTGAAGCTTAAACCGGCGAAGATATTTCCGATTCGACTCTTCTGGCTCGCTGTCACTCTTGCTCGCCCTCTCGGTAATCAACTCGTCCACGGTAACGTCGTTGTCACTGTCAGTGTCACTGTCTGTGTCGTGGTAGTCGTCGTTATCGTCGCTGTTATAATTACGTCTGATTTGACTTAACGCACCCGGTCTCACGCCCGAAGTACTAGCCCCTTCGTTAATCCCGAAAACAGGTTGCCGCACATCGTCGATCTGTATCGCAGGTATACCCAGACCTCTGCCGAGCTGAAGAAAGGTCGTCGCCCTGCCTGACCCCGCCCGCACGTGGTCATCTGTCCCATAACGGGTAAACAACAAGTATTGGTTAATCAACACTCGAGTAAATAGTCTGCCTATTAGCATCTTTTTTCAACAAGTGCACGCAGACCCCCCGTACCACTCACCCTCGCGGCTGATTCCTTATCATCGGCGGGCCTCCCCCGAAAATCGGCTAGCGCTGCACTACCTCCAGAATCTCCGGTTCGGATTCCACCTGTTCGGGTCCCGGGTTAGGGTCCCGTTCCGGCGATAGTGTGAACGGCGACGACAAACCGCTATCAGTGGGAACCGATAGGGAAAAATCCGTGTCGTCCGAGTAATCCGGCGAGAGACTCTCGGGGGAGAACGGGGACATTTGACCGTCAGAACTGGGCGTATGAGATTCCGGGGACTCTGGCGACGAAGATAATTCAGATAACCTGGACGGCGACTCTGTTCGAAAGAACGAAAAACGAATAAAGCTATAAAGCTGTTTACGCGATGCATTCAAAACAATCCGAGAAATCATTTGAACAAAACTTGCTAAAAGCTCGTTGAACACTCTCACGACGGCTGACGCATCGGAATCGTCATCGCTGTCGGAAATAATCACGATTTCGTTTGACACGCTTGATGGATCGGCCGAGTGGATCCAGATCTCTGTCAATCGAAATTTCAGAATGAAGAGATTTTATCTAGAGGATATGGGCGGTGTGCGTACTTGTCACCCCCCAAATTAGACACGCTTATAAACATAATTATTACTGATCACCCTCTACAGCGTTATTACACGCGTAGCCCGAAGTCGTTGGCTCCGCATGGCTGTACTCTCCGGCGAAGATCACCGCCACTTCGGCATCGCAAATCGCTGTATCGATATCAGGGGTGTCGGGGTACCCACAGGCCGATCCATCACCGTTCGGTTACACCGAACACACGCTATCACTCTCGTGATTTTTCCCGAAGCTCCACTCCTCGCTAGGGTCGTCGCCGAAGAAAACGTCCTCCTCCTCGCTGCCAGACTCGTCGCGCGCCTCGCCACCAGCTGCGGCTTGGCACAATAGCTGATTTTCTGCTTCGTCACCCTCCAGCATGGCAATCAGAGCTAACGTGCGACCCGAAAAACCATACGCACACTGTTGGAACTCCACAGCTCACTGTTTTCACTCCACATACACTGCTCCACAACGAGAACTTTGTACTTACCAGCTCGTTCGCGATACTCGTGCATCAAACCGCGGACGATCGCGTACTCTGAAGCACGACGCCTGATCAACTCGTGCGCGACGATTGCCAGCCACCCCCAAGAGGTGCGAAACACCCCTCGAGTGTACAACCGGGCCAACGATCGCTCGCTACAAACGCTGACCAGGCGCCGCACCTCTCGTAGCAATCGCCCGTTCGAAAACCGCACCACTCGCCGCCTCCATAAAACACCGCACTCGCGATGAACGGCCGGACCTCGCTGCCGCGCGTACGTTATCGACGCGAAGATTATTACACGGTAAACCTCTGCTGTACTCATGATGAAAACTCTGTCAGTATAAGATGCGTACGCGATCGATATAATGAACAGAATGACAAAGATATTGTTTCCCTCAGGATCGTCGGACTACTCTCGCAATCGCTCTAATATTCGTCTCACCGGGCTAGGTCCGTTCTCGACCTTTGGACTCATACACATTCATTCGCATACAAACACAGTAAACATACATTCACACTCTGACGCATATGGATTCTTACAATTGAATCTCGCGCCTCTAGTCTTGTCTCTTTTTGTAGTTAACAGTTGCGCTAGTCATCCCGAAGTTGAAGAACAATGCCACGCACTTTCCACAATTTGATGCATGGTATTCTCCGTCAGGAAAGGCGTGATTGTCAGGTCTTTATTAGCGCGAGTGATTGTCCCATAAATCCTCTGGCCATATTGTTTAACGTCGCTCCTCTCTCCGCTGCATACATAGCCTCGTTGTTGTGTTTTTCGATATGTTCATTTGAGTATATTCCATTAGTTGCCAAGTTTCCAGGATTCGTGTACTCCCAGGTAGGGTTTGTCAAGGGTTCCAATGTTTCAGGTTTTATAGCACCTGTCGGTAATGGCAGCAATTTAAACCATTTTTCGTTGATGAAGTACATGGATGGAGTGAGTAGGCTGCATTCGATCTGGGTTCCGACCTTTATTAGTATGTGCGTTTTTGGTGTCAGGAACATCGAGGTGTTTCCTCTTAAAACTGGTAGTTCTTTATAACATTCTTCGGTATGCCTCGTGGTGACTTCGACAGGTATGCATTTGATTATATGGGCCTCGAAAAATTGTCTCATATCGATCTGCGTAACATGTATCTTTGGGTACGTTCTCCCAAAAGGTGTCCCCTCCTTCGCTGTCAATACATTTTCATTCGTTGAACTTACAATATGTTTCGGATCGGAATATAATTTCATTCGTATTTAAATTTATTTTGGCCTTATAGTCGTGCAAGGAAATTTTAATAGTTCCTTGTACAACTACTTTGTCCCGTGTACCGTACTCATCTACGTACTGTACTCCGTCGCAGGATCCATCATAATTCGTTGTTCCTCCGAGCGTTATAGGTCTAGTCACGGTACCGTTGAGTTGGAGAAGTAAGATTGTTCCGTGTGTTCCGAATTTCAAAGATCGATAGAGGTGCATTTGAATACATTCTTCTTTAGAGACTGAGTGAATGTACTCTAATTGACCATTAGTCACCGTAGATATGTGTGAGTGCATTCCACAATAGAATATACTCCGTTGAATTTCTATTTTTCATTGTTTAATTTCTATCTCTGTATAATCCACTACATGTAACAGTTGGATCTGGATTGGTGTTATTTCCGATTTTACAAGGAAGTTCGCACGATCCGACCTTGAGCGTTGATATTGTTGTTATGTTCGATAGGCGGGATCCGCAGTCGTATCCGATGATCCCGTAGGTGTATTTCAAAATGTGTGCCAGTATAAGCATGAGTATTATCGTTCGTAGAACGTCCACATTGTTTATCTTCTTTCTTGGTTTGAAAAAAAAAGAAATGTTAAGTTAGACTCTTCAGAATATTGTTAATAATCCTTCCTCTTAACTATGTTGTTTAAAGAGATTCTTATTTCGTCTACCTAAGCGTATTATTTCCGCTGAGTAACTATGGTTAATTGTTATTTATTGTTTATTGCCTCAATTATGTTAATATTGTTGATTAGTTCGTTAGATTCGAGAATATTTATTAATTTATCGAATCTATTCTTCTAATTTCCCGGTCTTCCACCATTTTGTAAAGCACATTTACAACGCCGTTAAGTACCTCTAATATTCTCTCATCTTGCATATTATTTGTTAATTTTGTTATGTTGTTTGGTAATTCCAACAAGTTAAGAGCATTATTGATCGGTGGTGGCACTGTTACGGTCGATTGGTAAGTCGGTTGGTAGACCGGTAGTGGGTTTGATGTTTGGTTGACGGGTAAGTTGTTTGGAATACAAATGTTGTTTGAAGCGTAGGCGTTGTTGTTCAGGACGCAGGTATTGTTTAAAGAGCAGGTGTTATTCAAGACGCAGCCATTGTTTGAGGCGTAGGGATTATCAGGGACGCGAGCGTCGTCCTCTGCGTTACTCGTGATTGGGTAAGCGTTATTAGTCATATTGCTCGGAATTGGTCGCGCCAAGTGTGCAGGCCGATTAATGGGCTGTTTTCAGTAGGTGTCATCCATCCACATGTATTTACAAAAATAGCTTGGGCGCGAGGCTTGGTGCATTTATTCCCCTCATTCAAGATCGTATGTACCGAGCATTGATTCATATAAGACTCATGTAGGATCGGGTAACGATGCTGCATCACCTATATCACTATATATACGTGTGTTTTCGGGCATCCAAGTTGTTTTAAATTTTGAACTCTGGGGCAATAATTTTCGATGAATTCTATTGCTTCCTCGCCTTTTGCGTATATCTCTGTCCCCTTTTCTGAATTTAATGTTGTTAATATTCTCAATACGTCTTCTAGTGTTCCGTCCCCATAAATCTAGATGAAGTTCGTTAATTTGTTTTTTTCTAGCTTCAACCGGTATGTTGAGCAGGTGGACGGGAGGCTATTTTATGATCAGGTGTTGGATCCTTCTTGAGTCGCTCGAGTGTACAGAGAATTCTTTGACATAATATTCTTTTGCTCTGCTCCGGAATCCCTGGAGGTATATGACGTGACGTGAGGACATGATGCTGTAACTATAATATTTGCTATTTATATTTTTTTAGAGGTCTATTTTATTTATTTGATGTATTCAAAGGGTACCTATGCTTATTAATCGTGGGTGACATATTACTATCGTTCGGTTTCGTTGTTTTCAGAATCTCCCGCTACGTAATAGGAAGCGTGAACGAATACCTTTTCGGGTTCCCCGGGAAAACGTCCGTATAACATTACTATGTAATCTTCCTTAACGGGTGGTCTTTTCTTCAGAATTAAATTTTTTAATCGGTCGTATTGTTCCTGCGTTTCGGCATTAAAACGATACAGACGGTAAGTTCCGTCCCCCAGGATTCCTTGTATTATTAATTGAAGGATCGATTGTTGCCCTAGATATCCAATTGACGCATTATGGGCTACGTTATGTTTTTTTATTTCTAAGCACTCATGGTGTTCCCCTCTTTCGTATTCGTAAAATGTAATTTGTTCTTTCGTTGGGAGCTGCATTGTGGCGGCTTGTACACCTAAAATAGATGGGTTCTGTGTTAGGGATCGTTCGACAGATGGTCATGTGTTATAGCAAGCATATTATCTAAGTGTACGTAATTTTCTCAAGGTTTTTTAGTTCCCCCTTCCTTTTTATTTCACGCGTAGAGGAGACAATTTGTCTTCTATTTTATGACTTCCACGCCTCTTGGCATGGGTCGTGTCTCAAGTGGCTTATTGCGACCGTATGTTTGAAACCAAAATCATCATTATGACACAAAACGAAAGAATCATTATAACATTAGAAGTGACCCTAGTTATCCTCTGTGCAATATTGATTATCATCTGGGTAATATTTCAATTCCAACAAGGAATTCTTTAATAAAAAAAAGGAACTTGAATAAAATTTTAATGGAAATAAAAAAAAAAAAAAAAAACTATTGCACAAATCACCATTGAACGAGCAAAACCAAAATATAAACCTATGAGGTATTAGCAAAACGACCTCCGTGAATAAAAACTTATAAAATTTATCAAATGACCAATGAGCAACGACGAAGCCGCTGCAAATCTTAGTGAATCATTCGAACAATTATCGACAGATGAAAAAAACGAATTACTAACCGACGACGACGGTCTCGAAAGATCTCGAAACATTCCGAAAGCTTTCAGACGATTTCTGATATTTAATATTATTCTAATTACAGATATCACTTTTTTTCAGGGATTGATGGAATGTTTAACATAGGTAATGGCAAAACATACATGTTATTTAAAATATATTTGATTTTATTATTATTTCAATCATAGATGAAGGTACAAAAAGCGTGTAAAATGATAATGAGTAAGATAATAAAATATATTCATATAGTTTCTACACAATTTTACACTGAGCACAGTTTTTAATCAGAGGGTTAGCTCCATCGAACGTATCACCATCGTAGTCCGATTGCCAGGTATGTAGTTGACATCTGCGGTACCCAGCGATGTCTTTGTCCGTTTTCATATTTTCAGGTAGCTTATCCCACATCTCATCGATTTCGTTCGCAGCGTACATGATGATAAAATTTTTAGGCAAAAATGCTATATCTTCTTTCATCATTTTCGTTAAAGCTCCCATCGCGAAGAACAGTCGGAGCGATTTCTCGAGAGACGACGAGCAGTGTCTTTGATACCAAATTTTTAGTCTCTGTACGTTTTCAAAAGCGCAGTGATACTTGGGAATATGCATATGATAACCGTGATACCAGCAATGAGCAACTTATGGTTCGCTCAATTTAGGACAGTCCAAATCTGCGCGGTCGATAACGGGCTTCGAGTAGTCTGCAATCACGATTTCCACCCATTGCTTCTTCTCCTGACCTTTTACGTAAATCCGACTCGCCTTCTCGACAATTTTCTTCACAATTTTCTTCACGTCGTCGTATGACTCCACACCGACGTTCCAAGGCAGTCCATGATAATTACATATCAACCATGCGTTGATAGACTTATATTTCGATCGTAAGACCTCCCAGGAACACGGCGGTTTGAAGAGAATGCATGAAAGACCTTGGTTACCTTCTCTGTCCGCTTGAATATTCATCGTGGCCAATTCTTTCGGTATAAATCTGTTACCTGATCGTTTGAACCCTTGCACATCCAATATCATGCCGACTCCTTGGAAGTCTTCTTCATCGATAAGGATAGAGGTAGCACAGAGATCCTTCGGTGAGTATTCGATGCAGAGTTCTCCAACATCTTGCTCATCAGATCGATTCACCGTTGACCGGAGGTTCTTCGACAGGAATTCGCAGTAAAATCGATCGAAATAACAGAGTAGGGCGTTCATAATCGTCACCATCGCGCTGGTTGATTGTAGAGCTGCCAGAAGTCGACTGAGCGATCATTGTGGTGACCAGCTCTTATAAAAACTTGCGAAAGACGTTACAGAATTCATTCTTGTCTGTATTAGGGTAGACGATACTTCCCATAACTTTCTGTAATGAATACTCTTCGTAAACATTTAATTCCAAGTAGAACGATAATCAGAAGAACGTTTGATGAATTCAATTTAAATATCCAAGGAAATATAATACGATAATGTTAAACATCATAATTACGAAGTGGGTATCACGATAAAGAAATTATTTAGAGTTCAAGACGTAAACGCTTTCGAATTCTTGACGAGATATCGAAGAGTTTGATCATTACGCTCTGAGCTTTCGCTTCGTGTACCACTGTGAAGACATTCGTCTCCAGTCCGGGTCATTTTTTTTTTAAATCATACGGCGGTTGAAAGGTGTTCGCAATTAGTAGTGCTTGATCGTGAACAAGAATAAAGTAAGTATAGCTTTACCCTTTACTACGTATACTTGGTATCGTCTTATCTTGATAATGTTTGCAAGATGGAGAGTCAAGGAAACCATATTTCAACGTTACCTGGGCATGCCTCCGCACCTCACGGTTCAGATTCGGAATCGGATGAGGAGGGTAACCCAAAGCGGTTCCTCACCCACGGCATCAAGCGTAAACACTCCAACCAGATCGAAGAGGAGGAGGAGGAGGAGGAGGATGATGTAAATGAGGGTGCAGAAAATGACGAATATGAGGAAGAGGATGGTGAAAACGAAAACGATGATGCACCAGCGGTGCTGCGTGATGGAAATTATTGGCGCAGACGGTTTGGTTGGCCTGAACAAGAGGAGGAAGAGATAAACGAAGGGGATCGCCTTTGGCGGAGTGGAGGATACGACTCTGGATATTCTTCGTCGGAGTGATTGTTATTTACGTAAGCATATTATATTCTTATCCGCGCAGAGTCTCAATATACGTACACGAGGTACCATGGCGGTGGTGTCTTATTCTTCATTAACGCTTAGAGTAGAGTCTTATCTTCTTCGTACCAAAAGCATAAACACTAAACATATATGCATAAACAAACTTTGAATTGGTACAGAAGAGACGTCGAAGAGTCGTCGAAGTAATCATTACTCCTTGAGCCCTCACTCAGTGCAGGTTGTCAAGTTTCAGAAGTGAGTGTTCTCGAATATGGTGTTGAATTATCTAGTGATTAAGTGAAACTACCTGCTCTACTGAGTGTAATTGTTCTGTTAAAATTTACAGAGAAAAAAGAAGAAGGAAGGAAAAAAATCGAAACCGAACATTATAGATTCGTGACAAATAGGATAGTGGTACCGATGGATTGGTTCAGGCGGTGGCCTCCGCAGATCATCGAGAGTATGGCAATGCTGATCATACTCCGGAGCGACAATCAGCCGGGAGGTACCCAATTCCAGGTGGATGAAGATACACACATACGGCTGGTCTATAATAGACACCGTGATATTTACTGGGTAAAGAAGGATCCGGATGCGGAGGCACCTCGGGAGGCACCAGATGAGGGGGTTGTGTTGGAGGAGTAAAAAACGGTAAGATGCTTTTCCCTTTTATTCGCTTCAACAATCACCTCACACTATCTATCTCATTTCACTAACCGGCAACATAGTTCTCCATATATGCATCACTCAACCAATTGATCTTTTTCTTTCTGTTACAGCTGACTGATCGGAACAGTATCATCCTCATTTTCATTTTTTTTTTTTTTCTAGTTAGTTTAGTTTTAGTACTCCACATTTTCATTATTATTTTGCTTCCAAATTTTTCAATTAAACTGTAGAAAAAACAATATTATTACGAATATATTATATGATAAAATGACTCTATATCAGAAAAAATTATTCTCCCTGTACTTATGATCCTATCCTATCAAATACCACTCGTGTTGAGAATGACTGAAGAAGTGGTTGATGAGGTTCAAGCAGGGTAAGAAATGATTAGAGATGTTCGACATTGATTTGGATACAATTTAACATTCGTTTTATTTTCGAAAATACATTCCAGCATATCGATATTAACCTTTAAGTTTGATTAAAAAATACATATTTCAATTTACTTCGCATTCACGATGGTTGTAATAAGTGTATGAATGAAAAATATATAAGAATATAAGAACATTAGATTGCATGATGTGATAGATTTTACAACTGAAGGAATTCACACTGGTTAAACGGGCCGCCCAAGTAACGGAGATGCAGTCCTCCTTCGGCAATGATGGTTTCGTACTGCTTGAATTCTTCATCGTTCTGGAAAACCTTCGACAGTCGGGCAGGTACGAAGATCATAAAACTATCTTCGATCGCAGCCATGGTTTGCAGTCCATATTTCGTATTCACTCTTTTGAAGGCTGTCACTTTGTAGCTCTTTCCAGCTTCTAGGTCAGCCATCTTTTTCGTTATCAAGAAGTCGTCGCACCTCGAGATTTTGTTAATTTTTTCGAAATCCATGATTCAGATTGAATCGACGTATTACTTTTGGATTCACTGAGTCTTCCCACAAGACTGGAGGTGGAGTCGTACTGTTTTTATAACGCCGAAGTCAGACGAAAGACGAAGACTTGTATTTTTATCACACTCAAGTGTAACGAATAATCGACTATTTTCACTTGTCGGATGTGGATACGATTTTGCAAGTATCGTTCTTGACTTTCAATAGTAACGAACGTTTGCATTTAGTGAAATCCCAATATTTGATTCAAAGTAAAAAACATGAAGTTCATACGATTTTACAAAAAAAGTTGCACTCAGTTGGCATGATGACAAAAGGGTTATTCTTCCCAATACGACTGATACTTTACCTTGGGGTTATTGTAAACAGTAATAATAAGGATCGGAATAAGAATATATATGCATTGTGTACATTATTTTTTATTGAATATAATGAAGGTTATACATCTGATTCAGTGATCCAGCTATTATGTGATTTATCGAAACCTAACCACTTCACAAATAGTTTATTTCCTCGCTTAAGCAACACTTTTTCCACAAGATAAATATCAGGGTGCTTGACTCTGGAGAGTTCCTCCTGATAGAAGCCGCCCTCGATCGGTTGATCCTGATAGTCTGCCAGTTTATAGGTGACAGGGTCGGTGTTTTTCACCTCAGTTATGGTAAATATTTCCGTCGTCCAATTGCGAGTATAGCCTTTTTCAAAAATGTGTTTACTCTTGCTGACTCGAACACTGTCGCCGATTTTGAACTTTTTCTGCAGCGTTCGATTAACTCGAAGTTTCCCGTAAACGTTCCGGAGGAGAGACTTTTCGTGTTGGATGGTGACATCTTGCGGTTTCATTCGAATGGTTTGATGTTTAGTGTTGTTATAGGTTAAAACCAAATCGGATAGAATATGTAACCACTTGTAGTTTCCCTGGAGCGTGAACCGTTGCCACATCTTACCCTTCAGCGTGCGATTGAAACGCTCGCAGATCGACGCTTTCAGATTGCTGAAAGTCGAGTAAATGGCGATGCCGTAGCGCTGCATTAGAGTTTCAAATTCACTGTTGTAAAATTCCTTACCGCGATCGACGTGCAATTTTTTTGGCACGCGACCCTGGTTCAGAACCAAATTCATTGCAGCCGTCACATCCTTGCCGCTCTTGGTCTTTATGGGAACTGCCCAGGCAAATTTAGAGAAAATATCTATGATTGTCGACAGGAATTTGTGCTCCTTGTTATACTTCGCGTAAGCCGACATATCCACGAGATCAGCCTGCCAGGTATCATCAACTCCTCGCATTTCCACGTGACGACGCGGGTAATTTCTCCTCGCGGGCTTGTGGAGCTCGTCCACCAGCGCTGCTTTCTTATCGTTCATTCTCCAGTGCGATCAATCGTTTGTCCAATTGTGAAATTATTTCGGAATTGCGCAATGTTAAGTCTTGATTGGTTTTTTGATCCGTTGCCGTACGTTTTAAGGTTTCCTTCAGATTCGATTCGAGACTCCGTATCATGAAATTGTTTTCAACCGTGTCCAGTTTCTCGATACGATTCATGAGATTCTCGCTGTTCACACGCTGCGTGTTAACGTTATCCTCAAACTGCGTCTCAAGATGTTGGATACTCACGCTGAGATCATCCAAGTCGTTCCGCAAAGACGCTGTAACCTGATACACGAGACGAACTTCTTGCTTCACAGCACTTTGTACAACTGCTAGGGAAACCGCATCACTCCCCTCGACGGGATTCGCAATATTGGTAAGTCTCTTGTTATCTACATATATCGTATTGTCCATCGGAGGTTATTTTAAATCCATCGCCGGGGGGTCCCCGGCTGCCTTGAACACTACCACTCAGCGTCAGTTGTCGACCGAACACATCGACGCTCATCTTAAGACTGAGGAGAGAGGTCCAGGAACTGGATTAATAAATGATTGCAGCCTCACGGAATTCCTCAACAATGGCAATAATCTCATTCGAGTGGCTAACGTTGCCAGCTGCTTGAGAAGCGTAGAGTAAGCGAAGCCGATCCACGAGTTCGTTGATATCATCCCAGTAGACGTAGTCCATTTTACTTCCAGACCTGGCGGTCAGGTAGCGAGGCAAAGCCTTGCCCGTTTTTTGTCTCGCAGAAATTTTAGTGATGATATTTTTGTATTTATCGGTATTATCTTTACGAACCGGTTTATTGCGCTGAAAATACTTTCGGTGAGCGTTTGTCGTGGTAACAATCTCACCAGCGCCGTGCCAACGGGTGGTGCGAAGGAGCGGCCGCTCCAGGGCGCCTCACAGTGGTTCCAAATGCGAAATGGCTGGCCAAATTGAGAAGGTATTCTTCAATCGCTACGAAATTTGGTCCTCGGGGGTTTTTGGGGTAGCTGAACACGAATCTGAAGTCAGATTTCCAAAAAACAAAATGGCTGCCCAAAAATGGCGGACCATTTTCTCCAATTTTGGATCAATCGCTACGAAATTTGATACTCGGGGGTTTTTGGGGTAGCTGAACACGAATCTGAAGTCAGATTTCCAAAAACCAAAATGGCTGCCCAAAAATGGCGGACCATTTTCTCCAATTTTGAATCAATCGCTACGAAATTTGGTACTCGAGGGTTTTTGGGGTAGCTGAACACGAATCTGAAGTCAGATTTCCAAAAAACAAAATGGCTGCCCAAAAATGGCGGACCATTTTCTCCAATTTTGGATCAATCGCTACGAAATTTGATACTCGGGGGTTTTTGGGGTAGCTGAACACGAATCTGAAGTCAGATTTCCAAAAACCAAAATGGCTGCCCAAAAATGGCGGACCATTTTCTCCAATTTTGAATCAATCGCTACGAAATTTGGTACTCGAGGGTTTTTGGGGTAGCTGAACACGAATCTGAAGTCAGATTTCCAAAAAACAAAATGGCTGCCCAAAAATGGCGGACCATTTTCTCCAATTTTGAATCAATCGCTACGAAATTTGGTACTCGGGGGCTTTTGAGGTCGCTAACACGAATAAATTATGAAAGAACGAAATATTGTATAAATATCTACATGTTTGTGGGATATAGTGGATTAGGAAGGTATGTAAATACGGAAAAAATTACGATAATAATACTCATTTATTCAAAAATACAAATTAATATTATTTTTCTATAAAAACAAAAAATAGTTACTGACGCTCAAACCTAGAGGCTCCAGTTGCTGTCTGAATCGCTATCATTATTATCGCTAGAGTCACTCTCAGTATTTCGAAAAAATTTTTCGTTGTTCACAGTTGGCGAGGTCAACAACGCCATTGCTTCACGCGATAATGATTTACCCGGCTTTGCTGGCAACTTACGCAAACTTGAGATCACGGGGTCAGACGCAATCAAGAGCCGCGCAAAAACATCCTCCATATTCTGCTTCCTACTAAATTTTCGGGCAAAGTCTAGCCTAAATGATTTGATAAATTTGTTGCAAGATTCCTGAGCTTCCTCTGACATCTGTCCTATAGGCAGCATCGAAGACCCTATTACTTTTCCGCCGTGGATTAAAATTTTGTGCACAGTAGTGGGCATGTAATACCAAGGATATAGTCGCACGTATTCACGGGCTGTTTCTACAGCGTATTTTTCGAATTCATTCACGTTTATTTCGAAACCACACGCTATTACTTGTAAGATCACGTGAAATCTGTTAATTAGTTCTTTATTTAGTCCCGTTATAGACGCTGAAACCTCGGAATCTTGAAAGAAACGACGAGCAGTATTACCGTCATTCGTGCTACCATATCCTTGTTTCGGTTGATCAATTAACAGTCCCAATTTCTCACGGAAACCTTTTTGTATAGTTTTTTTTACGGCTTTCGATGCTTTTTTTATCTGCTTGCCATTTCTTTATTTCCAATCTGTATGCAATATGTATAAGGCACTCGAACAAACGAATCCACGCATGCAAGGATGATATCCCATATTGTAAGTGTTCTTCGTTAATCTTCCTCTGCAACATCTTGTCGATGTCATTGAATTCTTTCGATGTGGCCCCGCAAAGATAGCATCGTTGACTTGAGGCCGTAGACGTTAGGGAATTGCAAACCTTTCCATCAACCATTGTTAATGCTAACTTGTAGTTTACACTGACTTCTTTCCCGTTCTCAAACCCATGGAAGGGTTGAAGCTGCTTTTCCTGCTCTTTGATGTCATCCACTTCCTGTCGCGTTCCTTGTGCAGTCTCTTTTAAAAACTCGATTTTTATGGGCCTACAAAATCGAGGGGAGGAGGGTCGCGGATTTTGCCACACGGTTATTTCTCCCTTATTTACTTCGTCGACGACCACGAGCTGCAGTGGCACAAGTGAAGTGAAGAAGATAGTCGCATCTGTTTTGTCTCCGTCGTCATTCTCGAATTTTTGTTTAAAAGTACTTTGCCCAGATGTACCGTCGCATCCCCATTTGCAAATTAAATGCATATTGAAAATTCCTTGGGATGGGAGAGAAGTTAAAACTTCACTTTGAACTGCCAAAATGCGCTTTACTGTATGATCTAACAGTGCTTGAAGTTTCACCGCAGCTTTACTCTCAGTTATAGTAATGTCATCTTTGGGCGGATAACATTTTTTTTTCGCCCCCAGCACAGATTTGTACGATGGATACATTTTTGAATTAAGTTCCAGCGCGCCAGAGCGTATTCCCTGATATACATGTTTGGACATGCGGTATTCAACTATTAAAGAAAGCGCAGCATCAGCGGTATAACAAGCGGGTGTGCTACTTGTAACAGTTCGTAAAGCTTCCTTGTACTTTGATGCTTTTGTAGGACTGCCCAGAGCAACGTCTTTCACTATTTTTGCGGCCTCGAATTTACCTGCTGCTCGAAGACTCATGTGGGTGGCAAAGGCAAGCTCTTCGGTACTGGACTGGTTACGAATACCTTCAGTTTTTCGCCGTTTCGACCGTTCGCTGGAGTCCTCAAAGCTCTGCGAATGGCGACCACGCGTCTGAACTGCAGCTGAATCTCTGTTTACGGTGGAGATATCCTTATTGTTATCAAAGGCGACCACTGTGCTTAGCCAATCCGCATTTTGATCCAGAAAAAATGCCTTCGTTCGTTTAACTTTTTGCCATCTGTCTCGGATTTGATGTAATAAATGGCGAATCTTCGTTTTTTCATCTGTAGATAGCGTGTAAGTGGAATGGAATTTTTCCGACAGTGCCATCTCCACAATTTCGTACGCTTTACTCGCACCATCGTTCAAATAAGGCAATAATAAATCGAACAAATCCTGTCGCGTAACAACGACCGCTTCCTTACTCTTCCGAGAACCTGAAAAAATTAATTTAACAGTGAGACAATACATAATACATGACTTCAAAAATCAATAATAATTTTTTTTAATAAAAATTATATTCGAATCCGGTAGACTAATACTGATATTCATGAGAAACAAATCAATCGACTTGATCGCCTAGTGTGCGTTGCAATGCACCGCCTAGTTTATGTGCCGCACCGCACGTGCATGAGCGCGTCTATTTACAGAAAAATTCATTGTAACGAGGTTGGCAGTTTTTGGCATCTAATTTTTGGTGATATATTTACTCAAGAGTGTAAAGAATCATATGGCACCTCTCCGACCGCTTAACAACGTTTAACAACTAACTTTTACTCAATGTGAACAAAACTTTTCTTCACCACGGGCACGAGAATTTACAGTAGATGTTTAAATTTTTCTTTGCTCAGTGTGTACTTTAAATAAAAAATCACAATGATATAATAAAAGTACTTACTTTCAGGCGGAGATTCCATTTTGAAAATTTAAAATTGCTCAATTCCACTCGAAGATATTGCGATTTTAAGCGGTAGTAATTTTAACGGACTAGCTCACGGCCGAGGCTACCTGCTCGAGGTCTTCGTTACGAATGAGATCCCAACGGCTAAACGTACCACCTGCCACTCCTCTACCCTTGAAAGGGACGCCAGGGGTATCCCTCTACCTGACCCCATAGTTAAAATTCTTCGAATTTAAACTTCATTTTTCGATTTCTGGCCAGCCATTTCGCATTTGGAACCACTGTGCGCCTATGCCTAAGGGCGCCAAATGACCGAGTTTTTGTTAAGGGTAAACTTCGGTGAAATTTTGAAAATGACTATTAGAGGTCGTATAAAAAAATCTTTCCAGCAATTTTTCAATAATGGTAGTATGGGCTGTGAAAAAATGTTCAGCCTCCTGCAATGAATGCGTATATATATATGCGCAAGGAACCTTGCGAAGAAGATTTTGCCCACCACTGCCGAAAATTCCTTGCGCATATACTTTCATCGCAGGAGGCTGACATTTTTTTTTCACAGCCCATACTACCATTCTTGAAAATCTGCTGCAAGGATTTTTTTATACACCTCCTTTTAATATTGTAAGAATCAGAAAACCTATTTTTGGCAAATATTACACCAAAGTCTCCTCTTAATAATTTTAGACTCCTCCACAAAATTACGGGTCACCCGGTTTCGCACTGGAACATTTTTGAGATTCAAAAATCCAAAGAATACAATCATTCAATCATTCATATGCTAACTTCCGCCGATAATAATTTTTTTTTCTAATTTGAGCTACGATTTTTTTTTACTGGGTTATCTAAATTTTTCCGAACAATGGTTTCGAAAACTTTGACACCTTGGGGAATGGTAACCACGTATCGTACGTTTCTGATTCGAAAACGATTTCGAAGCTTGAAATTGGTTTTTTCAAATACAGTTTTTGCTTTTGAAACTCGAACAATCGTTCTGGAATTACCTAATCTGACATCATATTATGTGAGTCGTTACACTTCGATGATTTTATCACAGAATTGGCAAGGATTAAGGCTTTGAGTCCTCAAAATTGATGATGTGGCGGGGGGCGTCATAAAAATATGTCGCACCAGGTGCCATATAGCTTAGGCATGGCGCTGAATCTCACGATATTTATCCAAATCAGTAGGGCTTACGATCGTATTGTTAGGTGTCTTCTTGAACAGTAATTCGAGCAAACCGGAGGTTTGAGGATATTCGGTATCTCCAACACGAATTACATCTTTGTCAAAGGTTACTGTCGAATCGTCAACCTTGAGAACGTTTCCTTTGAGCTTACGAACACCATAAGAAGTATCCAGATATTTACCACCCTTTGCTAATATTCTGAGATATTGTTGAGATAAATTATTGTCGTCATCGCTTGGAAGAAGTTCCACGATAGAGGATTCTCCCGAAGGTTGAAAACTGTGTTCAGCAGCAGCAGCTGATCCATCTTCCTCCTCGGAAGCGTCTTCGTACGCTGTTGCAAACGAATCGTTGTCCTGGTTTGTTTGCGGAAGTTCTTTTTGATGGGAATTTTTTCCTCTTTCATAGGTGAATCTTCGATTTCTGTCTTGATAGCTGGTTCACGTTTTATCGTTCGATTCACCAGTGTCTGAAGGGGGGTTATCAGAGGTTTAAAAACTTCACTCATAGCTTTTTCAGCTGTATCTCTACCTAACTTGATTATTTTATGCTTTCGACGAATCGCATCGCTCGCTTTTGCGATTTGCTTCAACACTTCTTTCTGTTGTCGAAAAGCGGCACTCTGCATGTGAAGATTCTGAGCCAACTGATGTCATATCGACATCTGTCACATATTTATAGCCACGAAACAGTCGAATCCCTTCCGGTATCTACCTTCGTTCAGTTCACTATCCTTGTCGATAACAACGAAACCATGTTTATCATCATTCCAACACGCCGCACACAAGTCTTTGAACTGGTTGAAGGACATATCCGTATTCACGTGATCATCGTATACATGCTTGAGATTCATTTCATCTTGTTTAAACAGCACCAACAGATTGGTATTGTCACGTACCAGATGTTTAGGATGTTTATGTCAAAGAATTCTCTGTACACTCGAGCGACTCAAGAAGGATCCAACACCTGATCATAAAATAGCCTCCCGTCCACCTGCTCAACATACCGGTTGAAGCTAGAAAAAAACAAATTAACAAACTTCATCTAGATGAAGGGGACGGAACACTAGAAGACGTATTGAGAATATTAACAACATTAAATTCAGAAAAGGGGACAGAGATATACGCAAAAGGCGAGGAAGCAATAGAATTCATCGAAAATTATTGCCCCAGAGTTCAAAATTTAAAACAACTTGGATGCCCGAAAACACACGTATATATAGTGATATAGGTGATGCAGCATCGTTACCCGATCCTACATCAGTCTTATATGAATCAATGCTCGGTACATACGATCTTGAATGAGGGGAATAAATGCACCAAGCCTCGCGCCCAAGCTATTTTTGTAAATACATGTGGATGGATGACACCTACTGAAAACAGCCCATTAATCGGCCTGCACACTTGGCGCGACCAATTCCGAGCAATATGACTAATAACGCTTACCCAATCACGAGTAACGCAGAGGACGACGCTCGCGTCCCTGATAATCCCTACGCCTCAAACAATGGCTGCGTCTTGAATAACACCTGCTCTTTAAACAACTAGCTCACAATAGCGCGCTTCGCGCGCTTCTGAAACCAAGTTTCAGATCGTTATTACAGCGCTTTTTTTTTCATTCTGCTGACCTTTTTCAAATCTTTAAACTACTTCTGATTTAAGGGGTTACATGGCGCGACCGATCTAACGTTACAGTTTTAGACGATTATCTTCAGATGCTAACTATTGATAAACCTCAGAACTATAGGGGGCATTCCATGCCAAATCGACCTGGGTTTGACCCTTGACCTCTCGGATTTGGTCCGCGATTGTCCGCAATATGATTGTTCTCAATTTGAAAGGGAATCATTTTTTTTTCGCCACGAGACGTATTGTCTACAATTTTTGAAAATGGTCATGTTGGTCGACATAATTCAAAAATTTGAAAAAATTCTGAAAAATCGTCTGTCAGATATCAACATTTTTGAGCCTAGAGCCGAAGTGGGGACATTTTTCCTTCTCGATGTTTTCAAGCTTTTCCTGTTTATTATTTTTTTTAATAGCAGCGGGAGTTATTGCACTATAAATGGTTGCTGAAACATTTTCCCATGTCACACTGACTGATTTGGATTCTTGAAAAATTTCAGATTTTTCAAAATAATAATAATAATAATAATAATAATAATAAAATAAAAATATAGAAAAAAATCTGAAAATTTTTTTAACAATCCAAATCAATCAGTGTGACATGGGAAAATGTTTCAGCAACCATTTATAGTGAAATAACTCCCGCTGCTGGGCAATTCCACCAATTATCAACCAATGTTTGGGCCCGAAAAAATCGATTTGCCTCAATTTTTTTCCTCGCATTCTGTGAACCAAGATTGGCAGATTCACCAAGTTTCAGTCAAATAGGACTTACCATTCACGAGGAATACGATATTCAATTTTTAGGATAAATTTTTTTTACGCATTTTTGACGTACTTCCAACGTCACAATAAAAATTCGAAAAAATACGTTTTTCATGTGAAAAACTCTCAGCTTTTCGAATCCATTTTTCATTTTTCACTATCTCTGCTGAAACCAGCTCAAAAACACGTTTTTTGACAAAAAAACAGCGATTTCTCGATGTGCTCAATGTTTTATCATTCTTTTGAATTTTTATTCCGAAAGCTGAGATTTTTTCAGTAAGAAACCCAAATTTTCAGAGTGGGACGGCTACGTGGTCGCGTGTGAGCTACGATTAACCCCTTGGCAATGATGCAAAAATGGGATTTTCGTGCCACGTTTGTATTTGAAAAAAAAGTCAATACATTCATCCTACAATCTCAGTACTACGGTTTTTGAGGTCACTGAATCCGAATCTGAAATCGGATTTTTCAAATTCAAAATGGCGGATCCAATATGGCGGATCCAATATGGCGGACGCAAATTCGGAAAACAGTTTGATTCCGATGAAAGTGAGTAACTTCAGGTTTTCGAGGTCGCTGGATCCGAATATGACGTCAGATTTCCAAAATTCAAAATGGCGGATCCAATATGGCGGAAGAAAATTTCAATAAGCCTTTTTTTTCAAACACAAAAGTGGCACGAAAATCCCATTTTTGCCTCACTGCCAAGGGGTTAATCGTAGCTCACACGTGACCACTAGCCGTCCCACTCTGAAAATTTGGGTTTCTTACTGAAAAAATCTCAGCTTTCGGAATAAAAATTCAAAAGAATGATAAAACATTGAGCACATCGAGAAATCGCTGTTTTTTGTCAAAAAACGTGTTTTTGAGCTGGTTTCAGCAGAGATAGTGAAGAATGAAAAATGGATTCGAAAAGCTGAGAGTTTTTCACATGAAAAACGTATTTTTTCGAATTTTTATTGTGACGTTGGAAGTACGTTCAAAATGCGTAAAAAAAATTTATCCTAAAATTGAATATCGTATTCCTCGTGAACGGTGAGTCCTATTTGGCTGAAACTTGGTGAATCTGCCAATCTCGGTTCACAGAATGCGAGGAAAAAAATTGAGGCAAATCAATTTTTTCAGGCCCAAACATTGGTTGATAATTGGTGGAATTGCCCTGCTATTAAAAAAAATAATAATAAACAGGAAAAGCTTGAAAACATCGAGAAGGAAAAATGTCCCCACTTCGGCTCTAGGCTCAAAAATATTGATATCTGACAGACGATTTTTCAGAATATTTCAGATTTTTAAATTATGTCGACCAATATGACCATTTTCAAAAATTGTAGACAATACGTCTCGTGGCGAAAAAAAAAAATAAAAAAAATACTGAGTCCCTTTCAAAGTGAGAACAATCATATAAAAAATCGCGGACCAAATCCGAGAGGTCAAGGGTCAAACCCAGGTCGATTTGGCATGGGATGCCCCATAGATAAATGCATTACAAAATACGTTCGCTGTTCACCTCAACGCGACACATCTCTAGACCTCGCATCATCTTCCATTCAATCCCAATTCTTTTATGTTGTCTTTATAGCTCTGAATTAATTCTATGACTTTCAGGTAATTTTTGAACTGATCCTTACTTGTAAGTAATTATTTTTCTCTGCACTTAAAACTTTGACCTTTTTATACGTTTTAAAAAGTTCACGAGAATTCTGTTTTTTGCTGTAAAACTACCATTCCTGATTACCTTCGCTATCAGGAACGCAGGCAGATTGTTCTATATTTTATTTTTAACTATTTATCAATTTCAAGTGAGTTTCCAAATTCTAACCGATAATCTTCACACCCCGATTTTCAATCGTACGTTAAGAAAAGTCGAGCGAAAATAATGTGTTGGCAACGTTTCGGAATCAGAGCTAATATTTTTTCTTCACTTTGGCCATCAGAAAACCACTGATTCCGATTTTGATATTCATAGTCTTCAATTTTTTCTTGCGATCTTTGCACTGGTCCGTTTGGTGACTGATAGGAGCATAGTCGAAAGCGAATGAACGGTGGCGTTTATCAGAAATAGGAGCTGCGATATTTCTAGAATTTTACCATCTCGTAATCGTAGTCTCCATCCCTGTCTTTTCTGAATTATTGTGAATTTTCAAAGGACCATTGAACTGACCTGCCTGCTCTCACCTGAGTCGCGGACGGCAAAGATATGGCTGGAGAACGAGAAACCTGTCAGGATTCTTATGTTCATTTTTGAATCTTTTAGCCCTACTGAAAATGTTGATGTGATAAATCATATAATGTTATCAGCGGAATCATCTCGTCATTTATCATATGATTTTTCATATCATCATCATATGATAAAATTTTTAATTTTCAATCTTGTACATTGAATAGATAATTCAATGCTAAATTTAATTAATAGAGAAACTGATAAGATTCCATCTAATTATCTTTATTTTAAATAATTATATTCAATTTATAAGATGGATTAATACTTATTAGGAAAGAATAAAAGGAATCCATGATCATATGATTTATCTTGTGAATTTGACCAAATATGTGGAAAATCATATAATAATTCATGTATGCATGACTCAACAGATATATTATAAAATAAATTACGTGATGAACTATATGATTTACCATATGATTTTCCATACATTATATCTGCTGATGCGTGCCTGTATGATTTATCATGTGATTTTTTATACATTCGTCCGAAATCACAAGGTAAATCATATGATGAATGACATGATGATTTCGCTCATAACATTATATGATTATTCACATCAACATTTTCAGTAGTGAGGTACTTTAAAAAGGGAAAAAGTTTTGTTTTTTGATAGAGTCACTACAGACATTCACTTTTTCTTTTAATGTCAACCTGATGATAAAAGTTTCTGAAAAATCGTACTGTATATTCCTGAGCATCACCAACGATCATTTGCAGCAGTCGCACGGCGAAATTCATGGTTCAGAATCATTATAGTACCTATGTGGGGCTGTCCACGTCAATTCACCTAGCCTCCAGACCGCAACATTTTTTATTTGCTTCGTGATTTTGTCTGCAGTTAGGTCCTTGCTTTAAATTATTTTTCTGAATTTTTTCAGATTTTTCGGACAAACCCTTTCTGATGAGTTATGATTATTTTTCGACCGAAAAACGGACCATTTCTCAAAATCTGAAAAAGCTCACAAAAATCGTATGATTAACGTAGAACAGTCTCCCGCTCGCGAGAATGTGGGCTGAATTTTTCTTATATTTTTTTCACTCGATCAAAACTTTTTTTGTCAAGAATACACTCAAACCACGACTTTTATCCACCCATAATTGTATCAATACTATTTTTGAACTGGAAGAATGAAAAAAAATTCAATTCAACTGGTCGGATACAAGGCATCAATTCGATAAAATATTCGCCTTGCCAAAAATCAGATATGGGTTGTTTCAGTGAGTGATTAATCATTCCTAGGATCTAAACCCTGATCCAAAAATCTGAAAAAATTCAGAACAATGTTTTAGAGTAAGGACAACAACAGACAAAATCATGAAGCAAATAAAAATGTTGTGGTCTGGATGCTAGGTGAATTGACGTGGACAGCCCCATATACAAGTGTGCTAATAACTGTCAGCTGTCGGATCAAAACTTACATAACTATCGCCGTACCCGTTACTTACAGAAAATCTACGTTTGCATAAATTCTGCCACAAACGAACACAACACAAATTTTCCTCGACTAAGGTTATGTGAAGACTATTAAATTGTACCTCAAACATACCTTTCATCGAAATCAATTCAGCCGTTCAAAATTTTGACCTTTTGTTCGCCTCTTCAAAATTTTGCGATACAGGTTATCGCCGAGGGGTGAACCACTCCGAAAAATGGCGTACACCAGACTTCAAGACTTCAAAGACTTCACGGGACTTCAGGGACTTCACGGGACTTCAGGGACTTCACGGGACTTCAGGGACTTCATGGGACTTCAGGGACTTCAAGGGACTTCATGGGACTTCAAGGGACTTCATGGGACTTCACGGGACTTCATGGGACTTCATGGGACTTCATGGGACTTCATGGGACTTCAGGGACTTCACGGGACTTCAGGGACTTCAAGGACTTCATGGGACTTCACGGGACTTCACGGGACTTCAAGGGACTTCAAGGGACTTCAAGGGACTTCACGGGACTTCAGGGACTTCACGGGACTTCAGGGACTTCATGGGACTTCAGGGACTTCAAGGGACTTCATGGGACTTCAAGGGACTTCATGGGACTTCACGGGACTTCAAGGGACTTCAAGGGACTTCACGGGACTTCATGGGACTTCATGGGACTTCATGGGACTTCAGGGACTTCACGGGACTTCAGGGACTTCAAGGACTTCAAGGGACTTCACGGGACTTCAAGGGACTTCAAGGGACTTCACGGGACTTCAAGGGACTTCAAGGGACTTCACGGGACTTCACGGGACTTCATGGGACTTCATGGGACTTCAGGGACTTCACGGGACTTCAGGGACTTCAAGGACTTCATGGGACTTCACGGGACTTCACGGGACTTCAAGGGACTTCACGGGACTTCAAGGGACTTCAAGGGACTTCACGGGACTTCATGGGACTTCACGGGACTTCATGGGACTTCAAGGACTTCACGGGACTTCACGGACTTCACGGGACTTCTGGGACTTCACACACTGTTGTACACCGGACTTCAAGAGTGGTTAACCCCTCGGTTATCGCTTTAAATCGCGCCTGTCAAAAACAACAACTTCAAACGGTGCGAATTCAGCAGACAGACTTTTTTCAGATCAGACCGCCAGCCATAGGAGCGAGTAGCACGAATTTCACCTTCATCGCGAGAAGTATTTTGCTTCTAACCGTGTCAATTAACTGATATGCAGTTTGTGACAGCGACGGCCGGCAGTCATATTTTTCGCGCGCCCCGAGCAGAATTTCCGGCGAACAGCTCCGAGCGGTGCGAAGTCAGATCCGAGCGGCGTCACCGCCGTCCAATCGGCATCGCGGAAAGGAGCTGACGGAAATGCGAGAACCAGCGATTAGATGCGAGAACCAGCGATAGATGCGAGAAGCAGCGATTAGATGCGAGAAGCAGCGATAGATGCGATAAATAATCGTGACAATCAACTTTTTAATTAGGGACTAGCATTGCACGCGCGCGCTTCGCGCGCGCCTCAATTCACCTTAATTGCCCTATTTTACACATTTTCTTATTTACTGTGTTCAGCTAACTTTGAAGTCTGACAGTTCTCAATTGACTTCAGACTGTACTTCAGACTCAGTTCTGACAGCTAGCAGTATTTTCGCCATTGGTCAGCTCAGGTTGGGTCAGGTCATGTTAGATTTCTGAGAAGGTAATTTTTTTCATAATTTTATTCAAATTTTCAAATATTTCTCCCTGACGGTTCTAACTCTGACGAATAATACCATCCTGACAAAAGCCGTAACAGTTCTCACTATCATCCCACTTCAGACTTAGTCCTGACAGCTGGCAGTATTTCACGCCATCAGTTAGGTTAGGTCAGATTCATATGAGAGGTTAATCTCCAGCGTCGCAGATTTTACCATCGCAGATTCTATTTCGCATCGCGATTTCTTTCAGATTCATATGAGATATTGATCGTTAGCGTCGCAAATTTTGCAATCGCAGGTTCTTTTTCCTATCGCAATCCCTGTTAGATTCATATGAGAGGTTAATCTTCAGCGTCGCAGATATTACTATCGCAGATTCTTCTTTGAATCGAAATATTCCTCTTAGATTCATATGAAAGGTTCATCGTCAGCGTTGCAGATTTCATCTCGTCAGCGTCGCAGATATTAGCATTGAAGATTCTTTTCCCTATTGCAATTCCTGTCAGGTTCACATGAGAGGTTAATCTTCAGCGTCAGCGTCAGCCACAGGTATTTCCATGGAAGATTCTTTTTCCTATCGCAATAATCCTGTTAGACTCGTATGAGAGGTCCATCGTCAGCGTTGCAGATTTTACCGTCGCAGATTCTTTTCCTTTTCCCTGTTGCAATTCCCGCAGATTCTTTCTCTAATCGCTATTCCTGTTAGATTCATATGAGAGGTTAGTCGTCAGCGTCACAGATTTTACCATCGCAGATTCTTTTACCTATTGCTATTCATGTTAGATCAATATGAAAGATCAATTGTCAGCGTTGCAGATTTTACCATCGCAAATTCTTTTCCCTATTGCAATTCCTGTTAGGTTCATCTGAGAGGTTAATCGTCAGCGTCGCAGATTTTACCGTCGCAGGTTCGTCTTCCTATCGCAATAATCCTGTTAGATTCATATGAGAGGTTGATAGATTTTACCATCGCAGATTGTATTTCGTATCGCAATTCCTGTCAGATTCATATGAGAGGTTTGTCGTCAGCGTTGCAGATTTTACCGTCGCAGGTTCTTTCTTCCATCGCGATTCCTGTTAGATTGATGTGATAGGTTAATCGTCAGCGTTGCAGATTTTACCGTCGCAGGTTCTTTTCCTATGTTGACCGTCAGCGTCGTAGATTTGACCATCACAGGTACTTTTTCCTATTGAAATTTCTGTTAGATTTATATGAGAGGTTAATCGTCAACGTCGCAGATTTTGCCATCGCAGATTTTTTTTCACATCGCAATTCCTGTTAGATTCATATGAAAGGTTAATCACCAGTGTCGCAGATTTTACCATCGCAGTTACCATGGCAGATTCTTTCTCGCATCGCAATTGCTGTTAGATTCATATCAGAGGTTAATCATCAGTGTCGCAGATTTTACCATCGCAGTTACCATGGCAGATTCTTTCTCGCATCGCAATTCCTGTTAGATTCATATGAGGGGTCAGCGTGGTAGATTTTACGACATCGTAGGTTCTTTTTCCCATCGTAATTCCTGTTCGATCCATATAAGAGGTTACAGATTTTACCATCGCAGCTTCTTTCTCGCATCGAAATTCCTGTTAGATTCATATGCGAGGTTGATCGTCAGCGTCGCAGATTTGACCATCGCAGATTATTTTCCCCTATATCGTAATTCCTGTTAGATTCATATGAGAGATTAATCGTCAGCGTCGCAGATTTTAAGATCACTGATTCTATTCCCATCGTCATTCCTGTACGATTTATATTACAGGTGACAGATTTTACCTTCGCAGATTCTATTTCGTATTGCAATTTCTCTTCGATCCATATGCGAGGTTACAGATTTTACAAGCACGGATTCTTTTCCCATCGCAATTCCTGTTCAATCCATATCACGCAGCTCCTTCTTTAGCTCGCATTTCCTGTTAGATTCAGATGAGAGGTTGATCGTCAGCGTCGCAGTCCTGTTTCATCCATATGAGAGGTTACAGATTTTACAATCACAGCTTCTTTTTCGCATGGCAATTCCTGTTCAATTCGTATGAGAGGTTAATCGTCAGCGTCGCAGATTTCCCGTATCCGTGTTACTCAAGGTTCGCAGTTTCTTTGTCACATCGCAGTTTATTTTTCTGATCGGTTAGGTCCGCAGTGACAGTTCTGACAGTTCAGCCGTAGGGTCACAGTGACAGTTGGCAGCTTTCAGCTCATTTCAGACGCACGTCCGACCCGCACAGCCAATCGCAGGGCGAATAAAACGGCGGCATCGAAAATCGAAAATCGACATCGAAATGCGAGAGCGCCGACTTCGGGCGCGAACATGAACTTTTTTAGAGAGGATACCTGCGTCCTGAACAACAACGCCTACGCTTCAAACAACATTTGTATTCCAAACAACTTACCCGTCAACCAAACATCAAACCCACTACCGGTCTACCAACCGACTTACCAATCGACCGTAACAGTGCCACCACCGATCAATAATGCTCTTAACTTGTTGGAATTACCAAACAACATAACAAAATTAACAAATAATATGCAAGATGAGAGAATATTAGAGGTACTTAACGGCGTTGTAAATGTGCTTTACAAAATGGTGGAAGACCGGGAAATTAGAAGAATAGATTCGATAAATTAATAAATATTCTCGAATCTAACGAACTAATCAACAATATTAACATAATTGAGGCAATAAACAATAAATAACAATTAACCATAGTTACTCAGCGGAAATAATACGCTTAGGTAGACGAAATAAGAATCTCTTTAAACAACATAGTTAAGAGGAAGGATTATTAACAATATTCTGAAGAGTCTAACTTAACATTTCTTTTTTTTTCAAACCAAGAAAGAAGATAAACAATGTGGACGTTCTACGAACGATAATACTCATGCTTATACTGGCACACATTTTGAAATACACCTACGGGATCATCGGATACGACTGCGGATCCCGCCTATCGAACATAACAACAATATCAACGCTCAAGGTCGGATCGTGCGAACTTCCTTGTAAAATCGGAAATAACACCAATCCAGATCCAACTGTTACATGTAGTGGATTATACAGAGATAGAAATTAAACGATGAAAAATAGAAATTCAACGGAGTATATTCTATTGTGGAATGCACTCACACATATCTACGGTGACTAATGGTCAATTAGAGTACATTCACTCAGTCTCTAAAGAAGAATGTATTCAAATGCACCTCTATCGATCTTTGAAATTCGGAACACACGGATCAATCTCACTTCTCCAACTCAACGGTACCGTGACTAGACCTATAACGCTCGGAGGAACAACGAATTATGATGGATCCTGCGACGGAGTACAGTACGTAGATGAGTACGGTACACGGGACAAAGTAGTTGTACAAGGAACTATTAAAATTTCCTTGCACGACTATAAGGCCAAAATAAATTTAAATACGAATGAAATTATATTCCGATCCGAAACATATTGTAAGTTCAACGAATGAAAATGTATTGACAGCGAAGGAGGGGACACCTTTTGGGAGAACGTACCCAAAGATACATGTTACGCAGATCGATATGAGACAATTTTTCGAGGCCCATATAATCAAATGCATACCTGTCGAAGTCACCACGAGGCATACCGAAGAATGTTATAAAGAACTACCAGTTTTAAGAGGAAACACCTCGATGTTCCTGACACCAAAAACGCACATACTAATAAAGGTCGGAACCCAGATCGAATGCAGCCTACTCACTCCATCCATGTACTTCATCAACGAAAAATGGTTTAAATTGCTGCCATTACCGACAGGTGCTATAAAACCTGAAACATTGGAACCCTTGACAAACCCTACCTGGGAGTACACGAATCCTGGAAACTTGGCAACTAATGGAATATACTCAAATGAACATATCGAAAAATACAACAACGAGGCTATGTATGCAGCGGAGAGAGGAGCGACGTTAAACAATATGGCCAGAGGATTTATGGGACAATCACTCGCGCTAATAAAGACCTGACGATCACGCCTTTCCTGACAATACCGTGCATCAAATTGTGGAAAGTGCGTGGCAAAAAACTGTCGGATTGTTCTTCAACTTCGGGATGACTAGCGCAACTCTAATAGTGGTGTAAGCCCCCGGATTGGCATCCAACAGACCCGGGTTCGAGTCCCGGGGCGCCTGATAATTTTTTCTCATCAAAAATTTTAAGTCTTCTAACTTAAAAAAAATATAAATATATATAATTCATCAAAAATAAATATATTCAACCATAACCATAATAATACTAATAAGCTTTATTCCTAACCCAATGAATAACACAATAATAACTAAGACTAACGTGTTTAAATACGATGTATTATATTATATTATGATTATCATGGAATAGATAGACTTAACCAAAGGATCGAATGAACCAAGGGATTTACAATTACACTATACAAATAACCCTTGAGAAGTTTATCTTCTATTCAATCTTAAGAATATTATTACTCAAATACGTGTGTTTAACTACATACATATATATGTATATATATACTTTATATTTCATTTTACCAACCTATTATAGGTTTCGAAGTAGAATATCGAAACCTAGGTTGGTAAAATGAAATATAAAGTGTTAACACAAAACGACGAACCCTGCTGGGATTTAAAATACATTACAGTAAAAGGAAACCGAGAAGAAATCATAAATGGCGTGTCAATCAATTCATATATAAAAAGTATGGAGGAATCGATCATATATAAAAAGCTAACTTTCAACTGTTAAATTCACATTCTTATTTTCACACTACTCTATGTATACCCTGATTTTATTTATACCTCATTATACACTGATTTTAAATTTATTGATTGAATGAATGATGATGAATGAATGTGGTTTTCGTTTTAAAAAAAGGAATGATAATGGAAATAAAAGATAGAAATTAAATAGGTATAAAAATCGTAACCGGATTCAAATTATTTTCCTTCATTTTATACAATATTAGGTTAATCAAAGAATCCGTTACACTCCCAACCCCGGATCGGCCCGATTTGCAAAAGGAAAAGCCTTCCTCTCCAACAATCCCCGATCCCTTCGACTCAACTCACGGATTCCATTATCACATCCGGCAGATTAACTGCGGATTGACCACCCAACACTTTTTATTTTTTTATAATAATTATATTTCAGTCTTAGATACAATGGGTAATACAGATCCCGAGGGAAAAAGACAGACGAAAAACCTTGTCCGAGTGTAGCCGGCCTGAGCCCATACCCCCAGCTTGCCAGTGCGCCTAAACGGCGTGACCCGTCTTAGAAAGAGAGACACACTAAGGGAGAAGTTATATAGGGCAGGTCAGAGGTCCGCTCTTGGCAGTATTGTCTTGGTCTTGATCTGAACTCTTTTCTTAATTTCATTCTCTGGAGTCAGCAGCCGGTCACTTTAAACTTATTGATATTTGTGGTTAGGAATATTCTGGCTTAGCGCACGGAATTCTTTAACAAAAGTTGTGTTCTCTAACCCTAGGGCGTAAAGAACACGCTTACACTTTTATTGTAGTTATTTTTACACTACTGGCTGGAGACTTTTGAAGGTGCATGGATTCTGATTGATAGAGACGGATCAAACTTTGATTAGAGACAGTCGATTTGTTTTTCTTCTGATTAGCTTTATAAAGGATACAAACTTGTGTAAACTCAGTGTAATTAGATTTATTGATTGAATTAATAATAAAAGTATTTCTTTGGATTATATTATAAAGATAAACAATTGTGGAATTTATTTGGAGAACCACTCACTAGAATACATATAACTTCGGTTTAAGACGCTTCAACTCACCGACGCACACACACACTTTCACCCGCTACGCCCTTGCCGCTGAGAGCCGCTGTGACATCGGAGAAGGTAAAAAATAATACGAAAATATTATATAGAAACAGATTATCAACGCTTTCTGAGGTATTTTTCTAAATTAAACTCCCCGTATTATGGTGCATGAACGCACAAATTAGGGAGATACTCAGTTATTGGTTAGTAGAATCGCGCTTAGTGATTAGCTTACTGGTAATTGAAGGTAACTGGTTATTTATCTGAGTTATTCGCGCTATCAATGCAGTCTGACTCTTGGGAATAGTCTGTTACAGACTGGTGACAGCGGACGTGATACGATAAATAGAGGAACTTCTGAGAAAGCAAAAATACCCAAAAAAAAGTTTTATGTATATATAGTATTGAATTTTTTTTTAGTATTTCAAATTGGTTGTATAAGAGTTTTTTGTAATGATTCAAAATGGGTGACGAAGAAAGACAGACTAGATCAAAAGCAAAAGCCGAGAAACTAAAACTGGAGGCTCTAGAGCTTCAAAACGACGGAAAAATCGTTTTTACTGTCGAACAATTCGCTGCTCTGAATGACGAGTTAGATCGGGAGAAAGAAAAATTCGAGAAAGAAAAAGATACAATTCAAAAACAGATGGAAGAATCACAGAAAAAAATGTTGTCAATAATAGGGGCAGGTGACGAGCTTGCAGCGACAAATGAAAAATTAAAAGAAAGAAGTGAACTCCTCACAGAGGATAACTTTAAACTTAAGGAAAAGTTAAGTAATGCGGAGAGAATGAATGAATATCTCGGAATCGAAATGGAAAGAAATAAAAGTGAAAAGAATGAATTAGCCAACGACGTTGAGCGATTGAAATTAGATTTAGCTCAGGCGTTAGTTGAAATAAGAAGTTCAAATAAAGACGTAACTATGTCAACCGCGAAGAAAGAAGTAGAACCAAAAAATGGAGCTACCGGCTTCCACACCGCGTACTTTGATCTCAACGAGTCAACGTACGGCGACAGCGTAGTGAAGAATTTAGCGAATCAGAGCGAGGAAAAGCTAAAATCAGAGGTAGAGAAAGAAGAAGAGAAAAGTGTAGCCAAACAGAGAGAGGTAGACCAGCCGCATAAGAATGGGCAAGAAGAGTTAGCTAGACAGCCAGGCGTCGGTCCGTCGCTTGCAGGCCCTCTAGAGGACCGGGAAAGGACAGCCAGGAATGCGGTTGAATTTAAGAAATCGGAGACTACGTTTGCAGATCTCCAGAAAACGCTGAAAGATATGGATAGCAAGTTAAAAGCAAGCATTAAAAATTTGCCTTGGTTACAAGCGCAGCCTCAAACTGTAGAATCGAGTATCCCGGTGGAAGTCGCGTTGCACGATGTACCGCGCTTCGATGGAAAGAATATTCCGGTCTTAGAGTTTGTGAGAGCTTGCAAACGCGCTCAAGAAATGACCCAATCGGGCCCACAATCGAGTTTTATTAAGTGGATAAAAAGCAAACTCATAGGTCAAGCCTACGCAATTATTGAAAACAAAGACTTTAGTTCGGTTGACGAAATACTTAGCCGTCTGACAAGCATCTTTGGGCCATCAAAATCGATAGCTTACTATCGGGCTGAAATGGCTAAATTGCGAAAAAAATCAGACGAGGATATAGTTGATTACATTGTCAGAACGAAAGACATTAGGTCAGCTGTTCTGGAAAACGAACGCCGTACGTATGGACAAGTTTTACCTGATATCCTCGTAAGAACAGACAACGAAGTGCTAGAATCTTTTCTTTCCGGGTTACCCACGGAATACCGGATAGAATTGAAATTAGCAAGTCCTAAATCGTTGGAGAGCACCTTCGAAGAAGCGATAAAAATAGGAGGGCGTATAATTATAGAAAAAGAAAGTAACAACAATTACGCGGAAAATCAACAAGCGAGTCGTTTTGCACCACAAGTAGGTCGTAAAAAGAATTTATTCTGCGAAATCTGTAAGAGGACGAACCATTCTACAGAAAATTGTTTTTCTAGAAACGCAAACTATCGCCAAGGCAACTTCAATATAGAACCTGCGGTTGCGACTCGCGGCACAGCAATGCAAAATTTCGCACAAAATCAAGCGAATTACGGGAGTCAACAATCTCGCGATGCCCAAAATTCCAGGCACCAACCTTATCGCGACACTCAAAATTCGAATCATAACCCGAGTAACAACCGTAATTACGGTAATCCACAACAAGAAAATACGCGACGCGCAATGCCACTATTACCGATATGCGATTACTGCTACAAACTAGGTCACGCCAGAGACGAGTGTTATCGGAAACAAAATGACAATCGTAGAAATTTGCAACAGACGAGCCAAGGTAATCAGAACCAGGGAAACGGGCAAGGACTTTCGGGGCACCCCGGGCAGCTTCCGAGAGGCCAGTACATTAAATCAAGCCCTACAACGATTCAATCAACAGAACAGTTCGCACCGCAAGAATCAAATTATATGGGCGGATACCAGTCCCGTCTATTACAGTCACATCCGAAGAATTGATAAGAAACACCGGCGCAGAACCTAATCTGTTGAAACTGAATTTCGTTGCCAACCCAGGAAAAATTGATAATCAAATTTTATTGAAACTTACAGGTATTACCGACGAACCCGTTGAAACAATGGGCCAAGTAAAAATGAATATGTATTTCAAGCATACCAGTCAACTTCCATGTGGTGGACGAAAACTTTCCCATCACGCAAGCTGGAATACTAGGTTCAGATTTCTTTCACGCACATCAGGCCGAAATTAATCACTTGGAAGAATCAATTAAAATTGACAATAAAGAATTTTATTTCAATTCTAGAGAAACAGTAACAATCCCAGCGAGAACGAATTCCAGTTTCTACATTAAAATCTCGAACACGGAAATGAATAGTATATTACACACCTACGGAGGGAAAGTAGGCTCTTCCAAACTGCATGTGAAATTGACAGCCGAGCCGAAAGCGAGGGTGGCAAGAACGCAGTTTGGGATGGCCTTTTTCACTCCTGTGGGTAGTATACTATTTTTCTCACACCCGGTCGCAAAATGCCACTTTTCATACCTCTTGAGCGGGCGAAAGAGACTTTTTCCTGCCCTAGAGCGCAAAATCCTGTTTTCCGCCCGCTCACTCGGTCTGAAAAGAGGCATTTCTGCAGACCAGGTGACGAGAAAAACATCGTGTGCATCACGGGCGCAAGGCTATTTTGGCGAGTCTGCTCGCAGCAACTCGCCTTCGGCTCGTGCCGCCAAAGGCACACTCGGAAAAATAGTACTGTCCGCCCTTGATACACAAATAACTATTTCACCACCCCCTGCATCGGAAAGCACAACTTCCCGTTGACGCAGCGGGCCGAAAGTCGTACTTTCCGTGCAGGTGTGATGAAATAGTATATTTCGATAAAAGTGCACGAAAGGTTTTTTCGCACATGTATCGAACAAAATTTTTCATCACAAACGCACGTAAAGTCCGATTACACGCACGCTTGCGTGCGTAAAATCGAACTTTACGCACGGCGTGCGGAAAAAGTATTTTTCCATTTTTGATCTTGCTTCAGGCTTCCATAAAATTAAGATGAAAGAAAGCGATGCGCACAAAACAGCGTTCTCAACTCCGTATGGCCATTTTGAATTCAATAGAATGCCATTTGGTCTAAAAAATGCTCCAGCCACTTTCCAGAGCCTGATGGATCGCGTTCCGACGGGTCTCCAAGCACGGAGATGTTTGTTTATTTAGACGATATCGTGCTATATGCCAGCTCGATCGAAGACCATGAGAAGAAACTTAACACTCTCATGGAACGCCTCAGGAATGCCAATTTAAAATTACAGCCAGACAAATGCGAGTTCTTGAGGAAAGAAGTCTTATGTTTAGGTCATTATGTAGGAAGAAATGGAGTTAGACCAGACCTAAAGAAACTCGAGGCCGTTTGGAAATTTCCGTCACCTACGACGATTAGAAAAGTAGAGAATTCTTAGGAATGACAGGATTTTATCGTAGGTTCGTTAAACATTAATTGTAAGCCAAGATCGCAAGACCTCTCACTAATCTGCTAAAGAAAAATATGGACAGAATTGCAAGAAAAAGTGATGCAGGAATTGAAGAATATCTTGGGCAGCAGCCCAATCCTTCAATACCCAGATTTTAGTAAGCCATTCGTGCTGACTACAGACGCATCGAATTACGCGATAGAAGGCATGATTAGTCAGGGCCCTATAGGAAAAGACCTGCCTGTAGCCTTTATACGGCTCGCACGGATTAAACGCCGCAGAACAAAACGATTCCGTAATCGAGAAGGAATTTTTAGCAATTCTACATTTTGTTAAACATTACAGACCATATTTGTATGGTGGAAAATTCACAATAGTAACAGATCATCGGCCATTAGTTGACATTCACAAATCAAAAAACCCAGGCCTGCGCATTGTACAGTGGCGTGCCAAACTCGACGGATACGAATACAATATAATGTACAAACCAGGTAGAGTCAATGCGAATGCCGACGCACTTTCAAGAAACCCAGTCGAGGTAATCACAATAGAACAGCAAATATTCAAAATCAATGCGGCCATGAAAGATCGATAGGAATTCAAGGTGGAAATGATACCAGAAAATCTATTTACCGCAAACGATTCTTTGATTACAAAAAAGTATAGCAACAGTAGACCATCGATTGAAGATTTTGAAAAAAGTCTTAAACAACTTAAAATCTTCTGTACGGAATTCAATTGTTATAAACTAGCGATACCTTTAAGTTAGGCTGTGGCTCAGACCAACTTTTGTGGGAGGTCGTGAAAAAGAAAATCGTGTCAACATTTTCAAAACCATTTGTTATAAAAGCTTATACGAACAAGAGTTCTCGCAACGGACGTCTCGCTCAGATACCAAGCGATATTGTAAATAAAACATGCGATAGCGATTATGAACGTGTATCGGCTGACTTACAGCTAGCCAAAATAAACGTAATCTCGAAACTCAACAACAATACGGGTTCGAAGAAATCTGCAACCACTTCAAGTGCGCTACCTGTTAGCTCCTCGGCTCGCGCCTCGGACTCGTCAGACACTGATAACCCAAACACGAGAAACAACCGTAAGAAGAAGAAACCGGATAAGAAAATCCTCGTTCGTCGTAAACTACGCGACAGAATAAACTTCGTATGCCAGTTAAGACTCAGGTTTTAGTACAGTTGACGAAAATAGACGACTCAAGATAGATGATTTATTGTTAGTCGAATTAAGAGGTGATAAAATTTTGAACACCATGGATAAATTATCTATGCAAAGAGGAAATTGCGTATACTTCGTAACCCTCAGGGGCGAACCTTGTGACGAGGGTTCCATCTTTGTTGATAGCCCTTGTAAAATTACAATTTGCAATAGTTTGGTAAAAACACCCAGTATGGAAGACAGAGAAGAAATAGTCAGAGAATACCACGAAGCTGTTATAGGTGCCAAGGGTGTCACAAAAACATACAACCGCGTAAGGGAACGTTATTATTGGGTTAATATGAAAAATCAGATTCAGGAATTCGTCACAAGATGCGAAGCTTGCCAATTGAAAAAACTGACGCGAGTAAAGACCAAACGACCGATTATCATTACCGACACACCCGACGCAAGTTTTCACAAGATAGCGATGGATATAGTAGCACCCCTTCAAATGACAAGAAACGGGAACCAGTATATTTTAACAATTTTGACTGAATATTCACTAGGTATCCCTTTGAAAGAAACGACCTCGGCCGATGTCGCGGACGCATTAATCAAAGCTTTCATCTGCAAATTTGGAGCACCTAAATACATCCTCACAGCCCAACGTAGAAACCTCATCAGTTCCCTGTTGAAAGTCATTGCACGCATATTCAAAATCAAACAGTGTAAAAGTACCGCGTTTCGCCCCCAATCAACGGCACTCTATTGCCGAGTATTTTTAAAAAATTTACACTGAAGGCAAAGATTGGGATGAGTACGTAGACCTTGCGATGTTTTCTTATAACACAAGTGTATACGAAGGTACTCAGTATACTCCATACGAATTAGTATTCGGTAAACTAGCGAGAGTACCCTCGAATCACGAAATTGAAGGAGATTTGAACAACCGGACCTATACAGATTATTTGATTAAATTGAATAAAAAATTGAGAAAAATACAGGCGTTTGCAAGAGAAAATTAATTAGTGCCAAAGAAAGATCCAAATTTTATTATGACCGGAACGTAAGTCCTCTACATTTGAAAGTAGGAGACGAGGTCTACCTTTTAAAAGAACCAAAGAAAGGTAAATTGAGTGATCAGTATACAGGCCCTCGCGAGGTTTTAGAAATATTTCGAAATTATAATGTCAAGATCAAAATTGGAACCAAAACGAAGACAGTTCGTTCCAATAAACTGAAAATTGCGAAAACCCCAGATAGAAAACCCCAATACAAGTAAACCACGTTGTATACATTTTCAAGTTCAATAAAATGCAAGTATTGGTACCACTAATACTGAAAGACGTTGAATGGACGCACGCGTAAACATGGTAGGCTCGCAATTTACCCTACCACTCTATACTTTCGTACCGAAGAAAAATTTGATTATTACTCCGAATAACTAATTGTAAAAAAACATAAAATTGAATACAAGTTTTTCTTTGGATCGTGAAAATAATTATCAATAATTAGTATGTAACATAAGATAATTGATCCTATAATAAGAAACCCATGATAGATTTTTATTAATGATTATTGTTTATTATTTGAATTTAATTATTTTTTTATTATAAGTATTACTTATTCAGTAACAGGAAACTTGAAATAGAAAATCCCCAGTTTCAAAACAATATTTATGTGATATTTTTTTTTTGTTTTCTCCGACTTTTAAATTATGAAAGCACTTACTGGGTTAGGATCGCGGAGGTTGGGGTTATATCAACAGTGGACCTACGAAGAATCAAAGATGGCGATCTTTTCCTAATCAAACCCAAATCATCACTGGATAAACGCCGAGGAGAGACACGTTCATAGCTAAATCAAGCTATGATGAAACCTGAACACCTTTACGTAAGTAATCTCAACACCACGGCGTGCCAAGAAAAGAAAATGCAAATCGAAACACCAAGTCCTCCGCAGCTCTCGAACCCTTTCAGAACGAAATCCTCAAGACTACCCTGATGGAAATTGGAAGGTCCAGGCTACACGGCGATATCGGCGAATGAAGTTATACATCTATTAAATGCATTCCAGTGAAGATCAAATTCCGCTATACAGAAGCTTGCTACAATGACCTGTAACATACAAGCTACAAATACCTAATAACACTCAGGAACCATTCGGTGTTTCCTACACCGAACTCAACAATACTGATCAACACGGGCAACGGAATTATGCTTATAGCTTGAAGAACAATCGGTACAGTGTGAATCCGGAGCTCGTAAAAGTCAAACCACCGGAATTCATCAAACCAGCGATAACTTTATCTTAGAAATATGTCAATCCGGAATTCCTCGTGACAAATGGAATTTACGTAAGGAAAAAGCTGGACGAGTATCATCACCAATCGTTGTTGCTGCAGAGAAGCAGAATTATCTCGCCAACATCGCCTAAGGAGCAGACGGACACCAGGTTTATAGAAATGATGTTACAATGTTCCATCTGATGGATCAAGATACCTTCAATGAGATCACGGAATCTACAGACAAGAGACTTTGGGACGGCCTACTAACATTTGGCACGCTTTGAGCAGTCCTGTACACAGTATCTGTCATAATCGCATAAGTGAAGTATGCAATGGGTACAGTAATGCACGGACAGGCCCTGCATTCAGCGTATGGGTGTAGCGCACACATACTTGGACTACTCGGAGCCTTCTGGGATACCCTAGCTACACCACTACTATGCCAAAACGCATCAAGGACCCCCTGTCGTCAATGTGAATAGGGACTCCAACTGAGGGAAGAAATATGAATAGAAACTGAAGAAGGACATCAAGACCCCAACCCTCTTAAGGTCGTACCCTCAACCAGTGCGCCCATACCAGCGTCCTCTATTACTTTTCGTAAACTCAAATAACAATTAAAAAAAAAGTCACCCGTAGTGCTATAAAAAAAGCCTGACGGTTGAAACTGGGGAGGAGGTGTCACATCCGGCAGATTAACTGCGGATTGACCACCCATTACTTTTTATTTTTTTATAATAATTATATTTTAGTCTTAAATACAGTGGGTAATACAGATCCCGGGGGAGCTTCTCTATAGCAGATAATATTACAGAGTCGGTACAGACACTCGCTCGCTTCCACTTAGCGCTCACTCGGAGGACGGTAGTATCCACACAATTAGGGGGCATCCATAAAGGACGTCCGCGCTCATAGGGGGAAGGGGTTCGCGAAATGTGACTATTTGCGACCAGGGGGTAGGGGGGGGGGGTTCATGCTGAGTGTGACGTCCACTCAAAAACCCCATTTGACAGACTTGAAGAAAAAATTATGCGTAAATTTTTCCGTTTGGTTACCTTCGATGTCAGAGAATTGAGGGGGGGTCTTTCATTGTGACCATCGGACGTTTCGTAGAGGCAGGGGTTCGAAGATTGTGACTATCTGTGACACGGGGGGAGGGAGGGGTCAAAAATTGTTAAAAAATCGCGGACGTCCTTTATGGATGCCCCCTTATATACCGAGACGCACTGATTCACTGCGCAGGCTTAGGTACATGCGATGACTCAGCGCGCTCAATTCGAATAGAAATGCTGAATAATTATCAGTAGTTTGAAAGAGAGACACTAAGGGAGAAGTTATATAGGGCAGGTCAGAGGTCCGCTCTTGGCAGTATATGTAGTTTTGGTCTTGATCTGAACTCTTTTCTTAATTTCATTCTCTGGAGTCAGCAGCCGGTCACTTTAAACTTATTGATATTTGTGGTTAGGAATATTCTGGCTTAGCGCACGGAATTCTTTAACAAAAGTTGTGTTCTCTAACCCTAGGGCGTAAAGAACACGCTTACACTTTTATTGTAGTTATTTTTACACTACTGGCTGGAGACTTTTGAAGGTGCATGGATTCTGATTGATAGAGACGGATCAAACTTTGATTAGAGACAGTCGATTTGTTTTTCTTCTGATTAGCTTTATAAAAGATACAAACTAGTGTAAACTCAGTGTAATTAGATTTATTGATTGAATTAATAATAAAAGTATTTCTTCGGATTAGACGATAAAGATAATCAATTGTGGAATTTATTTGGAGAACCACTCACTAGAATATAACTTCGGTTTAAGACGCTTCAACTCACCGACGCACACATACTTTCACCCGCAACGCCCTTGCCGCTGAGAGCCGCTGTGACATCGGAGAAGGTAAGAAATAATACCAGAATATTATATAGAAACAGATTATAAACGCTTTCTTAGATATTCTTCTGAATCAAACTCCTCGTATTATGGTGCATGAACGCACAAATTAGGGAGATACTCAGTTATTGGTTAGTGGAATCGCGCTTAGTGATTAGCTTACTGGTAATTGAAGGTAACTGGTTATTTATCTGAGTTATTCGCGCTATCAGTGTCTGACTCTTGGGAATGTCTGTTACACGCGAATTTTTTACAGTCTATGGACGCATTAATGTACGCTTCAGTGGTAGCTTGTTTGTAATTGAAGGTATCCGATTATTTCTGAGTTATTCACGCTACGAGTGTCTGACTTTCGGAAATAGTTTGTTACACCAAGCAATTGATGAAAATTAGAGAGCAGTTGGGGAACAATAATTCAGATATTATTTTATTATTCGAGTAGTCAAAATACAAACTTCCAATGGCGCGGCCCGTACCGAAACGGCCCCATTGGTTTGGTTCTTTCTTAATTCTCTCTATAAATGACGAAGAAGCAATTAATCAAAACAACGGAGCATCATTATGGAATTCGAAAGTCGCGGGCCCAGATTCAGTGTTAGCTCCACAGTCGGCGGCGGATTTGGAGTGAACTAACACTACAGTGTGTGAAAATCATACTTATAGCTATGCTATGTTCTTTAATTAGGTATCCGTTTGAAGGATATTGCTATTATTTCATACTAGAGTTATAGTAGCAATTATAATTATGTTTTCCTTTATATATGTATATATAATAATATATATGTATCTATGTGATTACCCATGTATATATTCCATTACCATTATCATAAAGTATTAATATTATAAAATAAGATTGATCATTATAATCGTGTCCGTTTATCAGCAGAGGTAAGCGGGTTGGTCGTATATAGAGCCGGTTTAATCTAAGTTCCTTGTATAGGGGATTTTAGTTAGTCGTTAGAAGACTGGACAAGTTACTAGATTTCAAGTTTCTCATCATGGATTCTCGTAGTTCGTGGTGATATAGTGACTTCTAGTGATTCTTCATGAGGATGAGGTATGTGGTCCGGTCAGATGTTACAGTCTCCTTCCCTCTAGTCTCCATCGCTGAACTCTATATACTAACTGAGCCCTTATTCTGATTTTGTATCACGCGTGATAAAGCAGACTTTCCGTCTAAAGCCTCTCTCTCATTGGTCCAAACGACGTTTATCACCGTTGTCACAGGTGAAAAGAAAATCAGAATAAGGGCCCTGGAAGGCGCATCGGGCGACTGACGTGGGACAAATTGAAGGCTGCCATCTTCAGTTGGATTTTAAGGCGACCAATCAGAGGTTGCGTAATCCGATAGAAATAAATAAGTAGTCATTTTAATTGACATTTATTTCACTATTATTTACTCCATCTTTCTTCTTCTGTTATATCCTTGATGGCCTCGTCCCTATTTACTCCATCCAAATAGCAAATATTATATTATCCAAAGTTTTGAGGTTAAGTGTGTGGTAAATTCAAAATTATCAGTCTGCTAATGCTCGCCTCTGATTGGCTCTCCGAAAATCCAACTCAAGATGGCAGCTTCCCAGGTGGTCCCATAGCCTGCTATGCTTAATACGTACCTGGATGCGCCTTCCAGTTAGTATATGTATAGAGTTCAGTGGTCTCCATTGTATGTTATTTTCTACCACATGTATATGCA
Source organism: Euura lappo (assembly GCA_018257835.1). Taxonomy (NCBI): domain Eukaryota; kingdom Metazoa; phylum Arthropoda; class Insecta; order Hymenoptera; family Tenthredinidae; genus Euura; species Euura lappo. The sequence continues at coordinate 32,463 of JAEUYN010000436.1, read as the reverse complement.
TTAAAAACGAGAGAAAGTGAGGTTAGAACCACGAGAACGGTGTTCTCCACTGGGGACAGCAGTTTCTTAGTTTATTTCATCGTTAGGATAGTTACGAGAATTTTTTTCCCTCCTGTCAAGGTTCTTGACAAGTTTTTATCCCGGTTTATTGCGCTGGTAAAAAAACTGTGACTTCCATCCCGTAAAGGAGGGCAAAAAACACGAGTTTTTAATGCACGTGTGGTAGAAAAATTTATTATAGTAATATCATAAAAATATATACATTTCCAGTGTGCTCCAGTAGCTTATGTGAGTTCAGACTGCTTGCACAGGAGTCTGGCTTTTTTTTATTTTAATTTTAATTTTTTTTTTGTTATTTATTGACTTGAAACTCCGGCAAGCAGAATGTAGTCGCATAATCACTGCAACTAACAATAACATATGCAGGAGACGAAAATTGAAAGGAAACGAAAACTAAACTTAGTAATGACAAAAGGTAGAATAATATAATAAAAAAATAGAAAATGATGAATAAAAAATAAGGAAAACATGTCAAGGTATGAAAAACTATGAGGGGGGTTCCAGGGGTGGCACGTAGTCAGTTTGCTGGTAAATTGCGCTGGTAAATAAATCTGACATTTAGAGGATCCAAGGTTTTGAGATCCCTAGGCAGTTTATTGAAAGAAATGGCAGCTGAGTACATTGTAGTGCTACAAATATTATAGATTATAGTTTTGAATCTTGTATAGTTATATTAATATATTCAATTTGTAAAATTATGCCGTCCAGATCTAAGGATCTGGGGGAAGAGGATCGGATTTTGGGCTCCATCGAAATTCACTGTGCCGATGGAAAAAGAGGATCGGATTTGGGCTACGGCACATTTCACTATGCCGATGGGAGAAGGGCATCGGATTTGGGCTACGGCACATTTCACTATGCCGATGAGAGAAGGGCATCGGATTTGGGCTACGGCAAATTTCACTATCCCCCTGGGAGGAGGGCATCGGATTTGGGCTACGGCAAATTTCACTATCCCCCTGGGAGGAGGGCATCGGATTTGGGCTACGGCACATTTCACTATGCCGATGAGAGAAGGGCGACAAATTTCACTATCCCCCTGGGAGGAGGGCTACCGGCACATTTCACTATGCCGATGAGAGAAGGGCACCGGATTTGGGCTACGGCACATTTCACTATCCCGATGGGAGAAGGGCATCGGATTTGGGCTACGGCACATTTCACTATCCCCTGGAGAAGGGCATCGGATTGGGCCGACAAATTTCACTATCCCTGGGAGGAGGGCATCGGATTTGGGCTACGGCACATTTCACTATGCCGATGAGAGAAGGGCATCGGATTTTGGGCTACGGCACATTTCACTATCCCCCTGGGAGAAGGGCATCGGATTTGGGCTACGGCACATTTCACTATGCCGATGGGAGAAGGACGGATTTGGGCTACGGCACATTTCACTATCCCCCCTGGGAGAAGGGCATCGGATTTGGGCTACGGCACATTTCACTATGCCGATGGGAGAAGAGGACAGGATTTGGGCTACGGCACATTTCACTACCCCCCTGAGAGAAGGGCATCGGATTTGGGCTACGGCACATTTCACTACCCCCCTGGGAGAAGGGCATCGGATTTGGGCTACGGCACATTTCACTATCCCCCCTGGGGAGGAGGGCAGCATCGGATTTGGGCTACGGCAAATTTCACTATGCCGATGGGAGAAGGGCATCGGATTTGGGCTACGGCACATTTCACTATCCCCCTGGGAGAAGGGCACCGGATTTGGGCTACGGCACATTTCACTATGCCGATGAGAGAAGGGCACCGGATTTGGGCTACGGCACATTTCACTATGCCGATGAGAGAAGGGCACCGGATTTGGGCTACGGCACATTTCACTATACCGATGGGAGAAGGGCATCGGATTTGGGCTACGGCACATTTCACTATACCGATGGGAGAAGGGCATCGGATTTGGGCTACGGCACATTTCACTATGCCGATGAGAGAAGGGCACCGGATTTGGGCTACGGCACATTTCACTATCCCCCTGGGAGGAGGGCATCGGATTTGGGCTACGGCACATTTCACTATGCCGATGAGAGAAGGGCACCGGATTTGGGCTACGGCACATTTCACTATACCGATGGGAGAAGGGCATCGGATTTGGGCTACGCACTGAAGTTAGCCGCAGGTTTCAGCCGCCGGTTGCGCGGAGCCAGGGACGAATAGGGGCGCGGGGCCCCCGACGTCAAAATTTCATCCCAACGCCCTGGTTCGTCTCTGGTGGTGTCAATAATTGGGAAAGCATCGAAAATTGTATAAATACGTATGAAATCACGTCAAGCATTTGAAGAAAACTGATAGCTTAGCTGTTTCCGGGCGCTTCGCAACCTCGTCGAATTTGTATAATTCATTTCGGGAGTAAATTTTCGCGAACCCAGATGAGATTTCTACCACTATATTGGGGGTGGAAGGGGAGTGTTTTTTTACTCATTCCAGATTTTTTACACCTTTCTGAATCATGAGCCGCAACTTTGAACTTGGAAAATTCGCCCATTCGGTGATTTTAACGAAGAAATTATTAATTACGGGGGTAGATTTTTACGAACCCTGATGAAATTTGTACCGCTATTTTAGGGATGAAAGGGGAACGCATCCTAATTTTTTCACATTTTTTAAACCTTTCCGAGTCATGAGCCGCAACTTTGAACTTGGAAAATTCGCCCATTCGGTGATTTTAACGAAGAAATTATTAATTACGGGGGTAGATTTTTACGAACCCTGATGAAATTTGTACCGCTATTTTAGGGATGAAAGGGGAACGCATCCTAATTTTTTCACATTTTTTAAACCTTTCCGAGTCATGAGCCGCAACTTTGAACTTGGAAAATTCACTCATTCGGTGATTTTAACGAAGAAATTATTAATTACTGGAGTAAATTTTTACGAACCCTGATGAAATTTGTACCGCTATTTTAGGGATGAAAGGGGAACGCATCCTAATTTTTTTACATTTTTTAAACTTTTCCGAGTCATGAGCCGCAACTTTGAACTTGGAAAATTCGCCCATTCGGTGATTTTAACGAACAAATTATTAATTACGGGGGTACATTTTTACGAATCCTGATGAAATTTGTACCGCTATTTTAGGGATGAAAGGGGAACGCATCCTAATTTTTTCACATTTTTTAAACCTTTCCGAGTCATGAGCCGCAACTTTGAACTTGGAAAATTCACTCATTCGGTGATTTTAACGAAGAAATTATTAATTACTGGAGTAAATTTTTACGAACCCTGATGCAATTTGTACCGCTATTTTAGGGATGAAAGGGGAACGCATCCTAATTTTTTTACATTTTTTAAACTTTTCCGAGTCATGAGCCGCAACTTTGAACTTGGAAAATTCGCCCATTCGGTGATTATAACGAAGAAATTATTAATTACAGGGGGTACATTTTTACGAACCCTGATGAAATTTGTACCGCTATTTTAGGGATGAAAGGGGAAGGCATCCTAATTTTTCCACATTTTTTAAACCTTTCCGAGTCATCAGCCGCAACTTTGAACTTGGAAAATTCGCCCATTCGGTGATTTTAACGAACAAATTATTAATTACGGGGGTACATTTTTACGAACCCTGATGAAATTTGTACCGCTATTTGAGGGATGAAAGGGGAACGTATTCTAAATTTTTCACATTTTTTATACCTTTCCGAGTCATCAGCCGCAAGTCTACTCAACTAGAATATTTATAACTCGTTCGATAATAATAACCTCGCGCATGATACGATATGATGTTATTGGGAGAAAAGCAATACTAGTATTTTTTTAAACACGTGATAATCATATTGATAAGACTTGAAAAAATGCAGAAAATTCAGAAAAAAATGTATATATTAGTCTGTAAGTTGGGAAACGATAATCATGATGATATGAATGATGAAGAGAATGAACCGCGAATATTAGTCTACAAAAGTACTCAAATAACTGAAATATTGATAACTCGTTCGATAATTATGACCTATCACATTATACTACACGTATATATATATTTTTTGTTTATTTTAATTATTTCCTCGGTTATTCATCAATATTTCACGAGCTATTGACACGTTATTTCAACTATTAATTTCCCCTTTTCTAGAATCACCGAATGGGCAAATTTTCCAAGTTCAAAGTTGCGGCTGATGACTCGGAATGGTGTAAAAAATGTGAAAAAATTAGAATACGTTCCCCTTTCATCCCTAAAATAGCGGTACAAATTTCATCAGGGTTCGTAAAAATGTACTCCCGTAATTAATAATTTCTTCGTTAAAATCACCGAATGGGCGAATTTTCCAAGTTCAAAGTTGCGGCTCATGACTCGGAAAAGTTTAAAAAATGTAAAAAAATTAGGATGCGTTCCCCTTTCATCCCTAAAATAGCGGTACAAATTTCATCAGGGTTCGTAAAAATTTACTCCAGTAATTAATAATTTCTTCGTTAAAATCACCGAATGAGTGAATTTTCCAAGTTCAAAGTTGCGGCTCATGACTCGGAAAGGTTTAAAAAATGTGAAAAAATTAGGATGCGTTCCCCTTTCATCCCTAAAATAGCGGTACAAATTTCATCAGGGTTCGTAAAAATCTACCCCCGTAATTAATAATTTCTTCGTTAAAATCACCGAATGGGCGAATTTTCCAAGTTCAAAGTTGCGGCTCATGATTCAGAAAGGTGTAAAAAATCTGGAATGAGTAAAAAAACACTCCCCTTCCATCCCCAATATAGTGGTAGAAGTCTCATCTGGGTTCGCGAAAATTTACTCCCGAAATGAATTATACAAATTCGACGAGGTTGCGAAGCGCCCGGAAACAGCTAAGCTATCAGTTTTCTTCAAATGCTTGACGTGATTTCATACGTATTTATACAATTTTCGATGCTTTCCCAATTATTGACACCACCAGAAACGAACCACGGCGTTGGGATGAAATTTTGACGTCGGGGGCCTCGCGCCCCTATTCGTCCCTGGTTCCGCGCAACCGGCGGCTGAAACCTGCGGCTAACTTCCTGATTTCCTGATTTCCTGATTTCCATGTTCGTTTATTACAAATATTTGTAATTTCTGTAAGTACTCATGACGATAAGTATGGATGTAGAGAAAAGAAAGAAAAATTTGTAGTCAGAAAAAATCTACTCAAATATCGCCTCCGCTTTATCATTCTTTTTTGTAACACAACTTTGAAATTATCTCTAAGATCATTAAATCTTCAATTTTTTATACGGACGCTTAGATTTATTACTTTTTTTTATTGGAAGATTATGTGATCAGTTTTTTATCTGACGATGTATCCGAACATTGAGTGACCAGATTTTTGATCAAATTGGTCTCAACCGTGATTCAGAACTGATTAGATTTCCGATTTTATCGGTCCAGTAGTTTTTTTGTTTTTTTTTAATCAAAGTCGCGATATCTCGATAACGGATTAACGAATTTCAATAGAAATTGGAGACCTGGACGATTTTTGGGGAGCTGATAACGAATCTAAGGGCAGATTACCTAAATCCGAAATAGGGAATCCAGTAAGAGAATAATTCTTTCTTTCTTTTTATTCAAAATGGTTTTATTGGGTCGCTAATTACGAATTCGACACCGAACTTCCGAAATTCAGGCTAGATGAAAATAATTTATCAGCTTTTTCCCAGCTCAAAATAAAACGAGTGTCAAAAAGAAGCGGGAAGTTCGGGGATTGACATAAAAGTCAGCCTAAAACCGATTGAGGTCAGATAAAATTGTTCTAATGACGCGGAAACTACGATCTAATCAGGAATCTAATCAGTTTAAACTTTGGAAGAGAAAATTAATTGAGATATTTCGTGGGATGAAAAATTATTCATACAATCAAACTTTCATTTGAAAATATACAAATTCAAGGATTGTAGAAATAAATTGCCTTCATCTGTGTTAGAAGACAAAAGCTGTAGGTTTAAAAATAAGAATTACGAATTACGAAAAAAAAGAGGCCTGATATCAACGGAAGAGTTAATCCTCCGCCTTGCTACCGTGCTGCTGAGTCACGTGTTAGACGTTCGTGCCCTGTATGTTAATTCAGCTACTTAATCGACTGAATTTATAGCCTCAAGTAAAAAAAGAACGAAAAGAAAAAAACAGTAGAGACGAGAAAAAAAAAACCACTCGACTTCTAAATAATATATCAAATTTTGTTAATTATACAAAAATATATTCACAAATGATAATGAACCATTTATTTACTATTTATCATAAAATCTAGTCTACTAGAGAAAATAAAAAAATATATTTATATATTCGTACTACATAATCGAGAGAGAAAAGAGAAGCAGGGAAAACTCTGTATGAATCTATATATAATAAGGTTACTGGTACATCGTTTGCATTATTAAAGTCTGTAATACTCAACGTAAAATATGGATAATGAAGGTGGATAATAAATCCTTCTCAAACATCATGATTTTTTTTCGATTTCGTCCAACTCTACAATTCGAAAAAAAAATTGACTTCTTCATAAGAATTTGAACCCATTTAAAGAAGAGATTTAATCAATTTTTGATCCCCTTTATCACGCTTATCAAAAACTGTAGCCTCTGATCATATTCTTTGATATCTATATAGAACCGAGTGGCATCAACGCCCCGCAGCCCAAACCCCTTGACCAAGAAACTCAAAATTTGGGCAACATGTTCTAAGCAGCCACTAAGAAGCGATTTTTCTAAATTCCTCCGTTCGATGAGACATCGACTTCGTTTATACTTGAAATAGTCGCTCATTCAAATACCCAAAGAGTAGTTTGAGCATCGGTTAAAGTTAAACTCCTAAGGGAATGAAAAGAGGTGGAAGCAATTTTTTAGGCGCGGAGCGCCGACCGGAGTTCGTGCGCGAAGCGCGCAGAGGTAGAGTCCCTGGTAACGAATATACACACATCTTCACGTGAGAGAGAAAAGGAGAGCGAGGGAGGAGCTACGTGGGTGCAGCGAGCACCAGCAGTTTGCATATCATCATACTCGCCACTCCACACGTGATATGTTTGCCGCGATACGTACGTACGTACGTCTGGATCTGCATCTAGATTCTCTAGTTATAACTCAGTGTGTAAGATACAGCAGGGAGCAAGCAAGCGGCCCCAATCCGATTCAGGAACGCCAAACGAGGCTGTAAACGCAAATTAGATCCCGCAAACGACGTACGAACCGATCGGAATTGACGGAGCCTCCTTCCCACCTCGAGACACACAAAAGATCCAAATTGAATTTTGGGATCGAGTTACGGCCCCTAACTGCAATTTTTTTTTCCTACTCAAAATCGATTTAAACTCCATCCAAGAGGCAAGAGGTGAAGAAAAAAATAGTGATCGACTGGAAAAATCATACCTAAAGTCGATATATAAGCTATTTTACGCAGCGGGATTTTCTGCGAGGGGAAATAAACTCGTTGAAATAACTTGTCGTAGTCGTGGTCGTGAAATATTGACAAATAACCGAAAGAATAACTGAAATAATGACAAATAAATTAAATAATAAGAAATAAGTGAGAAAATTAATGAAATAATGAGAAATAACCGAGGAAATGAATTAAATAACTGAGATAATAAATGAATTAATGAGAAATGACCGAGGGAATGAATGAATTAATGACAAATAAATGAAATAATGAGTAATAACTGAGAAAATAAAATGAAATAATGAGAGATAAGAAAAATGATGTTGAAATAAAGAGAAAAAAAAGGTGGAAATAAAAGAAATGAATTTAAATTCAAAAAGAAATAAATAAATCGAAGTGAATGAAATAATTCAAATTTATCATTTCACTAATAATACTAATGCGTGTCAGTAAAATCATTAGTTTTTTCCCCCCGCGCGCTAATTGTAAATTGGGAAACGAAATAAACAAGAGAAACACGAGCTGGTATCATCATAATATCTCTGTGATACGAAGTAGGTTGTTTTGCGAAATAGGAGCTCGTTGCTCGTTGCTCGTTGCTCGAAAAATTATTTGAATTTAAAGCCACGCTGACGAGTGTTTCAACTTTCAAAGCATCTGTTGCGCGGCGTGCTAGTTATGACCTCAAAAGCACCTTTTACAACGCGACCGCACCGCAGCGTTCAAGTTTATTCGATGGTCTCGCCTCGTCGAGAATTCACGCAACCGTAACTAGGAAAATCTGGGAGAAAATCTATTCAACCTTGACGGCAATGTGTGACTGACCTTTTCCAAACATTCCTGACCGATCGCCTTCGGGTCGACCTGAACCTCGAGGATCACGGAATTCGGCTGACACACTAGACACCACATTTTGTTTTTACTATTCTCGCACACGGGGTAACTGGATTAGATGTTACTTCTCTCTACGATCGCGAGCAACCCGACGACGACACATCCAGCCAGGTGTTTAAAATGTGTATTAAATAACCCATCGACGGTTTACACACTTCGAATTAGTCGAATGTTTTCATTTGTTATTTTTATATCGGAATAGGGTTAAAATATTAACCTAAACACAGCTGTCATAACGTCACTCGCGATAAACGGCGACGTTTTCTGCTTGTTAGAGACACGGCTTGTTGTTATTTTATTAATCGGTACCGATACTACTACCACCGTCTCGGCAACTTCCATTTCTCAGTGCGGAATGGCACGGACTGGCTGCGATTAGTTCGCAAAATTGAATACACTTTTTATCGAATGGCGCTGCGCGCGCGCGGACGTCCCGCAACAAACACAAGACTCACGGACTCACGAACCTCACTACGCGCCGCAGTCGGGGGGGAAACAAGGGGAGAATTTTACTCTCTCACAGCTGATTTCCCCCTCCATAATAACCACTATAAACAACGACTCGTCTCTTACACACTGCCTCGTGAATCTCGAACATCGAATATCGAGACACACGCGAAAATATCGAAGCACGTTCGTCGACCACGTGCGCGGTCGGTAAAGAAGAACGCGGCCGGTTGTTGAAATTCGAATATTACGTTAATCTTAGCCTATTTAAATCGTACGGAACTTTGACTGAGAATATTTAATAGAATTAGGTTCTTATTAGGTGTGTAGTTGTCTCGTTGCAGATTAATTTTTTTAGTATTGAGATCGTAATTTTGGAATAGCACCGGAGGTCGGTAAAGAAGAACGCGGCCGGTTGTTTAAATTTGAATATTACGTTAATCTTAGACTATTTAAATCGTAACGAACTTTGACTGAGACTATTTAATAGAATTAGGTTCTTATTAGGTGTGTAGTTGTCTCGTTGCAGATTAATTTTTTTAGTATTGAGATCGTAATTTTGGAATAGCACCGGAAGTCGGTAAAGAAGAACGCGGCCGGTTGTTCAAATTTGAATGTTACGTTGATCTTTAAGCCTATTTAAATCGTACGGAACTTTGACTGGGAATATTTAATAGAATCAGGTTTTTATTAGGTGTGTAGTTGTCTCGTTGCAGATTAATTTCCTCAGTATTGAGATCATAATCTTAGAATAGCACCGGAAGTCGATATAGAACGTTATGTAACTAATGGCGTATTCGTTATTATTACCTGTTGAAGTACGAATTTATTACGACAGTAATAAAAAATAAGTAACAAACGCAGAAGATAAAAAGATTGAAAATAAATTTGAATTTATACCGTATATTTCGTAGAAATTGGGTGATATATAAGTTTCGAAAATTAATAATTCTTGAAAGATTTTTTATATATATTTCATTGTATTTCATTATAAGGTAAAATGAATAAATAAATATTGATATCAACCAAAGTATTATAATTTTCGTGAAAAAATATCCCTTTACAATATTTAATAATTAGTATAAGGTTCAAACCTTGATGGTAAATCAGGTTTCCATAATTTTTTTTTTTTTTTCAATTAGCAAACTTGATTGATGATCAATAATGACCAGAAATATAAAAAAAAAGAAAAGATTTTGAATGCAACCTAAGATCGAAATCTTCTCTTTTTCATTCCTTGATGTATTTGTTTTTTTTTAATTACACATCCGTTTGTCCTTACCTTTTCCAAAACTTCCATGGAAAGTAATTCTAAAAATGAAAAATTACATGCTTTTTTTTTGTGTGTTTTTATTTATTATATTGAACACTAATACTGTACAGACAGCCAGCCAGCTTACAACAGATATATTATTAAGGTGTACATATACTTGAGGTAGGGGGTGGGGCAGGGAGAAGAGGGGAAGGGGGGGGGATTAAAGAATGGTCGACTAAATTCACTTTTAATACGCGATATATTAATTATATTTTTGATAAAACGTTTAAAAAGAGAATAAAATTGATTAATCTTTTTTTTTTTCAAACTCTGTGAACGAACACACACGAACGAAAATAAATTACACCGAGTACATCGGTCGCAGAGTTCCAATTTATCAGTTGGGAGCATAACCGTTTTTCAGGATCTCTGAGAGGTTGTACGTCGATGTGTAGTGTTGTGGCTTTTTTTTTTTGTTTTTACTTTATCTTTCTTTCATTCATAAATTTTTTTTTTTTTTTTTGTCGTTGTTGTTAGTCCTCGGGGTGACAGAAACATGGAATGACATCTACTACGATTAACGATACATTAGCCACCACCTTTATATTCAATTTTTTTTTTCCTTAAATCCTAACGCTTTATCTAATCTCTGGCGTCTAGGCCGTGACGCCAGAGGTTTGACCGTACGTTGATGTTTCGTTTTTTCTTTCCTTCATTTTATATATTTTTTTTTATTTTACCTTTAAATATTTCATTACGATTATACACCTACACACAGCGATTCTCAAACTATATTTTTTGTCTTCTTTCTTTCCTTCTTTTTGATAAATTCAAACTAATAATTAACAAACGATTCGCCAAATATTATAACATTCGACTCGGTTAATAGTTATTGTCGATACGACCGGTATACATACGTTGGATTATTGTTATTCGATTTAGTTTCCATTAACTTTTTGATAATTCAAGTTTGAGTATCACCATCTAAAGCTGAAACAGCGGTACAGCGACTGTTTTTATAGAAATACCGATAATTGATAGATAGATTACATGAGAGTATCCATGCACCTATTTCTCTGTTTTTTTTTTTTTTTTTTTTTTTTATATATAATATTTAATGTACATGTATGTTTTTAGCGAATATATTTTATTTATAATTATTGGATGTGGGGGAGTTTGTGTCTTTAGCTTTTAGCTATCAACTCTCTCTCTCTCTCTCTCTCTCTCTGTTTCTCAGCTCTCTTAGGCTTCGATGCGATAATTCTTGTGCAATTCTGGCTTGATGTCGTACACCAATTCCAAAATCTTAAGCATTACCTGGCAAATACACAAACATTCGTTAAAATTACGTTCTCAAAATGTATCAATTTTCTCTGTCATCGATTTTATTCAGACTTGGAAAAACGATTTCGAGACATTTTGACAAAAATGACGAATTATCCTCAAGATTTAAAGTCTATTTTCCACCAACTTACCGGATCCTTGTGGATTGCGACGGCGCGGTTCATCTCCTCGATCTTGACTTTGGTGTCCACTTCGATGCGAGCGGCGACATCCTCTTTGGATCCCATGTGCTGAGGGTTGGAATAAAGTTTAAATCAACTGGAAAACAGGCTCGATTCCAGCTCGGAAGCAAAAAACTAAGACTTCCGATCGCCTGGAAGAGACACACCCACTTTGTGGGAGGCTCACGAGCTAATTCGATAAAATTCGACGCTCACCTTGGCCTCGAACTCTTTGAACTGCTTCTCTCGCTCTTGTCTGTACTTTTCAATCTCATCCGTAGCCTCCTCCTTGGCCTGCTTCAGCCTGCGGGCCTTGCCTGCGAGGAATCAAATCGATCCACGACTTTAGTCGCGAGTTAAACGTACGGGGTGATAAACGGCTCAAATCAATGATTTAATGCTAGTGGACGAGGGTAGCGGGTCGAAATGTACGATCCGAAACTGGATTCGAGGATAGTGGATTAAAATAGACTCGACTCGATATTTCGACGGATTGATAAATTTACGCGACTTTTAGGAGGATTTATTACTTTACTTATCGCTAAAATTTGCGATTAGATCCTTGAGGTTGAAGATGTGTTTAAAAATTGTGAAATTTTAGGGGTTCGTCGATATTCTTCGAGGATATACGCGTGACGGTGGCGAGTTAGCAGACTTTCGCACGTCGGTTGTGTCTGTTGGTTACACCCACCCAAAACGGGTCAGGTGGAACATCGTAGTTTCTCGGTTCATTTTTCGGGGGATTTTTAGATCGGATCAAAGGTGCGACGGAGGTGTTCGATACTCACGTTTCCTTGCATCGGATACCTTCTCGGCGGCCCTTTTTTCCGCGGCTAAAAGCTGCTGGATTCCCTGCGTCTGGCTGGCCATCTTTGCGACGAACGATGAGGTGATCTCTCTACTCTGAATCGATCATATGACTCCGTAATTGCGCATGTTGCTCTTGTTTCACGTCGCGCTAATGCCGTGGCGCTGGCGTCGACCCCTCGTGTTGATCACGTGGACACTGCCTTCTAGGTTTTATTTATGCTCGCGAAATTCGAATCGGTTGTAAGCCTCGACATACGAGACTCAAAATTATCGTTCTTGCAATTAAATTTGATGTTAATTTAATTTCGGGGATAATAAACGTCGAGTCGAGAGAGAAAATGATGAACACGAATTAGATAGAAGAAATTACAACATCGGTTATATTTCCGTTCCTGTTGTATTTATATCGATAAGATTTTCGACTTTATGTTTGAAATAAACACCATTGTTTGCTGATCTTTTCTATTATATGTTTGGTATTTTCTTTGTTACGTTCATGTACAGTTATTGCGATTTTTGTAATTTGAAGATTGCTTGATAATTTATGAAATATAATTAGGACTTACCACCCCGTTGAATTATTATTCTATCGATGAATTATCAAACGAACAAACAAATAAAAAATAAAATCGATACACAAAATCAAATAGGTGTGTTTGTTCGCTGTTTTCCGACTACAAAAAAATGAGTTATTGTAATCACCCCAAAAATGAAAAATTGAGTTTTTAATAAATATCCACGCGATTCAAGATCTGGAGATTCACTTATCTCTGATTTTAGTCTTGATTGACGCAGATTTTTCACATTCAGAACTCAGTAGATTTGGATATCAAAATTCCCCAAGAAATAAAATAAGAATTACGATGTCTTGAGAACGTAAAAATTGGTATTGAAAGCCTTTTTGGGTCACTGATTACGAATCTGATGTCAGATACACAAAATTCAAAATTACGAAAAAAGATTGGACTGAATTGCTTCTGAAATTGGAACTTTTATGGATATAACTGCCCAAAAATTCATAAATAAAAGTCCAAATACATTACTTTTTGGGTTTCCATCATTGAAAGAGAGAAAACGTTAAACGTAGATTAATGAAAGTTAAATAGCGGTAACAACTATAGTAGAAATAATTTTATTTATAACACATTATACATTATTAGAATCGTTACGCGATATTCTTGTAAATAAAATATCGATTAGCTTCGCACTAATGGTAATCTGTAGCTGAATACTTTTCAGAGTATTCTGTTGCCCTGAATGTTGTTTTTGTTGTTAATGAGGATCTTTTCTTGTCGTTTCTTTTCATCCTTGAACGCTTCGATGTTTGCTTTTCGTTCCAGTCTTCTTTCCTGTTTTGGAGTAGAGACAAAACAAACAAGATTAAACAAATAATTGCAAAAGCGAATAAAAAAACGGTTTCATTCAATTCATTCAATCATTATAAACGTTGAATTCAGATTTTATCACCTTTCTGTAATCTTTGAGGGCTTTCTTTCTCTCTTTTCTGTCCTCTGGCGTTTCGTCTTTAGGCCTTATACTGAGAATAGATAGAGTTGACTTCATGGTCTCTGCCACCGACTGGGGACCGCCGCTCCCCCGATTCTCATTCTGTGAATCGAATTTGGCCAGAGCTTTCGTAGTCAGCTTCCCGCCAGGCGCATCCAAGACATCTTTCGGAATTCCCGTGCGGGGATCGATTCTTATTTTTCCAGGACCCTAAAATACGACATTGAACAATGAAACACGTCGCTCGAGGATTGATTGCGCATCGTGAACAACAAATATATACTTTTGGCTCTGCTATGAGTTTAGGATGATTATAAATATTGCTGTAAGTGGACAGTATGCTCTCGCAGTCCCATTTGTCTCGTTCTCTAGCGTCGACTACAAGTTTTTCCAAATCGTTCTCATCCTCGGTGCTAGATTCTTCTCTTTCGATTATTTTCAGTCTATCTGCCATCAGCTTGGCCACATTTTCAGTCTGAAAACAAAATATATAGTAAGAATCAGGTTTTGGTGATTGAAATCGAGGCAAAAAAGCCACTATTATCGTTCATATTCTCTCACAGCTTCTTTCTTCTGCTTTTCAAACTCGTCTGCATACTGTAAAAGTATTTCTGAATCCGGAGCGACGTGACCTTCGATATCCTCGCAATCTAATGCTCCAATTTCCATGTCGTCGTAGCCAGCATACATCTATAAAGAAACGATAATAACATCAAATCATCACGAATATTTCTATTTCCTTGTAGAAAACTAGGCAACTAAGCCAATCAAATATTTATAAAATTAATTAAAAAAACAAATTAGTACAAATTTGTGTGTCTCGAAACATTTTTCAGCCAGTTTTTATCACGAATTACAAGAAATTTAATTATTAGAGAGAATTTTGGGAACAAGAATCTGAAAATTAGACCAGATAAACAGAAATATCATCAATATTCATCAAGATATGAGATCCTATAGCTAATTAGCTAGTTTTACACGATTCATACTATCGCAAATTAGTATCAAAAGGTCGGAAAGTTCATAATCTTGCTGCTTTCAGTTAATGAATTATTCGATTCAATCATTTTTCGACTATTCTTCCTCGTTTCGAAAATATCTACTAACTCTATCAAATTTATTATCGAGCAGAGTCAACTGATCGTTTCGTCTCATGACACTGCTGCTCATGGAGTAATCGGTGAACTGAGATTTTGTCTCGGCATCGTCGAACGCGAAATGCGGTCCGCCCTTCAAGCTGGCAACCTCGTCTTTCTCCTCGTCCGAAAGATCCATGTGACCATCGGAAGAAACGTCGGAATATTCATCGCCGCTATCGTCGGTCTCATACCCTGGGAAAAATATAACAAGAATGAAACGATTCGATTAAACAAGTACAGATACAGCAGTAAAACTCTCACCATCCTCGTCCCGTTCGTCAAATTCATCCGCGCTGCCCTCCGCGTTGGCCAGCTCCAGGAAATTGTCTTCCAGCTGATTATCAGGATCGTCGAAATTGAAGTCCTCGTCCATCGCAGCTACGATGTCAGGATCCACATCGAGTTGGAGGCCAGAAACCGGCGCAGCCTTATTGAGAAGCCCAACGTCCTCCTCGACTTCGGAAGCGAACACGGAGGACGGAAGATTGATTTTTGGCGTCGACTGATCCTTGTTTTTATTCCTCCTGCTTTTCTGCGGGTCTTCGACGGTCTCCCACTCAACCGCGAGCTTGTTAGCGTCTCGGAGATGCTGCAGGTAGTTGTAATCGTCGTCGAAAAATATTCCATACTTCTGTTCCTCCTCCTTGATCTTCACAACTTCCGTTCCTTTCTTCTCAGGCTTAGCGACCTGCGTCTCCGTCGCAGGCACCAGGACTCGTTGAGGCGCTGTCTCGTCCGCGGCCAAGGGATCCTGCTGCGATCGGTGAACCAGGTGGAAGGTCACCGAGTTCTTTTTGTCGATGAATTTTTTACCCTTTCCCTTAGGCTGAAATAAAATCGAAACGAGGGATTACGATTTTTGGAGCAAATATTTGATCAATCTGATCAGAAAAAGCGAAGAAATTCGTCGATATTGGGGATAATTATTTGAAGCTTGGACGTTCAGAACAACGACGAGGGTGAGAAAGATTTTAATCGCGTAGAGCTCTTTAAGTTAACCTCAAAATACGAGAATGTTGATGTGTAAAGAATATCGAATAGGTTTACCATGATTATTGACGAACGATTGTTGACCAGAAGGTGATTAAGGTTGTTACAAAGTCACTTTATTATCACGTGAATATTCGCTAAATTTTTAACGTCAATTCAGCTTCCAAACGATGCACTGCACACATGTGTTTTATGATATCTTCAATCTTGTATTCGTGTGACGTTGATTGGAGGCTAGGGTTCTTCTTGACCGACTGGAACGAGTGAAGCGGTATTACAACTCAACAGTATCGACCGAAGATGCGTGAAGATAGCAGATAGTTCGACTGTTGAGTAGAGATTCTGCAAGCTACTTCACTACTTTAGCCGCAGCAATCGAGCAATGAAAGTCACGTGACCTCGATATGATTTACACTTGGAATTTTCAAACGCTATTTTCTCAGCCAAAACACATTCGATTGATGTGAAATTGATATCAGTGACGTAGAAAAACCGAACGAAGCGCCTGCCAAACGTGGATTTTCGAATATCGAAATACATAATCAGAATTTTGTGTAACAATATTGTTCTGTAACCCAAGGAGGTGCTGCCCCTCGTGGAGAGAGGCAGCACTTCCTTGGATTACAGAACAATATTGTTAAAAAAAACTGTTATTACGTATCGATTTTCGAAAATCCACGATTGGCAGGCCCTTCATTGAGTTTTTCTACGTCACTGATATCAATTTCACATCAATCGAATGTGTTTTGGCTGAGAAAATAGCGTTTGAAAATTCCAAGTGTAGTTCATATCGAGGTCACGTGACTTTCATTTCCCCTTAAGAGCATGCTACAGTCATTTTTTTACTCTTCTTTACCGACCTTACCCGGTTTTCACTTGTTTTCGCTGATAGCAAAGCCTACGCGTTACGAGCGCGGAAAAGGAACCAAGAGTGCAATTCTAGATGAAATTCCGAAGATATACATCGGAAAACTTCTTTGTTTCATGCAACAATGAAGACGTATTCTTTTAAACTGCACAAAATGGTAATTGTCGATGTCAAGCGGTGGTCGCGGCCATGATTGTGAGTTTCGCCCGCTTGACATCGACAATTACCATTTTGTGCAGTTTTGTGCCGAAATGTCGTATGTCACTTTTCTAGTGTGCCGAAATGTCGTGCGTCACATTTCTCGTGCGCCGAAATGTCACGCATCGGGAAAATTAAGTCTGAAATTTGACTTCAAGTTTTGTGTGTCATATGTCTCGTGTGTCAAAGTAGCGTGCGCCACTTGGATTGGTGTGTCAATTTTCCATGCGTCGTTTTTCAGTGTGCCATTGCACCGTGTGTCAAATTTCGGTGCGCCATGACTACTGTGCGTCATTAGTTTGTGCGCCAGTGGGCCATTCCCTCCGTATGTATCAATTACATCATTTCCGTAGAGCATATTATCATAGATACAGTATGACATCGATTTTACGTAACAAGGTTACATCGCTGTGACAAGTGTCGTTACATGAAGCATACGTCTCAGGGGTGCGATTGTGTAACTTTTAAGCGACGGTGCTAACTCCGGTTGCCATGGTAAATGAACGACAGTCAAAAAAATATTTTATTATAACCATGGCAACCGGAGTTAGCACCGTCGCTTAAAAGTTACACAATCGCACGCCAGATATGTTGGTTTCATTGTTATTACATATGGATTACGTTCACAGTGGAACATATGAGGACCATCACGCCGTGTACATCACATTCACATCGACGGTTCAAATTGTTACCTGGGTAATACACGCCAGATAGAAAAACTGAGGAGTTCGTGGGTCAGTCCCCTCTCCTAAAATTTGAAGAAATGTGACCACGCGCACCGGGAAGTAGTGCGACAACCGAGCCGTAATGGTAAATCAGAGCACTATCAGAGTAACTTCGGTCCGGCTTGATGTCCCAATCAGTGGTGCCGATTTTGCGAGCTTAACTTCGGTCCGGCCTACTGGTCATATAGGTACGTAATTCATGGGAGCTATCCATGAATTACGAATTTAAATTCATTTTCTGACTTAGAAAATTTCAAAAAATTCCATTTAAGGCGACAGCCTTCCGAAATACGTAGAAAGTTAACTAAATATCATTCAAGTTTATAACTTACACAATTTCTTACAATTTCTTTTTATTTGTCAGGGGCCATTCATTAATTACGTAAGGATGATTTTGGCATTTTTTGACCCCCCTACCCCCATGTAAGGGTACATAAGATTTCTCGACCCCCCTCCGTCTTCTTACGTGAGATTCTATCTCTTTTTTTTAAATAATAAAATGTTGTTAGAAAAGGACCAGTTAGTCGATTTCTAATATTAAATTTCGACTTACAAAATATTACGTAAGAATGGGTTTTACCCCCCGCCCGCCAAATAAGGGCATGTAGAGATTTTTTAACCCCTCCTCCCCCTCGGGACCCTTACGTAATTAATGAATGGCCCCTTACTACAAACACAAATTTATCCAGTTAAACGTATCAGTTATACCACCTTTCTGTTCTTTTGCTTGACGCATCATCTTCGCTATCCTTATAAATCTGTGTAACAGCTAATCATTTACACCTACACAACATTCACTCCACAGTTAATTGCTCCAATCCTGAAATATCCTATTCAAAAATTGGTTTAGTCCTCAGTGAAGAGTGCGGTTAGCAGTAACGCCCGGACTTTCGAGAAAGGGAAGCACCAACGCCGTATCTTCGACACTGAGTCCTGTCCTTATTAGCTCAGGTAGAAAACTCCTTTCCTTGAGGTAATCCGTTACCTCATTGCACAAAAAAAAAACCACGAGAGCAGGTGTTAATTGATCTAGGTACCTTATCGAAGCCCTGAGAGTCTTTACTCAACATAATCCGTAATTATACATCAGTACGAGTGCAATCAAAGTAAGAATTTCAGGAATATCGATAAGTGGTCAAATCCGAGGTGATAGTAGTGAAACTCGTATAATATCAGTTTAATCTGAGTGATCGTGACACACAGTGACCCAGGATCATAGTGAGGGTTGATCGCTGCAGCTTCGGTGTCATCCAATCCTTTTTTATCTATCGGTTACCCCCCTACGAATTCAGAAACGGCCATTGCCGCAGATTGTGTCTGCACAGGTTTTCATGTTTGAACAAGTACGATTTCGTATTCAGAAAATGCTCGAGAAAATGTCAATTGCGCAGTTTCAACCAGAGGACTTAGGGGTCGTCCACATATTAAGTAACGCGATTTGGGGGGGGAGGGGGGTTGTTGGAACGTTACGGTTTGTTACGTCAGGGTGGAGGGGGCCTCAAGTTTTGTTACATAACAATTGAAACACACCTTTTCTGGCCCCACGGCCCATAGAAATTTGTAACCGTTTGTTGTATAAATACAGCTTCGTATAATCAAGTGGCAGCATTGCGACGTATGAATCTTCCATTTATCTCCCACGAATAAAAACACTTGAATTTGTCACCAAAAATAGCAATCGTAAACTGTTACGTAACGAGTAGGGGGGAGAGGAGGGGGGGGGTCGATCCTTTGTTACGGCCCGTTACATGGGGGAGGGGTCAAAAATGGCTCAAAATCACGTTACGTAATATGTGGACGACCCCTTACGTCATATGTATCGTCAACCATAGAGTCGCTCTCGACAGAAACGACAAAACAATTCGGCTTGTAGGCTCATAGAATTTCTACAGATGGAACGTAACTCCAGGCATATCAAACAAGCGGCCAACAAGCACCGAAACTTTTTTTACAGATGTTGACAAGTGTCGAATAGAAACGATACTATGATTATTAGCAAAAAAAATTAATACTTTTTTTTTAATTCGGTATGAAAAAAATCGAATTGTAGCTGAAAACATAGCTATATCAGCTACGTAATTCATGGGAGCTATCCATGAATTACGAATTTAAATTCATTTTCTGACTTAGAAAATTTCGAAAAATTCCATTTAAGGCGACAGCCTTCCGAAATACGGAGAAAGTTAACTAAATATCATTCAAGTTTATAACTTACACACTTTCTTACAATTTCTTTTTATTTGTTACTACAAACACAAATTTATCCAGTTAAACGTATCAGTTATACCACCTTTCTGTTCTTTTGCTTGACGCATCATCTTCGCTATCAATATAAATCTGTCTAACAGCTAATCATTGACACCTACACAACATTCACTCCACAGTTAATTGCTCCGATCCTGAAATATCCTATTCAAAAATTGGTTCAGTCCTCAATGAAGAGTGCGGTTAGTAGTAACGCCCGGACTTTCGAGAAAGGGAAGTCGAGACGACTATAGATGAATCCAGCTTCTGTTGGCTCCTAATTTTCTTAACATTCACACTGCCAAATGCTGTTGCCCACAATTTAACAGATTTTGCCTTTCTCGTACTCTACTGTCGGTACTACTCCCCCGGGTAGCAGATTAGTCTAGTTTCTTCCTTCTTCTCAAAATGGAAACACGAAATTAGGATTACGAAATGTTAACTGGATGTAAAATTGTGAACCTGGATTAATTTAACAAAACATAATCATTACCCGGAAGTGGAATGAGATTGGACATACGGTGCTATAATCTGCTTGCCAACATCCAAGGCCAGAGGCAAGGGCCCCCGATGCCTCCCCCCCCCCCTAGATCCGGCGCTGTATTGTGACTATATATACTCGCGTACTGGTGGAGGCTCCTAACTCAGTCAGTGCGCCGTCAGCCGTAGCCCCGAACTTGACATTCCCAACCCACCAAGTTTTCCCAAACTTGCAAAGGTGAGCCAATACTCCGTACATTTTTGGCGACCTGATCGCAACATACAAGTTTCATGGATTCAATATTGCCGAGTACTGATTTCCAATTCCTCGCCACTTGGATGACTTTGCCTCTAGCAAGTGGAAAAAGTATCACAAACTTCTAACATTTCATTACATCGCATCATGTGTGCAGTTTATTCCGTTGATCGTAATCTTATTTGCTTTCTATTTCATCATCCCCAACAAGGATCTGACTAGGAATAGACGACCAGAATCTGCAAGGCCACGTTATCCATCGATCTGTACATCATTTCACGGAGATCAGCGATGAAATTCGTTTTCGCATTAGCTGTTCTGGCCGTGGCTATAGCCACTGCAGAGGACGCAAAGTGTCCGATAATTGACTGTCACGGCGTGAGCTGTGAAGGAATTGAGTCGCCAGAAGCCTGTGCGAAAGAAAACCGTATTTATAAAACAAAGGATCAGGTCTGTGGCTGTTGTCCCGCCTGTCTTCGGAAAATTCGTAAGTACCGCGATGAGCATGCAGTTGATCAAGATTTGATGATCGTCGAATTTCTCTGGAGATCAGATTCCATCATCAAATACTCTGAATGATTTGTGTATTCCTACTTCAGTGAGAGGACAAGTCTGTTACGATGCGGAGCAAGCCGGAAGACCAACGACTTCGGCTTGTGAAGATGGCACCACTTGTAAAAAAAGTGGGAATCAATACCTGTGCCTATAGTCGAAGATCGGCGAACCCTAAAGTGAGATGGATCGTCAAATGATCTGTCGATCCAGGTGTCATTCGGGTTGCGAAGAGGACGTCAAGAACTTATCAATTTTTCTTCAAAGTATCGAAATGTAAAAATATAGAAAAACATCACAATAAGTGGTTTTGTCGTTTGTATCCTATTTCTAAAATACTTTCTAACGTTCTTTGAAACAAGTGATCCCTTATGAAAAAAAAACTATTGGAGCTCTCAGTAGTAGCTGACAAAACTATTGAGGCACTCAGTAGTTCTTCGAAAATTTTAATAGTTTGAGTGGATATTCAATAGTTCAGTCAGTAGTGACTATGGGGTAACTATTAGACCTGTGCAATCACAGGGAACTACTGAAGCCGTTGACTATTCGACGGGTCCAAATGAAATAAGGGTATCTCGCCGGGCGGGATAGAACGAGTGTTTCTCGCCGGGCGAGATAGAACAAGTGTATTTCGGTGGGCCGAATAGAACAAGTGTATCTAGGGCCAGATAGAACAAGTGTATCTCGCCAGGCGGGATAGAACAAGTGTATCTCGCCGAAAAGTCAGAATAAGGCTAACTCGCCGGTCAGGCAAGAACAAGGGTAACTCGGCCGACCGGCTAGAACAAGCCTAACTCGCCGGTCAGGCTAGAACAAGGGTAACTCGGCCGACCGGCTAGAACAAGGCTTACTCGCCAGTCGGTCTAGAACAAGGGTAACTCGCCCGTCGGACTAGAACAAGGCTATACGGGAAAAAAAAAGATGTAATTTCTACATCTTCGGTAGTAATTATTTGGACAGCATCTTTTTGGAGTTAAATCTACATAGCAATTGCGTTAAGGTTTATTAATCCCATTGATAATGATAATCCCACCAGAACAAGGCTATACGGGAAAAAAAAGATGTAATTTCTACATCTTCGGTAGTAATTATTTGGACAGCATCTTTTCGGGATTATGTCACAACTGACCCCGGGTCCGGGGCAGTTGTGACAGCGAATGGGGTCAATTGTAAGACAAGGTTTCCACACAAAATCCAATTAATAATCACGATTGCGACATCCATTGAGGTCATTCTGACTCGGGACCACTTTTTGAACCAAGACATGTCGTTTGAAAATGGTGTGGAGGGATATTTTCCAGGTGTTTTCCGTTTATGACTTCGGCATTAGCTTTTTCTTAGGTTAAACAGTTATCACGGACTCGTTATATTTTTTTTCTACTCTTTCGAGGCATTCTAACATGGAGGGACTAAAACAAACATTTTCGTATCAAGTAAGCTGAAATGTTACAGTATTATCCCATATCAAAATGTTACAACTGCTCCTGTCACAACTGACCCCAAGCGGTTTTCTTAACTTCTGTGTGAAAATTTCGTTTATCTTCGCAATCCAAAGACTCGGAAAACCGTCAGAGCTGATCGAGAAATGTTCAAGGAAACGTATAGATAAAGAATATTCGATGTATATACCATAGGAATCTAGACATCACTGTTCGACTGAAATCGTAAAAACTAACTTTGGGCCCAAAAATAACAATACACCCCTCGCAATGCGTCTATTTCACGCGGTGGAAGCTGGCATGTGGATAAGCATTTCCGGACTGACTACATGCAAGACATACTGTAGGGACATAAACATACTTATTTTACTTTGAGAGATATTTGCGATGTAACAACTGACCCCTGTCACAACTGACCCCGGTCTACCCTACCGAAGATGTAGAAATTACATCTTTTTTTTCCCGTAGCCTTGTTCTAGCCGGTCGGCGGAGTTACCCTTGTTCTAGCCTGACCGGCGAGTTAGCCTTGTTCTAGCTGGTCGGCCGAGTTACCCTTGTTTTTGCCTGACCAGCGAGTTAGCCTTATTCTGACTTTTCGGCGAGATACACTTATTCTATCCCGCCTAGCGAGATACACTTGTTCTATCTCGCCCGGCGAGATACACTCGTTCTATCCCGCCCGGCGAGATACCCTTATTTCATTTGGACCCGTCGTATTGGTTTCAGTGATCATTCCAGTAGTGAAGGATAAAACTATTTACTCAATTTAAACTATTGAAGACGTTTACTATTGGTTCCAGTGATCCTTCCAGTAGTGGAGGATGAAACCATTGAATCAATTTGAACTACTGAAGATACTTACTATTGGTTCCGGTAATTTCTTCAGTAGTGAACGGATCCCATTGAACCACTACTGTAGAAACTACTGATTTTTATCAACTATTGAAGACGTATACCATTGACAAGTTTGAAAATTTTCTACAATTTTTATTTTATATTCAGACTCAATAAATGACGTATAATTTTATCAATTTGCATCAAGTCTTTTCTGAGTTCAGAAATTTATACATATTCAATAATGTGTTCCTTAATTTTGTATGATTTTGTACATAATTTTATCCGAGCTGCGATAAAATTTTATAAAATCATACATAATTAAAAAATAATTATTATTTAAAATTTCATAGGGATTTGGCTGATTGTGAATCATGCACGAAATTATTTTATACACGTGAAATAAAGATAAAATTTTGTAGGATTTGATAAGATTCAGTGGAATCTGTTAAAATATGGTCTGATCGTAGAGGCACGATTCTTTTTCGGGCACACAATTGTACAATTGGAAGAGAATATTTTTTCGAAAAATCGAATTTGCTTTATAGTTTCATTATCAAAAAAACAAATCCAAATTGATAAGAGGCTCTTCACGAGGACCCGAGCATCGAATATGGGTCCACTGTTGCGCGTGCGCGGGGGACCGATATCGTGGGGACTCAGGCGCTGCTAGGCAGTCAGGCACGCATCGGCCATATTGTCTTAATGTGTCAAGTGCTGTGGATAAGTATATCGCCGTGCGTCTGGGTTAAACAATTTTGCTCAGGTTTTGATGCGAGCTCGACTACATATAAGGTAAGTAATCGTCTATCATCCACACAGTTCATCTACGAGATTCTCAAATAGTATTTCTGTGCCCTGACATAGTGTGACATTATTCCGCATTCTACAACGTGCTACGAACCTAACCTATAACCCCGATCCTGTCCATCGCTGTCCTTTTTCGCTATCCAAAGTGTATCAGACAAGCGATTCGCGTGAAATATCTATTTGACTGGAGACTATCTCCCTGACATTGACTTTTCAAGTATAGAACAACCCGTTTAATGTGAGCGTAGAAGCTGCTTCCACCGCAGTCCAAATAGCAAACATTGATACAATTATCTACCGATTATTATGATCTTCTCCGTCAATTATTCGGATCGTTTACAATGAAATGCACAGCTAGTCATGAATATTCTCTCACCGGTATATCTACAATGATTTCAGTCGCTACACACCTGTACGACATGTA
This sequence comes from Euura lappo, assembly GCA_018257835.1. NCBI lineage: Eukaryota > Metazoa > Arthropoda > Insecta > Hymenoptera > Tenthredinidae > Euura > Euura lappo. Next base: position 7,697 of record JAEUYN010000436.1, on the reverse strand, counting down.
TGTTCTATGGGCGAAAGGATCTCCGTCAGTCAACGGCCGGCCTCCTGGAAGGAAGGACACAAAGACTTTGATCGGAGTACGTATTTATTATCAATCTAATTGTAGGTTTGCAACACGCGCAAGAACATGTTTTGATAGATTTTCTATTTCTATCTCAGTGGCAGACGAGTACAGCAAAAGGAGCTAGCCAGGGTGCGTCATAAGGAGAATATTCTTGATGTTACTGGAACGACAGTACACAACCTTCTACTTTTGAAAAGATGACTATTTATCATGCAAGAAACCGATATGTTCTTTGTAGCGCACGACATAGCTGTTCTCTTCCGTATTCTCAGCGCAGAATCTATAAATCTACTGGTAGGGAAGATACTCTAGTAGTCTAGTAAAACTTGGCCAAAGAGCAATTTCTTGTAGGACATGGTTGACGTATAAGAAGTCAGATCTAATAAACCATGTGTCATTTCTTATACATATAATGGTAATATGGACTGGTTTATAATTTTGTTGAATCCGGCGATCAATTTGAGACGCGAAGAATCTTGGGCGAACCCTTTCGAAGCCCTCCGGTGAGGTTTGCGAGGTTCAGCATCAGGATTGGCGGAGAGGTCCGACGCCTACTTTTGATGATTTTACCTTTCACAGTACAACTGTATTCCATAATAAACAACCTTTTCGACAAAATCTTTCACTCAACCCCTCTGAAGGGTTTCATTATACATTTTATCATCTTAAATTATGATTTATGAGATAAGATTTGGATAATTTTGTTTACTTATGCGTGATTATAATGTTGTTAGTTGTTACTGATTGTATCAGATGGATATCCAAATGTATATGTATAATCTGTTGCATAATGTATAATGGAATAAATTGTAAAAATTTTGACAAAAATATATTTGGATAATAATTGAGAAAGCTACAGATCTGACCATATCTGATGAGACGAGGTCAGATATGATCATTATTGCCCAGGTACCTTTACTTGGGTACTTTTATTGAATGATCATCAGAATTCATGAAATCAGAAGATGTTTTGACAAGATGCAGTTTTCAGTTGATATATTGTTTACTATATTTATTGAAATACCTATTTTTTGTGTGATTTTCTATTTGATTCATAGGTGTGCGTAGAATGTTATTGGATGGTCTATCCAATAATTTCTATGTGCGGCGCTATTTAATCATTTCCTCCAGTAGTGCTGCTCAATAGTTTCCACCAGTAGTGCTGCTCAATAGTTCGGTCCATCAGTAGTGTTGCTCAATAGTTTCGACGAGTAGTATCGTTCAATAGTTCTGTCGTAGGAACTATTGAACCGTACTACTCGTGAAAACTATTGAGCAGCACTACCGGTGGAAACTATTGAATAGCACTACCGGTGGAAACTATTGGCAGCATTACTGGTGGAAACTATTGAGCAGCACTACTGGTGGGAACTACTAGTTTCACCAGTAGTGAGGTCCAATTTACTACTGACAAGTGCTATGCTAATGGTCAATAGTTCTTTCAGTAGTTCCCAATAGTTTTCCAATAGTTCTCAATAGTTTTTTCAACAGTTTCTCAGTAGTTTTTCAGTAGTTTTCCTATAAGTTCTGAGTAGTTTCTCAGTAGTTTTCGAATATTTTGGTCAATAGTTTTCTGAGTGATTCTCAATAGTTTTTTTCCATAAGGGTACAGACAGTACATAATGTGACAATAGCAATAATTTGTCCGCGATCTTCCTCTGGTAATGAACGAATAAATTAGTGATAGTGAAATTAGAATAGAGGAGATGGATATTAATGAAGTGGCCTATTTGTTGTACCATAGATTCATGGCTCCGGTAGCAGCGGGTGCCTGGAATGAAACTTTCAACGCTAGTTATAGTAATCCGAACGATTGTCCTCAGTTGAGTAGTGGGGTCGTTATAGGCGACGAGGACTGCTTGTATCTCCAAGTGTACACCTCAAAGGTGAATACTTTTCATTCGAATTCTCGTAAATTTGCGTTATATTCCCGAATCGATATCTGATTTTTATCAGTTTCAATTGAACTTTCATTATGACCCGTAAATATTGACCTTGCAGCTTCCCGCGAATGATAATTCGACGTTACTGTCGGTGATGATATTCATAATGGGTGGGGGATTCTATTCGGAATCCGTAACTTCCAAAAGTTTTAGTCCCACTTTCCTGCTCGATAAAGATGTAGTACTCGTCGTTCCAGCCTTTCGTGTCGGACCGTTAGGATACCTCACTACCGGAGACCAGGCGTCATCCGGAAATTATGGCCTCAAGGACATAAAGTTGGCCCTGGCATGGATCCGAGACAACATACAGTATTTTGGCGGTGACCCCACCAAGTCACTCTCGCGGGAGGAAGTTCAGCGCAATGAGTATCAGTTTATTGGCGTTAGCGGATTCGACGGACGGTGAGATTTGACAAAGTTTCACATTCGGCATTCAACACTGCCAAATGATTACACGTTTGCTCCACAGGACTTTTTCATAAGTGTGTGACGGAAAGTGGGATGGCGATCACTATCAAGCTTGGGACACCGGTAAAGGCTCATGTAAATCGTACGGTTACGCTCGCCGAGTATTTTGGGTGTCCAACAAAATCGAGCACACTCCTGGTCAACAACAGAATGGGCAGATGACTGTGGTTTCGTACATCCAGATTCTACTTCAAATTTCATGTCCGATTCTCACCAATAATGGTACCGACTCCTTCGTCCCGAACAACAAGGTTGAGTCAAGGTACATCATGGACTTTTCCTGCAGCAACGAGGTTTGCGAAAGTATCGGTGTATACCCAGGGCTGTAGTGTTGCCGTCGAGACAAGACGAAACGAGAACTGACGATTTCTCGTCTCGTCTTGTCTCGATGCGAAAAATTTCTTGTCTCGTCTCGAAAAGATCTCGAGATGTATTTCTTGTCTCGTCTCGATAGATTCTTGAATAAATATCGAGACAAGACGAGAGTCTCGTCTTGTCTCGTCTCGTCGCGAAAAATTTTGGTCTTACGTGTACAAACCATACGTGAGTTTTTTAATTGTGAATCGGGTCTGGTCGGATGGCATGTGACTTGGCATAGTTTTCAAACTACTAGGAGATTACGATGGAAATTAAGTGCGGGGTTCGTACGCGCAGGTTCTTTGGAAATTCGAATGGTCTATGCTGAGCCCGCCCCGAGTGTGAGTTCAGATTCGAAATTCACGAAGAATCGCGCATGCGCAATGGCGCGCAACGATATTCAATTATTTTTCCTTCAGAACAGATTCTTGATTTACATCGAAACAAACTGCGTGCACGTCATTAATACGATAACAGGTATGTATCGGAAAATACTGGTAATGACGACTACTCCAGCAGAGTTAGATTGAATGGTACATGAAATAGAATTCAGTGGATTAAAAAACTCCTTTTCATTATTATGAGAAGTCCTATACGCTGCTCAAGATCTCTTCATTCTTGAAATTAGGTTATCTTCAAATCGCATACATAGTATATCATTAGTTTGAAACAATATTTGCGTTATTTCGTCATAAATTAATCAAGTATACGTCTGACTATTTCCGGAAAAAATTCGATGAAAAAAGATTGAAAATAAAATTGAAATGGCCAGTTTTCACCCAAATTGTTCATTTTGTCTCGGTCTCCCCTATATGTATAACTAAAATGTATGAAAAAAAGCACTAAAATTTAGTTTTTCCAAATTGATAATTTGTGAGAGTGAAAGAGCAAAAATATGACCTGCTCATTCTGCATTACTCCATGATTTTACTATACGAAAATTGCCCAACTAACTTTGGATGAAAGCTCATTTTTAATTTCGAAATACCGCTCTTTCATAACACCACACCTATATTCGGCCTTCGCATTATTATTTCACATTTTCCTATTTTCAATTGTACCTACAAAATGTTTTTTTTTTATCAACGCGGAAATGGCAGCACATTTTGATAGAAGACCCTTACGTGTGGTTCACGTAAGCGAAAAATCTGCGTGGTGACGTAGGGTTAATGGAGAAATTCGAGCGATTAAACATCAAGATTGCTCGATTTCTCGGTCAAGAATCTTGTCGGTTGAGACGATATTCTTGTCTTGTCTCGACTCGTTGAAATATTTAGAGACGAGAAAAGCTCATGTTCGAGACGAGAAATTTCTTGTCTTGTCTTGTAACAACGAGAAATTTCTCGTCTCGACGGCATCACTACAGGGCTGATAGCATTTGAAGACCCCGCGACCGTAGGGTCATCATATAAATAAGTGAGTTCACCGGCGCCCACGTGATCCACAAGATTTTGACCAACACCAGGACTGTCCAGAATAACCTTAAGAGCATGCTGGAGTCAGGCTTTACCCACCGTACCCGGTTTTCACTTGTTTTCACTGATAGCAAAGCCTACGCGTCACGAACGCGGAAAAGGAATCAATAGCGCAATTCTACATATATTGAATTCCGAAGATTTATATTGCAAAACCTCTTTATTTCATGCACTAATAGAGACAGGAAATGGTATTCTGCACAAAATGATAATTTTCGATATCGACAATTTCATTTCATTTCATTTATTGCCATAAAAACACACATACAGAGGGGGAAATAGAGCACATTAACCCAAGCCGTATATGCCGCGAAGCACGATGGGTGCTTGTTTGCGGATGAGGCAAGAATTAGTGTGATTACTATCCTAAGAATAACAAAAAACTAGACTATAAACTTGAAAACAAAACAACCAAAAAAAAAGAAATAATAATAATAATAATAAGTAGGGGAGACCGGGGCTAGTTGTCACACTTTTTACTCTCTGATTTTTAGAATTTTTCCAAATTTTTTTTCGCAAATCTTGAGATGGGGTATTGTAGATGCATCCTTTGCGCACTTACAGAAAATTTTTGGTTATTCTAAAGCAAGTCTGAGTAGGTTTTTTCGATTTTTCAAAAAAATTCGCGGAGTGTGACAACTTGCCCCGAAGCGGGGTAAGGGAACTTGAATCTGGAAATCACCCCAGGGAAATTGAATCTGAAGCGCCCGCGATAGGCAACTGAACATACACCTGTAATTTGGTTCGCAATGCCAAGCGTTATCGCTCGGCAATTTTTTCGGCGACGAGTTACAACATGGCATTGCCAACCAAATTACAGGTGTATGTTCAGTTGCCTATCGCGGGCGCTTCAGATTCAATTTCCCTGGGGTACATCCTTTAACTCAGCTGGAAGACGATTAAAGGTTTTCACTGCTGTGAAGTCAAAACATTTCTGGCCTATAGCCTTTTTTTAGTGAAAGCTGTAACACATTATGTCGGGTGGTTTTCCTTTCCCATTTAAGGGGTATAGTGTGTTTTCATACGCACCTCCCCACGCTACAATCCCGTAGTACGCTACTGAACAGAAGAGAGCCTGGTATAGCAAAACCAGGAGCTTCGGATCTAGTATCATTCCCAGCTTTGCAAACACTGAGAGCAAGTACCTACATTTAGCAGTTGTTGCATTGATATGCGCATCCCATTTCATGTGAGAGTCAAAATTCACCCCAAGGTATTTCGTCGCGTTTACTCTGCTAATCTGCCGGCCCGAACAGTCTGCGGCATGAATAGCCACTGTGCACTTCGATGGAATGCTGTCTGAGTAGCACCCGAATGTAATCAGAAATGTTTTCTTTACATTTAGAGAGAGCTGGTTGGTCTTCAACCAGTTGTCAATGAGTCCCATTCTCGCACTGGCTTTCGTTTGCACCAGTTTCCATGTCCTATCCTTACACAAGACACCTGTGTCGTCCGCATAGGAGACGATCTCACCACCTTGCAGGAGGTACATACAATAGGTCATTCATATAAATTGTGAAAAATATTGGGCCCAGGACTGTACCTTGTGGGACACCACAGGATAGCACCTTTTCTGAGCTGACAGACTCCTTATACCGAACTTTTTGCACCCTGCCGGTGAGATAGTCTCTTACGAGATTATTGGCGACACCTCTGATACCGACCGACTCTAGTTTTCGTAGCAGTAAATCATGGTTGACAGTGTCGGAAGCTTTAGCAAGATCTAGAAAAACCGCCAGAGTGGGACAGCCGGCATCCAGACCCTGGTAAATGAACCTTGAGACGTACGCTAGTGCGTCGTTAGTTGATCTGTTCGGTCTGAACCCGAACTGCGTGTCAGTCAAGACCTTGTGCTCTTCCAGAAAATTGCAAATCCTAGATTTAACAATTTTTTCATATATTTTGGCTACATTGGAGGTTAGAGAAATCGGCCGATCATTCGATTCTAGACTCTTATCCCTCTTATCCCTCCTTTGAATATATAGGAATAATCTCCGCTTCCTTGAAATGCGTCGGGCAAACACCCGTGCTTAGCGAGAGGTTGATTATATGCTTGAGAGGGGGAATAATGAAGTTTGCTAAGGTCTTAAGTACCAGGTTCGAGATGCCATCAGTGCCACCGGCTTTTCTAGTGTTTAGATTTTTAAAGATAGAAAGTAACTCTTGGTCATCAGTTGGATTCAGAAAGATTGAATTGTCTACCCTCTTACAATTTGGTTCAAAATTTGGGTTAGCCTTCCTAATCTTACTAGCCATGTCTGTACCAACTGAGCTGAAGAAATTGTTGAGATGTTCAGCAATATTCGCCGGGTCCGAGATTTCTCTACCCTCTGCACTTAGACGTTCAATAGATAGATCACTATTTTTGCCTTTTCCCAGTTTGTTATTAACAAAACTCCAGAGTCGCTTTAGGTTATTAACATTATTTTCTATGTAACGCGCTTCATACTCCTGCCTTGCTTTCTTTAGCAGCTTGGTCAACGTTGCGTTGTATGCGCGATATCGCAATCTCAACTCATCATCGTTAGGATTTTTTTTTACAACTTTTATACAATTTATTTTTTACATTGCACGCCCGGACTAGGCCATTTGTCACCCAGACCTGTCTGGGTTTATTTCCTTTTCGGACACTACTCTCATCCCGATTGACCGTAGCTATTGCCATTATTTCCTTCATCATTGCGACAAGTTTGTTCACACAGAGATTAATATCGCTATAATCAGTTAACGTACTCCACTTTGCCTGTTCAGCAGACTTAATTAACTTACGCAGGCTGAGTGATTTAGGAATCTGTGAGCTGGCGAGGGCTTCAACCTTTGCCGTGTTGATATGTATCGCTGTCAAGTAGTGATCTGTTATAGGTTGTTTGATTACGTATGCTTCATTGGTTGCTGTCCCGGATTTACCATAAATATGATCTATGCAGGTTCCCCTGGGTTCATTTGGGCGGGTGACACTATTCATATACGACAAATACCCTAGTTCACACAGCATGTTACTGTAATCCTCACTTTCTCTGGAGGGCATAGAGGTGTCTAGATTCATATTCCCAATCACATAGTGATCGGTCCAGTCTTTGTAACCCAACACGTGTTCATGGCGCCCTCGGATGAAAACATCCAGCTCCACAGAGTGAGATCGATAGAGCGCGGTTATGACTATTTTGGTTGATCCTTCGCTCTCAATTTCTGTTACTAGTGACTTTAAAGGCCCAATATTAACTGTTTTAGTGGTCTCTTTGAGATCACTTCTGACGTATATGCAGAATACCATTTCCGGTCTCTATTAGTGCATGAAATGAAGAAGTTTTGCAATATAAATCTTCGGAATTTAATATAGAATTGCGCTATTGATTCCTTTTCCGCGTTCGTGACGCGTAGGCTTTGCTAT
>JAEUYN010000435.1:0-26446 GCA_018257835.1 Euura lappo | reverse complement strand
AAACTTTACCAGTTGTGAGACGTGGGAGTAGAACACAAATTTTAGAGGCCTGTGTGACAAGAAGCAGCGTATGGAATCAATTTGTATACTTGTCATTGAAGGGCAATATTCGCATCTCTGATGGACAATGATGGACAGATATCAAGCAATCGCTTCTGCGAGTTGGGGATGGTGCATTTGGCGATTCTTTCAAACGTAACAACGAAGTTCTCAACGATTTCCTACGGAATTCTGCTCGAATGGTAAAATTGTGCGAGAAATATTTGGAGAAAGCGTCGGTCCTCAAGATACCTCAAATTATGGAAAGGTTATATTAGCTCCAACCAATGTGGATGTCATTGCCATCAACAACGAAATATTGTCAGAAAATTAGAAGTGTTGGAGTAGAATAAATGAGTGTCGATACAGGGGAAGACGAAGATAATACTGATATGAGTAATATTCTTCCGATTGAATTCATGAATTCATTGACACCCAATGGTCTTCCACCTAATAACCGAACGCTAAAAGTGGGCAGTATCGTTATTCAATCCTCTACCGATTTCAATTGCACAGCGTGATAGTATACACTCCCAAAATATTTGAAATACCACTGACAACCGAGCGAGCGAAGCGAGTGAGGAACAACACTCTCTTCCGACCGAGTGAGCGAGCGAAGCGAGCGAAGGAGGAACAACGCCTTCTAGTAGTATATGAACACTTGGAAATTATCGATTTCTTCTATCTCGAGAACGGCTGAGAGTTGGGTGATATAACTTGCACCCGTTACACTCCTGGGTGGACCCTACCTGTGGTATAAATTTCGTTCGAATCGGTCACCTGACTCAGGCGGGTTCCCCTTGTAAGAATAAACAACGCCAGCCAATTTACCGGCCAACGAGGAAGTTGGAAGACTGCTTGGGATGCGATTGCGGCTGAATTGGATTGCGGTGCTACTGGAGTTCAATGCAGAAAAAAGTGGGAAAATCTTCTGACAAAATACAAGAGCATTATTATACCACGCACGGGAGATGGGTTGGAGGAGAAGGCTCACGGAGCTCAAAATTGGCCATTCTTCGACCAAATGAATAAGTATATGAGTAACCGTCACACAATCAATCCCGTATTGATGGTTGAATCATCGTCGGAAACTCCGATTCGTACGCCAACTCCAAACGATAACCGGCCTGCATCAGCACCTTCGTCCACTGCGACGGCAAACGCAGGACCCTCCACTGCACCTGCAAGAAGGCATTCAATCTGCTCGTCGTCAAACAAGAAACGTCAAATCGAGTCTGACGAGGACTGTGACGATCCTGGCAATCCTGACGAAGATATGCAACCTGTTGTTACTCCTCGAAGAAGACGTCGTTCTCAGCCAAACAACGGCAATGCGGAAATTGTTGCGCAAATGAGGGCCCAAATGGCGCAGAACGACAGGCACGAGGCAGAAGCAAGGCAGAATGAAATAACAATGATGCAAATTTTGAGAGATTTTTGGCACAAAAATAAAACCTTATAATGATTACTTACCCTAATATAAGAACAATTACCCATTAAAATTGTTATCGTTGCACATTCTGAGCCGGCACGACGATATTTGTTCAATGAATATATGTATGTCAAAATAAACTCTACATGTTTATTATGCCTTGTTATCAATAAATTACATAAATATATCATACTATCTCAGTCTCTTCAATTCATCGCTTAAAACTCTTATGATACATGTATTTATTACGTACATCACAACTGTAGAATAATGAAATTGTACGGGAACATTTTATTTAATATTAATTAATTATATATAGTTCAAATGCGGATTAATGATGACTGAAATTCGCCTTCCAAGGATGTTACAAATTAGGATTAGAATTAAATGAAAAGTTTGGGTAATAGGATGAATCAGGATAAAAATTCGATGAAAGTCAAATATGAATAATAGGACAGAACGGGATTAAAATTCAATTAATCATGAATCTCAATAAAAGTATAAATTAGGATAATGATTAATCGAAATTCACAGTTTGAAAAACAGAACAGATTGAAAATGAATCATTAAAAAACAGCAACTGAGTTGAAGAGCTGCAGCTGAGATCAGCGACGTAAGGGGGCGTCCACAAATTACGTGAGGGGTTTAGGGGGGGGAGGGGGTCGAGCCAAATCTCACCCAATCTCACGTGGGGGAGAGGGGGGGTCTCGGCCAATATCACGTAATTTTTTTTTATTAATAAATTATGTTTTTTTATTGGAAATCCAACGCGATCAAGCACAGATTAACGTATTTACACTAAAAATACGCATTTTTAAAAATCTCACGTGAGATTAGGGGGGTGGGGGAGGGGGTCGAGCCAAATCTCACGAAATCTCACCAAGGGGGGAGGGGGGGTCAAAAAATCGCAAAAATCGCCTCACGTAATTTGTGGACGCCCCCTAAGCGACGTTGTTGTTGTTCTGCTGTGTAAAGCTGTAGGAATAGATTACGCAAATCATTCACTCCTTGCTCATCACGTGGCGCGCGTCGTGGGGGAGGTGGTGGAAGATCTTCGTCAATACGAATTATGTCCCCTTGCGTGACGCAAATATTGTGCATGACACAGCAAGCTGCGATAACTTTGATCGCCGTCGTTATGCTCACTTCTAGAGCTTTAGTAAAGATTGATCTCTACCTCACTTTCAGAACTCCAAACGATTGTTCAATGATAACTCGAGCTTTGCTTAGAGCTTGATTGAAGGCACGCTGTGCTGCAGTTAAGGGCGCTCGGAACGGGGTTATAATCGTGATTGGATACCGACGACATGGGTACCCACTATCTCCAATAATGTAGTACTCTGGCGGTGGATATAACTGTCGTTGGAAGAGAGCACTATTACGGAACATACGACTGTCATGTACTGATCCGGGGTATCCGCTCATGATGTCGATGAAAAGTCCATCACTGTCAACGAGGGCCTGCAGATTTATGGAGTAGAACTGCTTCCTATTGTAGTACTGATCGTGCAATCTTACTGGACAAACGATTCGTACGTGGCACCCATCTATTGCGCCCACACACTGCCGAAATACTGCACTACGAGCTTTTCTAGCGAACTCCATCCCAATTCGCGGTAGATCATCCTCTCCTGGTAGTCTTACGATTTGTGGTAAGATCGTAATGACCTTATTCAGGATCTTATGTACTATTCGGTGGATAGTCGATCGATGAATGTTGAAGGAGGCACTTAAAACACGATATGCCGCTCCGCACGCTAGCCAGAACAGGAAGATCACTACCTGGAAATAAAACGATAAATGTTCATGTTTTATGAGTTAATTGTTGTGTCATGTGTGCAAAGAAATTTACGAGAAGCTCACTTCAAAATCCAGTGTCCAACCAGATCGCTTTCGAACGTCACCACACAGGGTGATCAATCGCTGCAAGCTATCAGGACTTACTCGCAGATTCTCTTTTGTTGCATTATATTCCCGTCTGAATATTTGTCCTAAAAACCGATCGTCATAGCCATTGATCTGACAGCACAGGCCTCTCTGTAATATGATGTAATAAATTATTATTACGTTACACGTAACAATTTTTGATTCAAATGCGAAAAATTGCGAAACCTTACCCGATTGTTCTGCTGCTCTAAATAATCCAACAATGCGATGTAGTTCACAAGCAATAATTGCTGTCGCCTCAATCTTCTTACCCTATTCCTCCTAAATAACTGCTGCATTGCGATCACTGCGGCAATTGCCTCTTCGCGAGCAGGCATGATTGAGTTCGTTATTTAACTAATTAACATTAGAGAACTAACCGGTGATGAGCATGAGCAACGCGTTGTTTATCGTGTGAATACTTATTTCCCATGGTTACCGAACAATAAAAGAATGAAAATTGCAATGGTTTTTGCCATTCTTCGTGGGGTAACCTTTACAGGTAAGGTAGATTTCTATTCTTTTTCTATTCTTTCTTCTTCTTAGAATGATTTTCACACGAATTTGGAGACATTATTTTTGCCTATTATGCGCTCAATGGAATCTACCGGCGGACCGGTTTCATTTTTTTCTGGTCTAGACCTGCTCAGTAACGAAGCCTTTTTCAGAATGAATAGAGAACTTTTGAAAAAAAAATTGATTTTCACTCCAGTCACCATGAACATTTACCAATCAAAGAAGATAGATGCTAGTTCAATCAATTTGTCAGACCGATTTCAATTTTCTAGTTTAAGCCCAGAAAATTCAAGGGGGGATATAAATAGTCGAAAATGACGAACAATTTCGGAATTTTTTTCCAACGCAACTACTGGACCAATCGTTTTGACATTTTTAGGGTAGGTACTTTATTGCATATTAGAAGGCATTGAAAACATTTTTTTAAATCGATAATAATTGTTCATCAGCAGTCTGCAACCAATCGACGCTGAATGATTTTTTCCCGCGATGTTGAACTGCGGCAGCTGTAGTTTTTTTTTTTTTTGTATCTGAATCGAAAATTTCTAAAACCATTATCTTCTATATGAAAGTACGCTGTCAATGAACTAAAAAAGAGTTTTAAAAGTTTAAAATTGTAACAATGGCGGCACTCAGAGCAAAAATATCGAATTTTCACCTAAAATTTTCGTGTTTTTTATGCAAAAAATGAGTGTTTAATCTAATTTTGTATTGAATATAGAGGTTCATCGACGAGGGTGTGCAATTATGTGCGAAAAAATCGTTAGATGAAATGAATCGGATAAATCGTTTTTTTTATCTCTGCCGCAAATTTCAAAATGTAGTTCAAGCTACAATTAGCTGCAGGCTGTTGATGAACACTTAGGGGAGAATGGGGGAATGACGGTCATCAGGCAATGCCGGTCAGCTGTAATTTGCATTAAAACCAGCGATTATATCGAACTGCTTTCCGCTGTTCGCTCAAAAACATGATAACTAACTAATTTATCATACCGTGCCTGTTGAACCAGCATAAATAAATGATAAAATGATAATCATTAGTTTTCACCCTTTTTCTTATAAGAAACACCTTATTTTAAATAGGAATTTTACGAAACCTATAGTCGTGAAAATCAACTTGAATTATTATTCACGTCTTCTTTGGTTCGCTATTTTTCATTCCGTTTGTGTTAGAATATTGTCATCGTATGTATAAATGTGTTTATATGCGGTAAAAACAAATGAACTTCTCGGGGTAACGGCGGTCACGTGCGTGGGGAAATAACAGTCGAGGCTCACGACAGTGGCTAGCCATCGAGCCCGTGCGGTGCCGAAATTTTAGGTTAGTTGGGCCGGAATTTGAGGTTAGAATATCGACCTTTTCTGTTCACTAGTGATTTTACCGACTCCCATTACCCCAAAGTTGACCGTAGTTACCCCGGAAAGCTGACTGCAGTTACCCCAGGAGCAACCGCAATTACCCCCACACGCTGGACAATGACGGTCAATGCAGGGTTTGTAATTATCAACGAAAAATTTATTTAATGTTTTTTTGTTACTTTCATAAGATGACCTACAGTCAAAAAACAATCTGTAGAATATGGGTTGAATATTCTATTTTGGCTCAAAGCACGTTTGCCCTCAAAAAAAGAGGTTAAATCTTAGTGACCGCCATTCCCCCATTCTCCCCTATTATCGATTCAAAAAAATGTTTCCCATGCCTTCTGATGTACAATAAAGTACCCTGAAAATTGCAAAACAATTGGTCAAGTAGCTGCGTTGAAACAAAATCCCGAAATTTTTCGTCGTTTTCAACTATTTATACAACGTGTGATTAATAACTTTGGAAAAAATTACAGGGCAGGTAGAGAACCCAAAAACAAGGATTTTGAGCATTGGAACCCATGTCCGGAAATGCCCCCATACGGAGCTACGGCCATTTTTCGATTTTGGTTTACCCTCCTAATAGTGAGGGGGAAAGAACTCCTTGAATTGACGTGTCAATAGTCCATGAATCAATTTATAATTCACCTTCAATAATTAGGAATTACCAGAATTAATCGTGCGCTCCTTGAATCAATGAGATTTAACTGAATTAACCATGAATTACTTGAATTAATGAGAATTAACTGAACTTACCGTGAATTACTTGAATTAAGTTGAATTAGTTCAACCCTAAGAATTAATGTGTCACTCAAATCCTGCGTTATATCCCCCTTACTATTAGGAGCGAAAACCAAAATCGAAAAATGGTCGTAGCTCCGTATGGGGGCATTTCCGGACATAGGTTCCAATGCTCAAAATCCTTGTTTTTGGGTTCTCTACCTACCCAGTAATTTTGAGTGAGGTTATTTTCTACACAGAGTAGTTCTACACGGTAGATGTTCTACACGAATTATTCTACACCATTTTTTTCTACACCATTTTTTTCTACACCTGTTTTTGTTGAGATTGATTAAACTAGAGTTCCTAAGTTACCAAATATCACTAGATCTGGGGGAAAACCAGTGGCAATACAAACTCACCTATCTACTTACCTTTTTGTATTTCTATGACTGTAAGAGACGCCGTCGAGTTATAACGTGTTTAATAAAGAATTGTTAACGATATTTCTATCCTATTTATTCTGCGCCATCAGTTTTTTTCTACACCATCTTTTTCTACACCATTTCTTTTTTGACCATTTGTTCTATACCGTCACTTTCTACGCCATGTTCTCCTACATCATAATTATCCTACACATCGTGGTTCTATACGGTAAAAATCCCGGAAGATTCTTCGTTTTTTCCTATAAACCAAGAGATTTTTCGGAATTCAAACCGTGAAAAGAAAATGGTGTCGAAAAAAATGATGTGGTAAAAAATGGTGTACAAAGGAAATGGTGTAGAAAAAATGGTGTAGAATAATTCGTGTATAGAACATTCACCGTGTAGAACTATTCTGTGTAGAAAAGAACCTCTCCCGTAATTTTTTCAAAAGTTATTAACAACACCCTGTATGTATATCCCCCCTTAAATTGGTCCGACAAATTGATTTATAAGCTGTCCACGTGCCTGTCGAAATCTGCTACTTTTCAGTTTTTTTTTTTGCATTTTAGATTTGCCTGTTCCTAAAGTCATGTCACGTGTCTAACGACATAAGGTCGTAAGCGCCCAAAATACGATTTTGGTGGCAAGAGGTCGTATAATTTTTTTTTCCGACATTCGCTCTAAAAATGATCAAAACGTATCACGCATCAATTGAAATTACGAGATCGAAAAATGTAAATGCAAAAGGTCATATGTTGGGCGAATACGTCATTCTTTCATTACAATTTTTGAAGAAAATGAAGAAAAAAAAGTGAAAGCAGAATGTCGTATCGGCCATTTTTTTTCACTCCTCAACGAAAAATTCATGGAACACCTGAAACGCGAAGATAAATTGAAAAAAACAAACGTTTTGAAAGATTCGACAATAAATATTCGCAGATAAAACCAGAAGGTCGTATCCGCCATTTTTTTTCTTTTTTCAATTTTGATGATTTTGCAAAATAGCTGTAAAAACTCGTAAAACGCAAAGAAAAATCAAAATCGACGACGTTTCGAAAATTCATGGAAAAAGAATACCAAGGTAAAAGCAGAAGGTCGTAAGCGCCACGTTAAAAAAAAAATTTGGCGGATACGACCTTCTGCAATTGATGAAAATCATCTTTTTTTGCGAAGTTAGGACTGAAAGGTCGTATCCACCAGTACATACAACCTTCTGCTCTTAATTGACCTAGTATTAAATTTCAACGTTTATGAACGAATCTTCGGGTCTTCAGTCTAACAATAAAGACGATTTAAAAAAAAAAAAACGACCTTTTGCCGTAACGAAAAGCAAAACGTCGTATATTGGCGCTTACGACCTTATGTCATTAGACACGCGATTCGAAAACCATTCCAACGAGTGAAAAATTGGCAGCTTAGGCTTTTTTAAATTTCAATCGGTCATAAATAACGAACAACTAGATGAGTTCTTGTCTCGGTAGTACCGTTAACCCGATTGTAGAGGGCCAGCGTGCTGTTGCAGCGTGATTCGCCGGAAAACAGACGATTGGCAGCGCTAGAGCGATCGTGGCTGCCGTGGCTTTGCGGCTTGAGGGTACAAGGGGAAGTATGGAAGTGTGCAAGTGAACACTTGAAGTAGACACTTGGTCGAATTGAGACACAGCTTTTTTGTATTGAGGCTCAGTCGCTCGATGTCACGGAAAACCGTCACGATCGAATGTTAGTCACAGTCGCCGCAAAGAACACAAAAGATGCGTCAAGCTGAAACACTTCACCATCTCAGCTTCGGCGAAACACAAAGTGGAAACGGATCGTGAAATCCTGTTGGACCAGACCACATCTCTAGTGACGAATAAAATGCTAATTTTTCAAAAAAAAATGGACAATGAGTGACGAATAAAATGTTTATTTTTCAGAAAATGGATAATTATTGACGAATAAAATGCTAATTTTCCAAGAAAAGAATGGTTAATTAGTGACGGATAAAAGGATACATCAGAAAAATATTTACAGACATCACTTGTGATGCAAGAATGCAGGACACTGAAAGTGAACCCATTTTATTTATTTTTGTACATTCGAGAAAGGTCGGAATAATTTTTTATTCAAAATTAATTATACAGTGCGTTGAACCGACGTAGAACTGCCGAACTTGACTTTATCAACGCAGTCACAGCCGAAAGGAATGGCAAAACGAATTCACCTGTGATTTAGTTTCGTCTTCTACATCGTCGGTCAAGATTTGATCTTTTGATCTCTAGAAATCTGGACTTTCGCATTACTTATTTTCTTGAATAATCAGCAGTTTAGACATTCACATTACTAATTTCTTGAATAAATAGCAAATTAGACTTTTACATTACTAATTTCTTGAATAATTAGCAATTTAGACTTTCACATTAGTAATTTCTTGAATAATTAGCGAATTATTCTTTACTAATTGACCATTTTTCAAAAAATTAATGATTTTCTTTCTAGTGAGTGACATTTTTTGAAAAACTGACGATATACTTCTACCTAATTGATGAATTTTGTGAAAATGGGAGATTTGACGAAAGAAATTCATCATTCACCATATAATTTTGAATTAAATAATTAAATTTACAGATTTTCGGCATATTACCAATTATTAATGCTGTAAATATTATTATTGAAACATAAAAATTTTTATGCTCCACCAATATTAATTGGAACAATATTTTTAATTCTATAAAACAATATTTTGGAGTTCCAAAACAATTGATAATATATGATCAAAATGTCCCTGGAATTATCATTTTTGCCGATTTCTGCTCGGGATATTAGCAAAAAATGGCGATTCGTAAAGTTATTTAGAAAAAGATTTTTTTTTCAAATCGTTCCACGGAAGTCAGAAAGTTTTCTAGTGGAACGTAATGTTTTCTGAAATATTGGTCGAAATCAAAGAGGTTGAGGTCAAATTTTCCGGTTTTTTTGTCGATTTGACGTATGGAATTACCCAAATACTGATTGTGAGTCACGATACTCTGATTTTTATATATACGTATACCTAGTAACCGGAAATTGGAAATCACTGGAGAATAAGCTTTCGGAAAAATGAATAGGTATTGTAAGACGTCACTACTCTTTCCTGAGACAGTATACAATATCTCCTCGGGAGATCTCTTTTCCTCCGGGTTCTGGGCGCGAATCAGCCTCGACTGATGTCTAAAGTACTAAAGAATTTTACCTTATGCTGTCCACGGCTTGAAACTAGTTAACTTAGGGCTACTTAAGGTCGACGAATTGAATAGCAACGACTTTTGGAAACTAATGGTGGTGATTCTTGTCTTGATGCCGTCTGCCTGTGGTAGGAGATGCTCGCAATGCCTTCTCTCGATCTCTACGTCTTTGCAGTTTAAATTACGGTTTTCTATTAACTTACCTAGACTGTGGTTTTACTCACGTCCTATCAATCCTATCAACCTGCTCTACGGAATTTGTGCAATGTAAGACTCGTGATCTTACTGAGGAGGGAACTTCTACCTGCTCTAAAACGAGAGGACTCGGAATCAACGTACCACGTTGGTTTAATCCCTTCTCCGAAGATCCGGGGGTTTCTACTAGTGATAGTCTATCTGAGGTCTAGACGTTATATGTGATATGGGATGTGCAGCAGTTTTCTGTGGATAGAGAATTTAGGTAGGTGTGTAAATGAAGAATTATTCACGAATTCCAGTTATATCCTTGAAGATTTTGCACACAGACTGAGCAGAGAATTGAGAGGATAATTCACCCAAGTTCAACAAGACGTATCTAAGTTGCACTACAATCCGATGTGCACTTATTTTCATTTACCAAAAGAAATATCAAACTCTGTGATTGAAATTCTGTTTTTCTTTTTGTTTTATATCGTAGATTTATAAACTGTTAAGAGAGTATAGTGATAGGTAGTATACGTTAGACTCGAGTTAAATTTGAAATAACGACGAACGATACCGAAGAGATAATCCCGGCTAATCCGGGCTAGGTCTGAGTAACCCCCTCTCTTCAATTTTGTATAAGGCAGTCAGTCGAGGTTTAGCGCTAGCCAAACTCATACGCATGCATTGCTATAATCACTGTATGTATCGCCATTGCCTCACTTTCTATAAGTTAAAATTAATAAATGTGATAAACTGAATCTGGAGAGTGATCATCATTAACACCTCGAACCTTATACTTCCCGATAATAACCGGAAATTCAGCCGAACAGAGAAATTAACTCTGAAAAGCAACATAAACTGTAGTACTAAGTGAACTGATGGTTCATGTAGTTTGACTTTCCCCAAGTTAAATTTTTCTAAGTTCTTTTAATTTAATACTGAAATTTTCCTAAGTTCAAAAATGACTCTAAATTCGCAGTTACGGCAAGACGCCGCACTTACGTACCAAAGTTGACCGGAGCCACGACTGAAGTGATTTTCTCCGTACTGAGATTTACCACGAAACCTCGGTACAGGGACTATTTTTTGTATTCGCGCAAGCATATTTATTCGCATTTCTGTGGTGGGGACTGACCAACGAACCCCGTTTTCTCATGCCGCGTATGAATACTATTTACCGAATTCTCTGGTGTTTCTGTGTCCATGTTAATCCTCGTTTATTGTATAGGTCAGCAGTTTGAATATATGGTACAATATAATAGTCTTTTTCATTGTCTGCGTGCGCGAGTTACTTGATTTAATTTTAAATTCGATATAATTTTTCAGTTTTGATTTTACGTGTAATTGTTTAACAGTTCTAAGTGTGTAATGTGTTGTTGTCCACGTGGCGATGAAGTGAATCTCGTATGCTGTCTACTTTGGTTGCATGTGTGTCGGTGTTTGAATCTAAGCTACAATGGAAATGTGTGTGTATGTGTGTATGTGTGTATATGTGTGTGTGTGACTCGATTCCTGTTGACTGTATCTAATCTTAGACTCTATGTCCTAAGCGGCTCTATTTCACATTTTTTAATTTTCCAAATTGGTGGGTACGTTACAGTATATTAGGTTGTGCTTAACCTGCGACAACAAAAATTATGTACGAGGGAAAATAGTAACTGCGAAGGATTTTCCGGAATAAATCGTTGAATTCTATACTCATATAGTCCTACCTCTTTATAAGAAAATGTTATAGCGGTTAGAGAAATAGGATTCCAAAAAATTCGTCGCCGAAGCGTTCCCCCAATACTGCCTAGGAGCTTGGGAATCGCACACGTGTCAGTGTGTCGGTGATCAGCCAAAGTTGGGAGTACACAGGTAGAGTAGGGTAGTTTTATTTTGACGAGGACTCTTGTATTTCAATGCTAGTATTATCGTACCCTATATAAGCTACTTGAGGTGGATTTGCAACGGCCTTCACCGCATGCGGTTTTATCTTATGATTAATTCAGATTTAACCTGGCACCTTCCCGTCTACTTGTTTCGATCCATCGCCGTCTGCTGGTCGTCGGGCCTCTGATACACGCAGCTTTTGCACGGAAACAGGACCGTACAGTTATTTAATTATCCATTCGTGTATAATTAGTCATTCATTTATTCAGTTATTGATTTCAGTTTTTAATCATTCAACAAAAATTTCATCTTCCTAATGCCTTTCTTGGGTACTACGAACGTGCAGAAAACTCTGAACTCTCAGAGCAGAGTTATTTTCAATTTCTTTAGCTATCGTGCGCCTGACTGCCACTAAATAATTGTTGCGTCGTGTTCTTTGTTCATTTTCCGAAGTAGAAAATAAATTGCAAAACGAAGATGTACTGGGTACACGCGCCTCATGTACAGAAATCTCATAGGTTTCCGCTCAACTCATATTAAACCAAGGGATGGTATGATGTATATGAAATTGCCATATCGATTGAAAGAGTAAAGGCTACAGGCATACACAAAAAACATTGCAAAACAGAAACAATAATTGTCATGTCGTTAATCAGTATGCCACTCTATTTTTTCCCTAGCGGATCCGTTGACACCGTTATTTTGAATGTTTTCTTGGTGTATTTTTGGTGAGGTATAATAATGGTGTAAATTTGGTCGCATTCAGGCGTAACACTATTTTACGTCCATTATTACACTAGAAGTACACGGTGTGATTGTTCATTTTTCATACTGTTTTTACACCGATTTTACAGCCACCTATTTTACACCGATTTCGCACCCACCTATTTTACACCGATTTCACACCCACCCATTTTACACCGATTATATGCCAATTGCACACCTTATCTATTTGGATCGAAGTGTACCAATAAAATGATCTTGGTCGCTTCAATTTTGACTCACGTTTATTGCAAAACATATTGAAAACTGTATGACGAACTTTCATCATTTCCAAAAAGGTTTTTAAATGCTAATTTTGGAGTCACATAATAATATACCCAGGGTTCCCAAATTACGCACGGGATTTTCAAACTTCAGAAATGGTATTTTGGCTGAACTTTAAGATGAAGATTGCAATTCCGAAATGTGTCGACACATTTGGGTGCAACCACCCATGCCATACATCGTCGAATTCTTTGCCTCCCCCCCCCCTTCCCCTCCAATCTCGCTTGCGTGGTGACGTCACTCATTTTGGTAAAAATGGTATCTGGAAGAGTTAACAAATTCGTGGCCGCAATGAGGAAGGGAATAACTGAAATCCGGATGGAACGGGGTTCATAGGTTAATAAGATAACAATAATTTATAAATAATAAGACTTCCCATGCTCAATGAATACTTTTATTACTGATGTGCAGTTGGAATGTATGAAAATGTTTAAAACAGTATTGAAAATAATTTGTCATTATTCATTTATTCATTCTGTTGGGATATGGATTTAGTTTAGGTGAAATTATTCTTGCGGGACTTCTTTGGTGTGACATTAACCTTTTATTATTATAGAAAGCATTACATGAGAATACGGCATTGATATTTGCTATTCAACGGCCTGTTGCCAATTGACTTGTATTATACGCTGGACCCTACAGGTACGCTAGTACACGGACAACAGGTCGACTCTGCTCGCTTGTGTGTGTTCAATACAGTGATAAGTCGCTGATCATATCAAAATATAACGAAAAACTCAACACATTCAATTTCACGGAGTGAACTCTTTTTCTAGTATACCGTTTTTTTCGAACAATTAGATTAGCAAAAATGTTCACTCATTTTCAAACAAGGAGGCATTCTGATGAAAGAAATGGTATTTTTTTTTTTTTGTTGCTTTTTTGCTAGGATTTTATTACTATCCTATGGAGAGACTTCGGTGAAATTCTGAGCAAAAGCAGGTTTTTTAATTCTAACAACAATGAAAGAGGTGTATGAAAAAATTCCCCGAGCAATTGTTGAATAATGGAAATATGGGCCTGAAAACAAATTTCAGCCTCCTGCGATGAAAGGGTAGACGCAAGAAATTTTTGGCATCGGTGGGCAAAATCTTCTTTGCCAGGTTCGTTGTGGTTACACTTTGATTGCACGAGGCTGAAATTTTCATTCACATCCCATATTGTCATTATTCAAAAACTGCTGGAGGGATTTTTTCATACTATCTCTAATGGCGATTTTTAAATTTCACCGATGTCGCCCCTTAATACTATTCTCATTTCTATGGAATGCTCTATTTCTTGCTATATTTCTTGCTCTGCTTAATAGCCCAAATAATCAGTAAATATGTTCAGACCTAATGTAACTTTTGTATTGCGACGAATTTCCCATATAGCCATGTAAGAAGAGCCAAGCCTGAGAAATATTTCATTTTCAGCCATTTGTAAAGTAAAAATCAACTTTGTGTTGAATATCAACAGTCTACAAATATCACGATTAGATGAAAAATACTAATGACCGAATCCATCTCGAATCGGGCACGCAAGGCTAAAGTGGAAATCGTGATTTCACGGATTTTTTTCAAATTGAAATATGTTGTTGTTCGACGAAAAAAAAGTGACCCGTATTTTTTTGTTTTGGAAAAAAAAATCCGGCCACGAAGTGACGGCTATTTGAACATTTAATCGTGCGCTACCAAAGTTCTTGGAAAGGGAACACTTTTTTTCTTAGTAACGCTACAAATACTTCATCTTGGTCTCATTTTGTAGCGTTTTTTGCACTCTTTTAGAATTCAAAGAAAAATTTGAGGATTTTTGTAAATCGACGGAATGACGTTCATTTTTCGAAAATTAGGGAAACCCGATTTTCTCGAAAAATGATTTTTTTATTTTTTCAAAAGTTTTACACAATATGTGGTAATACGACGGATATATCCTATGAGTTTCATCGATGCTAAAACACTGCTTCATATCGAGAAAAAAAAAATTTCGTGCGTCACTGAAATTCGTCAATTCCTGTGCTGGTGTCTACTTTGTGAGCGTTAGTTGAGATGTGTACAGATTTTTCGATCCAAATAATATTACTTAAACTTGATACATACGTACCTGAGGGAGTACATGGCCAAATACCGTATGATGTATAACATCGTAGACCTAATATTGATCTGCTAATACAGACTACCACGAAAAAAATACAAAATTTACAATCAGGGATTTATTGTAGTAATAACAATATCGTACAATAATAATATGACCATCACTACATAACATTAAATACTATATATATAAAAAATATAATATAATAGTATAATAATAATATAATGATAAAATCTACAGACCTTGAGTGTAACGCAAGCCTCTGAAGGCATTGAAAATGTCACCTGATCTCTCGTTCTTAGTGCATTTTGCTTTCATATATTTGTATCCGTCGCGTTTTGATTTGAATTCTCTTAAAATAAAGTTTAAACAAAATCTAATCCTGACAGATCGATGATCGGTAACAATCTGATAGATTAACCATACATTTGGATCGGTCACAATCTGACACATCGACCATCCATAATCTTTTTCCATCTTTCGTCTTTTTTCATCTTTTGTCTTTTGCAAACTTTTTCATCCGGATTGTTGTTACTTTTGTTTTGCACGCATTTCTGTCCCGTTCACATTTTTGTTGCATTTTAACATTTGATCCCCTATACCTCACTGTATACTATATACCACGAAAATAGAAGCATACTCAACAATATTATTATACGATATTGTTATTACTACAATAAATCCCTGATTTTAAATTTTGTATTTTTTTCCTGATTGTCTTTATTAGCAGATCAATATTCGGTCTACGATGTTATACATCATACGGCATTTGGTCATTTACTCCCTCAGGTACGTATGTATCAAGTTTTAGTAATATTATTTGGATCGAAAAATATGTACACATCTCAAAGACGCCCACAAAGTCGACACCAGCACAGGAATTGACGAATTTCAGTGACGCACGAAATATTTTTTCTCGATATGAAGCAGTGTTTTAGCATCGATGAAACTTAGAGGATATATCCGTCATATCACCCCACATATTGTGTGAAATTTTTTAGATAATAAAAAAATCACTTTTCGAGAAAATTGGGTTTTTCTAATTTTCGAAAAATGAACTTCATTCCGTCAATTTTCAAAAATCCTCAAATTTTTCTTCGAATTCCAAAAAAGTGCGAAAAACCCTACGAATCGAGACCAAGATGAAGTATTTGCGATGATCCGTTCCGCAGATATAGCGTTATTAAGAAAAAAAGGGTTCCTTTTTCAAGAACTTTGGTAGCGTACGATTAAATGTTCAAATAGCCGTAACTTCGTAGCAAGATTTTTTTTTCCAAAACAAAAAAATACGGGTCGCTTTTTTGTCATCAAACAACAACATATTTCAATTTGAAAAAATTCCGTAACATCAAGATTTCCAGCCTGCCCGATTTGAAATGGATTCGGTCTAATGTTATCACTAACAAACGTACAGCTGGAACCTTCTTTTCTTGACTGTTCTATCTGCTCATTTTTTTTTTAAATATGCCTATATTAAGTTAAAAGACTTAACCTTTAAGACTTAAAACACTTAATACATCCTCATTCATTCACTCTCATTTTATCCTCATTCACCATTATAGCTAGTACATTCTCTTATTATTTACAAACAATTTTAGACATAAGTCATTAGTCTCATTTTTTTTTTTTTAATATGCTCATATTAAGTTATAAGACTTAACATTTATCCTCATTCGTTCATTTTCATTTTATCCTCATTCACCATTATAGCTAGTACATTCTCTTATTATTTACAAACATTTACAGACATAAGTCATTAGTCACAACGGGCTGCTGGAACCTTTTGTTGTAAATTGTTCAATTAGCTCACATTTTTCGTGGTATCGTCATTCACCAATATTGGAATTATATTATCTCTATATTTGTTTGCGTGGAAATTTGCTATGAGTAAGAAAGTCACTCAATTCATGGGAGTTGTGCTTTTTTCACTCTACGAAAGATTCGGAGAGTAGGAATTGTGCTTCGCTCAACTTCCCTTTCGGTCATTATCAAACTGTTGTCATATACGTTATACGTTATACGTGTATGACAATTTCAATCCGTTTCCCAACAATTTGGAAGTTTCAAAGCATAAACAAGATTCTTCGAAATTCGAATTGTTACCGCAGGTCCGACAATTTTTTCTGCTTCAATAAAAAGAACGTTATTACACATTTTGACTCGTTTGATAAATGTAGTTTTGATCGAACTTCGTAGTACTCTCAATCGTTTCACGAAAATACCCTGTATAGTCTGGTCTTGGAATCGAAAATCAACAAAATTAATCATCTCTACAAACCCGATCTCTTCGCAATACGCGATAGAATTGCAGAATTTGTTTTTTTTCCCACTATCAGACTTGTAAAAAACTCCGTTGATTGAAGCTTTTAAAAAGCTGCGCAACATTTCAGGATAAAATTGTTTCGCCGATAACGCTTGCTTCTCCCGATTATTGGGTAGCCGTCTGTCACTTTTTCCTCTACCGGAAAATATCTTTCGTAAGCCATTGACTTCCAAAGGGATTTTCAAAAGTTTAGAGACTGTTCTCTTTGTCTGCATAGATACCGATTCATCATATACAACATCTTCAATGAATTTGGACAAAAGAAACCTATCACAGATTTGATTACAACGGGAATGGGGACTCGTTACTTTATTCATGATCTTACGATTCCACGATTCAAAGGGATAAGCAGAATATGCCCATAGTGGCCCCCAATTCCTTATCGTATCTACAATGTGCGTAAGTAGGTGAATATTGAAGCTCATATTCTCTTTGCCATAATATTTCTCAAACAGACTAACATTACTTCGTAATATACGTTCAGTCTTGGACAGTTCACTTGGAGTAATAGAATCTTTGTTGAGAATATGCATCGCCTCAGCAAATTGACAAAAATGATCAATATATTTTTTTGGAAGAACACCGTGTAGACAAACAGGGGCATAGTCTAACCAATTACGCAACTCTGAAGATTTCCACTGGTTGAAAGATTGTAAACTTCGAGGCAACCTGCACGGAAAAAATGTTGGGCAAGAGGCTGCACCATGGCATAGTCGCACAGCGCCACCGCACGTCGGTGCGGCGGCATTACCACTATGGTACGGCAGGGCGCCCGATGAGGGACGGCAGCTCGCCCGTAGGGACGGCAGCCCGCCCGTAGGGACGGCAGCCCGCCCGTAGGGACGGCAGCCCGCCCGTTTGGGGCGGCAGCGCTCCCAAACTGGGAAGGCAGCCGCCTCGAGCTGTGGTCGCCCCACTCTCGGTGTTTTTGGGCGCGCGGCCGTACTCGTCGGGCGAGCAGCCCACCCGACATTTTTTCCGTGTGGAACGACGGTTGTGTGGTCGAATAGCAAGGAGCCGACGGTCAATTGTCGTTTTCTTTATTGGATGCCCAACGTAATAACGGGCTCTATTGTTAGATGATTTGATAAGTAAATTTGTGTGTTGCTTTGCCACTCCAAGATGACCACCGTGCATTCCTTCGACTATTGCCCCGGTAGCGAAATCGAATTCTGGTAGTAACATTAGAGCAGATGCCCCCTTAACCCCATTTACTACTCGATTAGTTGTAGCAGCTTCGACCATGTCGGCTCGTATCTCAGCATCAGTTCGAAGACGACCAAAACTTTGGCATATTGGATATATACGTTTTCCTGTACAATGTTCACCTTGATACATGACAAACCCACTCAAGCGCCTACTCGCAGGCAGCACGCATACACCGCCTACCCATTGGCAACCCGCGACACATAGCCTGTGACGTAGCCGTAGAGCACCGATCGATAACCGTTCGATTGACCGCTGACCCCGCGCGCTTACCTCGTCTACGAAAGGTGACTCACCGTGTCAACAATATGCGGCGCTCATGCAAATTACCCAGAATCCTTTGCGATCCTGTTTCTCGCTAACAAAATTAGCCCGGAATCCGAATATAAAGCCTCAATTTCCAACGGTAAATCACGCTAAGATGTTTCAACACTTCTTGTACTTAAAAGTGTCCAGTCAGTCATACCCGACTAACTAACACTCACGGCCATTTGTCCTACCTGGCAACTTTACCCTTTAGCTTCGCTAATAAAGTCTTTTTAAAGGAGTATAAATTCTTCCGATTTATTCCTCCTATGCCTTTAGAGGTTTGTCCTCTGGATTTTCCCCATCGGGAAGTACCTAAGAGTGGTTGGTCCATCTCCGAACCTCCCACTCCTCCAAGGCCGACACCAGACGAAGGTATCGAGGCCGACCTTCGGCCAGAGCCGCTCTCTGACTGGCAGAAGTCCCTTCGAATCATCTCTCCCTGGGATCGCCGCCGATACCATCCGAGGCGCGACACTCGTGTAGTCATCAATGGTCAGCTGAGTGGTTCGCTCGCCATCGACCACAGCTCTATCGTCGTCCCACCGAAGCCTGAGCCCGTCTGCCGCTCTCGCATCCCCCGCCGCCTAGCCAGAAGGAAGGAGGAGGACATCGCAGCTGTCCGAAGAAGACCGACGCGACCCGAACCCGTCCAGCCCGGACCGGCGCGTCTGCCTCACGGCACTCCACCTCGACCTCCCCGTCCTACCATCCGTCCACCACCCCGTCCTACCCCGAACCCCCGTTCCCGACTACCTCTCCCCTCCCGCAACACGATCCTCGTCGATCCCCTATCCCGAAAGCCACGCAGGGCTTAATTCCCCTCACCCCTCTCCTCGTCACCCACACCCGGGGCTTGCCCCACACACAAACACACACACACACCCGCCGGGGCATGTTAGTCACTCGCCGCGCTATGCACCCTGCGCCTCCGAGTGTACAGCTTTAACCTTTAGCGTAACATATCGTGCACCTATATTCACCGTTAAATTGCTTCATCCGTAAGATCGCTGGACGAGCTACTGAATCCACAGATACAATAAGAACTGCAAATTTAGATATAACTTCACTTGTTGCGGTGGGCTTCCATTTAATGCCTCGCTCATACAAATCTCGCATTTCGTCTACAAAATGTACTAAAAAGCGATTCATTAATGGATGTTTAGTATCAACAAAAATTCCCGCTAGTAGCATGTGTTTCTTACGGAGATGCGGTGGTAACTCATTTAATTGAACGTATATTGGCCACGCACTGGCTGTAGAAGAATCAGATACACTGCATCCATCCGTATTGAACGTGAATGAAAAATTGTTCGGATTACTTAAAAACTTTCCAGGCATAGACAACCGTTTGTATTCTTCACCGTTATAAATATCTTCAATGGCTTCTGGATCTCTCTTAATTCTATTCGAACGATACTGTAAGTATTCGGCGATATTAGGTTTCGCTAATAAGTCTACAAGTTGTGACCGTAAACTCAAAGAAAGAAAGTAAGTCAAGCTTGAATTATCTTCGTTCGGCCCGCAAGATTCACAATTACATTGCTGTTGTGGCTTGCTACTCGTTCCTAAATACATCGTGCATTATTTACAATACATGTGACGCGTTATGACATTATCGTCGCGACCCAATGCAGACCAGAGCTTTTTCTTTGTTGTCGGCAGACAATCAAATCCATAGGTAAGATTCATCCAATGAAATCTATTTAACGTAGCCTCATAAGTTAAGTCATTCCTTACTGATATAGCAAGAATCGATAATAAATGATCTTTTGGACTGAGCTGAGATTTTGGGACCATCGCAATATCTGGAACGCAACTTCGAAGGAAAGATGTCCTATTTTTGCTGTTATTCAGTTCTGTACCATCTGTGATTCTGTCGGATACATCTGCATCCGCGTGATTCGGATTGTTGGCAGGGATACCAGCACTTTGAGCTTCAGTTCCTCCTGGGGTACCAGCCGCCAACTCTTTGTGGTTTGATAGTCTCGCATTATCTCCTACGTCGATTTGATTTATCAAGTCTCCTCCAACTAAATGTCCCTCTCTCAAGTCGACATCCAGAGTGCTGACATTTTCACTGAAAACCAAATAATCAAGCAATTTCTACTTTTACCTCGAACAATTGAACAAAATTGGTAATTCATCTACTAACATTTAGCAATAAATCTTTTCATCTTCCTTGAATTGCTGTTCTTGTTTGATTCTTTATACGTGCATTCTATTACCTATAAATAATTTGGACGCTACTAGAGTCAAGTTCAGACCAGCTGTAACTTGGTCATCTCAATGTCTATTTTAGAAGTCCATCTCCCAATAGAGACGTTTAGAAATGATTGTTCGAGCGGAATTTATAAAAGACCTTTTTGAAACTTGGCTTAAAACCCGGGTGTTATCCAATATTCTGATTGACTCATGAACGGTGAGACCCTTGAAAGCCCATCTCATCTATACTAGATGATGATGGTACGAGCGTTGAACGGAATTACAACCCCTAGCAATGTGTGTGAGGTCACTATGACACACGTTGCATGTCGTTCGCTGCCGCTCCCTCATGAGACCAATGGTGCTATCTCTTTGGCTCTCCTGGCTCCAATTTTGGAATATAATATAATCCTCCTTCTTCTTCTTTCCTTTATGGATTCAGAAGCCTCCCATAATAATATAATCCTAAGGGGAGATTCCAGTGGAATTTTTGGCAGACATAAGTTTCTTAGATATCCGACTTATTAAGGTTTCTCAGGTCAATAACGCACACCAACGGTTTACGTTTTAGCCTAATAGGGGGCCCGCTTCAGAACAATAGGAAAGAAGAATACACGAAACTTGAGATCACATAAGACGACTAAATAACTAAAGCAAGACAGAAAAAGAAAAGATGAACCATGCATTTAAGACAAAAATATAAGATAAGGTCAAACAGTTGTTTGCAGACCAAGTCTGCAGAAAGAGATAAAGAGAAATAAAAATTAAAATTAAAATTAAAATGGAAATCATAATTACACACGTCAATCAAATAAGATGAGGAATAAAAATAAACTAGATGAAATTCCAAATAAATACCAAAATGAAGTGATGGTCAGTAATTGTTAAATTTGAATGACGCTGAAGCTAGCAGCTGATTAGAAAATTCGACGTGTAAACTAGTTTTTCTTTTCCAACACCGAAATAGCGGTATGAATTTCATTATGGCACGTGAACGTTTGACCTGAATAATAGAAAAACTGGTTTAATGTCGAATTTTCTAATCGGCTGATGCGGATCGGCTGCTAGCTTCAGCGTCATTAAATTTGATCATTTGATGTCAAGTTATAGCTATTACATTTCTTTATAATTAAATTCAAGAGTCTTCTTCACTAGAACTTTGTAATTCAAAATTAATCTTTACCTGATAAGTGGATCCTCAGGCCTAATCTCGTTCGAAGGCACATGATTCTGGACGTGTGTATTGACGCACACAGTACTCATAGAAGTTGAAAGGCAGTCGTCATTTTCATCAGACTCTGCATTCTAAAAATCCAAATATATGATAGTTGACTAAAATACTGTTACTGCGTGAGCAGTGTATGTTAGGCTTTTAAAATGAAAGAGAGCAGTTAAACGGACAATATGTGTATTTATTGACAGTACGTCTGTTCTTAATCAAAGCTCTAGGCAGACTGATGTTACAAAAAGACAGTGCTAGTTGTCACAGCAACCAGCACGTCACTTATTCATCAGTCTGGAGCAAGCGGGCCAAGGGTAAGGGGGTGTCTTCGTAACACTTCCCCCCCCCCGTGAGTAAGAGGCGGCCCGCCTCGTTGGCGGACCTAAGCAATAGGGAACAAGCTCCCTACGGCGAAGTTCCCGGTTCTGAGAGAGTTTAGGCTGTGGCCTTTACGTTCAAAAACTCTCCCTACTGCTCGACATTTGCCTTGACTCTCAAGGTAAACCACAGAAAACCTCGAGAAAGCAGGCGAACCCCAACGGTCAATAACACTAGTTGTACAGTTCAGGCATAACAAACACCAAACACATCACCGGTGACCCCAGAATGTCGATGAGCCGAGGAGTACCAGGCGGAGCGAAGCGTCAAAGGTGGTCCTTGGAGAAAGCGTACCAAATCCTGGTCCACGTGGGTTAACCCATCAGACCAGAGGTCAACGGAAGAAGTGCGAGCTGGACCTGTAGGATCATACTGGCATCACTCCAGGTGTTTCCCGGTACCCCTAAAAAGGAGAATCGGCATAAGGTAGGACTCATGAGATCGGGGTAGGAGAGAAAGAAGGGGAACAAAGGTCGATATCAGGTTTTATCCGAGTACGATCCTCCAACGGGTCGAAGGTCCACGAAGGTGCGACCGAGGAGGAGGTCGCAGCACACCATGCCTGGATGGCAAGAAGGCCACACTGTCGTTCCTGTCCGGCTGAAGTCCTGACGCAGGTCGGAGAAGCCACAGGATGCCTGAACTGTTCCCTCATCAAGGAGAGCATCGCGTAGTAGATGTAGGATGGGTTCCCCTTGAGCGCCTTTCTGCCGTCTCAAAAGGTGTATTAGTGGTGAAGCATTTATCGTCCGGCATGTAACACGCACAATCAAATTTGTTGTGTTTAATAAATATTCGTGAACAAAAAGGAAGGGGTAAACGGAAGATTTCGAGTAGGGCGGAGTTATTGGTAATTGCGCATAGCGGCACAAAAACGTGTGTACACGACGTCGGCAGGGAGGGATGCATCCAAAACCAGCACCGGGGCTGGAAGGCACGCAAACGTCCGACGTACGAGCCACTCTTCATGTACCTCGTGAAGGGCCTCGAGGTAATCTAACGGAAGCTTGGTCTCTTCGTTACGGGCTCGAGAATTGACCCGAGAGAAAGCAAGCGCCGGGTGTAGACGTAGATACACGATCAGATCCGCTTCAAAGTCTCGCGGATTCCGATGGGTGAGGTTGTTGAAGGTTTCCGTGAGCAGATGAGTTTCGGCGGCGCCGAACCCGCCCATCCTCCGGCGGGCTTCAACAAAGCAAGTCGTGCTAAATATAGACCGTTCCATTATCTTATAAGGCAGAAGAGTTCGGCGTAGATGACGTAGACGCATGACCATCAAGGCATGGTGCTGGAACGGGTAGGCGTAGCGGGAAGGATCTTCGTACATCTTCTCCAGCAAGTTCTCACCGGCGACATCTCGGTACTCTGCCAGTGGTTCAAGTAAAACCAGGATGCTATCGTGTTGTAGGAACCTCGAAACGAAGGTGGACTTGCCACACCCGATGTTTCCTTCCACCAGAATCGTAAACGGTCGAGTTTCGGTACCTCGACTAACCAACGGAAAGTCCAGTGACCACCCTAGGGTGTCGCTGGACTCAGCATCTGCGCGCTCCGTTGTGTCGCCTATGGTTTCCGAGGACCGGACCTCCAGGGAGCGGACACAGGGAGTTAAAGGTTCCACGGCTATACTGGCAGACGACGGCCTTGGGAGATAGGGGGCCAATCGATCCAGGTGTACGACTCTGGCCTTGGCGCGCGGTGAACGTCGAATTCTGTAGACGACGTCGTTGATCCGATCGACGACCTCGTAGGGGCCCTCCCAGTCGCTCTGTAACTTGGGGCACCGCCCCTTCAGCCTCCTGGGTTGAAAGAGCCAGACCAAATCTCGCGCGTCGAACCTGATGTCTCGAGACCGGAGGTCGTACCGTGCTTTCATTCGGTCGGAGGCAAGCTTGATTTTATTCCGAGCGAACCCGTGTATCTCATCCAGTCTTTCCTGCAGGGATACAGCAAAATCCGTTTGTGGGGCTTCGGTGGTAGGAGGGATCCCCTTTTCTAGATCCGTGGGGAGTCGCAGGTCCCGCGCCATCAACATGACAGCGGGGGAGTACCCCGTTGTCTCATGGACCGCCGACCGATAAGACAGAAGGAACAGGGAGACCCAATCATCCCAATCGCGCTGATCGCGATCCACAAACGAAGCCAGGTAGCGGAGGAGGGTACGGTTCAAGCGCTCCACCATGCCGTCCGACTGCGGGTGTAAGGCGGTGGTGCGCGTCTTGTGTACCTGAAGGATGCGGAGAACCTCGGCCATGAGGACTGACTCGAAGTTTCGTCCTTGGTCCGTATGGAGCTCAAGTGGGGCCCCAAACCGGCAAACGAGCTCCCGAACGAAAACCCGAGCGACGGTTTCCGCTTCCTGATTTGGCACTGCAATGGCCTCGGGCCATTTACTGAAATAATCAGCCATTACCAGGACATACCGGTTCCCAGTACGTGTGATAGGAAGGGGTCCGAGTATGTCCATAGCCACTCGTTCAAAGGGAGCCCCCACGTTGTACGTCTGCAGGGAGCTGGTCCCCCGGGAGCGGGGCCCCTTCTTGGCGTTGCAGACATCACACGTTCTGCACCACTCCTCCACGTCGGAGCGACAACGGGCCCAAAAGTAACGCTCCCGAATCCGTCCCAGAGTCCGGTTAGCAGCGAAGTGTCCACCCGAAGGGGAGTCGTGGTGCTCCAGAATGACGTCTCGGACCCGAGCCCTGGGCACCAGAAGTTGCCACAGAACGCCCCTAGCGTCCGGGGACTCCCACTTCCGATAAAGTAGGCCGTCTCGCAAGTAGAGGGAATCCCATTGTGCCCAGTATACCTTGGCTTGAGGATCCAAGGAAGACACGTCTTGCCACCCGGGGCGATTCCCACTAGCTTTCCACTGCCTCACTGTCTGGAGAATCGAGTCCTGTTGTTGAGCATCCAACCACTCGGTCGAGTCTCCTTGGAGAGTGAGCTGTCGGATGGTCACAGATGAATCGCGCTGCAGCTCGAGACGGGCACACTGTTTACAGACCCCCGTCTCTCCGCACGGTCGCCTGGACAACGCATCGGCATTACCATGCAGCCGTCCGGGGCGGTGGCGAATCTCGAAATCGTAGAGACCCAGGGTCTCGAGCCACCGGGCGACCTGACCTTCAGGATTTTTGAAGGACAGGAGCCAGGTGAGAGAGGCGTGATCTGTTCGGATCAAAAAGCGGCGTCCGTAGAGATAATGATGAAAATGGGCAATAGCCTTAACGATGGCTAAGAGTTCTCGGCGAGTGACGCAGTAGTTCCTCTCTGGTCGGCTCAAGAGACGACTGTAGAAGCTCACGACGCGTTCTTGGTCTGCCTGAGTTTGAGAGAGAACCCCTCCTATCCCATATAGCGACGCGTCCGTGTCAAGGATGAAGGGGATGTCGGGCAAAGGAAATGCCAGTATAGGAGACGAGGTGAGACGACTCTTGAGCTGACGGAAAGCATCTTCGCAGTCCGTGGTCCAAACAAAAGGAACTTTGTCTCCTGTAAGATGGTGTAGGGGTTTAGCGAGCGAGGCAAAACCCTCGATGAACCGTCGATAATATGTGCACAGGCCAACGAAACTCTGTACGTCTGCTTTCGATGTGAGAGGGGGCCAGTCACGGATGGCCTGTATCTTGCTCGGATCCGTTTTAATTCCCCCTGCTGAAACAACATGGCCCAGGAAGTTCACTTCCCTTCGGAAGAGCAAGCATTTCTTGGGACTCATCTTCAGGCCAGCCTCTTGTAGGCGCCCGAAGACCTGTCTCAAGTTTTGAAGCTCCTCCTCGAAGGTCGCTCCGAACACGATGATGTCGTCGAGGTACACCAGACAGACTTTCCCGGTCAATCCATGTAAAGACGTCTCCATCATGCGCTCGAACGTAGCAGGTGCGTTGCACAGACCAAAGGGCATGACCTTGAAATGCCATAAGCCTCCCAGCCCAGTCACGAACGCTGTTTTTTCACGATCCTCCGGGGCCATCTCCACCTGCCAATAACCGCTTTGCAGATCAATCG
>JAEUYN010000434.1:0-161837 GCA_018257835.1 Euura lappo | reverse complement strand
ATATGATCATTTTATTCACTAAAAATTTCTAAAAATATACATATATTTCCTAATCTTTCTTTTCAGCTGTCCGAGGTTACGTAAAAACGGTTTTCGCTAAACTGAAGTATCAGTACACCGCTGTTGGGTCTATAACAGACGGTGTTTACAAACTTGAGATTCGATTACCGCTGACCGCTGATGATCTTTCCTTTGTAAAAGGAGAATTTATCAGTGCCACTGGAATTCTCAAACAATACAAGACAGGTCCACCTTTTCTATCTGTGAACAACATCGCTGACATGAAGAAATTGGACGGTGCGAAAATGTCATTTCAACGTCTATTAAATGGATTCAATATGCCATAGTGAATCTGTAATGGAACATGGGAGGCAACACGTTTTTTTGCATATGTACCTTGAACGCTTACATTTTCCATATCGTCGTCGACACATATGTGTGTATCTTCTGTGTTGAGGTTCAATTTCAAATGGTACATAGAGTTATTCTAGGGCTCACGATTCTGATGGCTTTAATAGTCCTTCCGATTTGAAAATTTAATTTCCACTTCGGGGTACGTCATGTTTTTTGTGTACAATAATATTCCGTTTATCATGACGAAACTTTGGTTTGGTTTCTTGTCAAGTTACTTTGCGTAAATAATATGTAGGTATGGAGTCATAAGGTGCATCTTCGTGTTTTCAAAGACACGTTTGATTTGTTGTGTAATAATAAAATTATATTTTTTCGTTCAAATTACCTGTTTTGAATCATTTTCAATATACACCTACGGAAACTATTTCAAATGTCAATTTAAGGTTCCCTCATTCATAATTTCGTACTTAATTAATTGAATCCTATTCTTTACTCAGAGTACATTTCCTTATAAACGTAATTTTTGACCCAGTAATCATTTCGCTGTTGACCAAGGTAAACTCGTAAGGTTTTCCAAGACCGAACTCTCGAGAAGGCGACGTATAATTGTCCGTGATTGAATACATCTTTACGAAGATCAATCCCAATTTTATCGAATGTTTGGCCTTGAGCTTTATTAATTGTCATAGCAAAAGCCAATTTCACTGGAAATTGCCGTCTTTTGAAAGTGAATGGATACACATTTTCACAATATAATGTTATACGGTTTATAAAAACAATATCGCCAGTTTTGTCACCAGTCAAAATTTCACATTTTAGTAGGTTGTTAGTAAGTTCTAAAATGAGTAGTCTAGTGCCGTTGCAAAGTCCTTCGTTTATGCATAAATTTCTTATAAGCATAATAACAGTGAATTTTTTCAGATGTAACGTATGTGGGGGTAGAGAAGGTGGTGATAAAGTATTCAAATATTCTGGTAATAACGCTTCGTTAATATCACCGTCCGAGTCACAATTTTCAATACTATCCACGCTAGTATAAATTTTTTCATCACTTGAATCCAGTAATTCAACAACTCTCTTATTGATGTCGTCAACATCTGCATTTCTTGCAGATAAAATCGCACATTTTGCAATATCCTTGTATCGATTTTCGCTGATTAGTAAAGCGTACGTATCTTTGACTATGTCTGCTTTTGGGTCTGCTATACAGCATACTGGAATTTCGATATTATCATTCAAATCGTTCAAATTTCCATCGCCTAAATCTAAAAGAAATTTGTTAAATTCAAGCTCCTCTTCTAGCGTTCGCATATTTTGCGTGAGATTGAATTTTTTGAAGTGAACCCATAATTGGCTATATTTGATTGTCAAATTCAGAATTTCATTCCGAGTACCTCGTACTATAATGGGAAGCAATTGTCGGAAATCACCGCCTAATACCACAATCTTACCACCAAAAGGTAGATTGTTATTCATGATGTCTCGTAATGTTCGATCAATAACCTCTAAGGCGTATCGCGGTGCCATTGGAGCTTCATCCCAAATGAAGATCTCGGTTTCTTTTAACAAATTTCCTTCCGTTGATTGCACTTTTATGTTTGACGTAGAATCTGATAGAAGGGGAACCGGTAATCCGAATGTTTTGTGAACCGTTTTACCGTTTGGCAGTAATGTTGCTGCAATTCCCGTGAAAGCCATAGTGACCACGCGTTTACTTTTTGCTCTTATCAGATAGCAAAGAGTAGTATATAAAAATGTTTTACCGGAACCACCTGGTCCGTCGACGTAAAAGCAATTGGTTGTATTTAAATCACTATTATCCGTTCTGTTAATAATAATATCAACTATTTTTTTTTGTTCTTCATTCAGCTGATTGTAGAGGTGCAAGCCGATTTCTAATGCATTTTGGCAAGGCATATCATGGTCAGTTCCGTACTCGCTTAATTGTTCCATTTGTGGAAAATCAGCGAGGGATAGACCTTCTGCATGTAGCATTGTACTGATATCAAAGTAAGCTTTTGTTTGGCTTTCTGACAAAGAGAAATGACGTAAATAATCTTCTGACATTGCGTCTTTGAATTTTTGCCATAGGTTCTCTGGATGCACTGGTTGGCAATGTATAAGAATTCTTACGAATAATTTCCTCAGTCTGCTAGGCATCATCCAAACAACGGCTTCGTCCAACGCTCTTTCCCATTCATCGTCATCTTCTATAATACCGAGCGTTAGGCATGTTTGCATAAATGTTTGTTGGAATACTCCATCAACTGTTCGCAAGTCATCAAAACTTGTTGCGCCTTTTCTTGTCATCAATAACAATCTCAAATGAAATAGTTCGATCTGTGCTGGGTTGACAGAGTACATACGTCCAATGCAATTGAATCGTCCTTGACGTTTCTCCCATCGGTTTATTTTTTTGTTTTGCACTTCTGTCTTCTTGAAAACATAATAGGATGGAATATCAACGTAAAGATATTGTCTTGCATTTTCATCTCGAGAATTCAATGCAAAATAGTCTAATAACATGGTATTACGATCAATCGCATTCGTCAAAACGTCTTGGTCGAAATCTGTGTCGATTGTGATGCTTTGTTCATTTGGCAAATGTACGGGTAAACGCACGATAGAATGACTTTTATCGTGTAAAAGCTTACTACATATACGCCAACATGCTTCAACTGGACCAACGTAACGGGCGTCTATATAATTACGTATTTCATCGTGATTGATCACAGTCTCCGTTAACGTTTCACCAATAATTATACTCGCTGAATCATGACCTTTGTATATGTATTTGAATAAATATTTAACAGATTTTATGCTTGAGACAACTTCAACATTTATATGACAGTTGAATAGTAGTAGCAACGTCGGAGAGTGTGGAACAGTATACCTGTTGTCAACTTTATATCCACCAGGTAGTTCGAATGTCGTACCATTATCTCCCCGACGATACAAAGGGTATCCATCCTCATCCATTGTAGTTTCTGTACGAAATTGCTTTGGATAATGTTTCGAACATTTTCCGTTTTGTAAGCAGTAATCACGACATGGTCCGTGAATCATGTGTTTCGTCACAATTTTGTGTAGAACAGGATGACTGATAGGATCCGGAATCTCTGCTGAAATGTATTTATCTACACTCTTTGGAGTCGTTATTTTGTAATTTCGTGCCAAGGTAACCAACAGATGCATGTGAGGTAAACCACGTTTTTGAAATTCAATTACATAGACATAGGCTGCTACTTCACCAAAATATTTTTGTTTTATAATTAAATCCACTAAATGGTCTTTTTTTAAACTGAAAACACGAGTACAAATATCTGGTCTGTCTGACGGTTGTTGGCCTGGCAGCAGATTTTCTTGTATTTCACGCCATTTAGGGTTACACGTCATGGTAATGAAAAGATCAGGTTTTCCGAATTTACGTACTATAGCCATAGCATCCTGGTAGTTCTGCATCATGTTTCGTGGTGAACCAATAAAAGTTGATGGTAATATAATCATTTTTCCTACGCGACCGTTCGCTTCCTCCGCCGCGTTTTGAAGGTAATCTACTAATCCCTGATATGTATCAGCTCTGAGACTTTTCTGGTGTGTTCTACAGTACTCTATTCTGTCTTTCTCGATTTTTACGTAATTATCTACGGCCCATTGTTGAAATAAACGGCGACCTCTGAGAAATAAATTGAAGTCATCTCGAATAGCCATTCGATATCTTACGTAGGCAGTTCTGCTCACACGTTTAGGTCTACAACTATCTCTACGCTTCAAGTCTCGATGCCACCCTCTAGTACCGTAAGGATAGAATAGGGGATACACCCAAGGTTCTACGTTTGGATCCATCGTACTAACCTTTTGTAATTTTTTACTATTCTTATCCTTCACAATAACATATGAATCCGGGATTTCCCCATCAGCAGTGGTAGAGAAAATTGTAGCGACTTCGTTACTTCTTTGGAAGTTATATCGTCGACGATCTACACCTGGTTTCAAAGTGAACATCAACTGTAATTCAGGTAGTTTTTCATTAGTTCTCATGGCTTCTTGTTTCTGATTACGTATTTCATCTCCCATCATTTGATATGTCTTGGCAAATACGTTATTACTTCGAATGATGTGATCGAGCGTACGTAAAATTTCATGATCAAGGTTATTACCCCGACTCATACGGTTTTCTGTCGCTTCGTTGGCATCAACTATAAAGAGTTGACCATAGCTAGGGGTCTCGTTAGAAACCGGTTGAAGTGTTGTATTTATCTGATAATAAATTTGACCTTGAATTTTGAAACAATATGGTCCGCGATTATTTTTTCCGAAATTCACCAAGTTTGCATTAAAAGATGCAAATGCGAATGAACTATTATAATTTCTTATATTCTCGAAAAAATTCTTCGATTTTTCGTGACTTCCTTCAAATAGATTATATAGTTCTTCTGGAGGATGTGGCAAGGGTTCAAGAATAACCTCACCATGACTACAACAGTCGTTGAAAGAATTACCTCTATTTGCTACTCGTTCAGCTGCGAAATGTTTTGCGTGACATTTTTGACAAAGTACATCCATCGAGCCAATGTAATGTTCTTCAACGTCATTTAATTCTAAAGTAAAATCAAACTCTAAAAATTTATTTTTCCTTCCATAACTTTTTCGTATGCCAATTGCTGATGTGGAGGTAGGCGCAACACGCCCCAGAGTTATACGTGCTTCGAGATTATTGACAGTATCAGCTTGGGTCACTGAATCATTCCTGGAACATGAAGTTCCCTGTAATTGTGAGCAATTTTGAGATGAAGTAGATGCAATAGGGGATGTATCTCTTACACGATGTGGTTCTGCTTCGATTATAAACGATGTACTTGCAATCGGTGACCTATCTCTCATTCTATTAACTTGACTTCTATTAACTTGACTTCCAGCTACTGGAATATTAGCGCTGCACTTTTCTGTAGTAATTAAATTTTCTATATACCTGACAACCTCTACCTCCTGAATTGTGCTTCCTTCATATTGACTACTATTATTTACAATTGCTCTACGACGTTTTTGCGTCAGAATTTTTCTTTGCTTTAGAGTTCGTTGGTATTCTTCTTCTTCCTCTGGAGTACGTTGAACTTTCTGACGTGGCATGATTTATGTTCGTTGAAATACTATTTCAGTCAAAGTAAGGGTACCTTAACGAATTCAGTGAAAAGGTTACTTTAAAAAAATGTATCTCCATTTATTTTCCACGTTCTTATTCTTTTTATATAGTTTTCATTTTTCCATTTCATCAATTAATTCATTTTTCATCTCTTTTATATTGTCTTTCCGATTTTCGTTTTTCCAATTGCTAATAGATCATTTTCCACTCGCTAGTTTTGTATTCCGAAAAAAAAACCAGTCATCTTTATTGAAGGACCTGTTCTTCTGTGCGAATATAATAATAGAGATAATAATAATGACAATCTAATTATAATACATTGATTATTATGACAACGTAGTAACTTCAAAGAATAATAACAATACAAACGCAGCTATTGTAATCCGAATGCGTGTGCATGTACCGGATTACAAAAATTAATTGTTCAGACAAAGGTGGCGATTAAGTAGCTATTCTAGTATTCAGATGACGACGGCGATGCTCCACAGAAAATTACGGTGATCCAACTCAGAAAGATAACCTTTAACACATATAAAACGAACCAAAATCAAACGTCACATGTACACAAACTCGATCAGTCGAAATTGTATGATAACGAAAATGATGTTAGTTCAACTTATAACATGGAAATACGTTCAACCTGTCCTCGAGATTTCAGATCTATCGTGTGACCGGAGATATTATCGGGTGTTCCGAGACCTCGCTGGAAACTGAAAGAAAAATTATTTGTTGATTGAACTAATCGATTATCACATACAAATCCCATTGGTGGAAACGATAATACAACTTTTTAAATTATAATAGTCAACTCACCTCCTGTAATAATTCTTCTAGAATTGAGTACACGGTTTTTTGATGTGAAAGTTTTTCAATGTTTTTAAGCTGTATACCCGTCCTTTGGATTTGAGATCGATCGAGAGTCCAGAGATAGTAACACGTGTTTCGGGACCTTGTAAATCAAATTTGAGATCGATCGAGAGTCCAGAGATAGTACCGTGTGTTTCGAGACCTTATTAATCAATTAACCTCCTCTTTTAATTCTTCCGATGATGCTGCACAAAGAATCGTGGTAGCCCAATCACCTAATTACATCATTACCAACAGTCAGAATCGAGTAATCATTTTACAGACATTAATCAATACTCACCTTTGGTCGGAGTTTCGTTCTTTTCCAGAAATGTCCTCCTCTTTTAATTCTTCCGATGATGCTGCACAAAGAATCGTGGTAGCCCAATCACCTAATTACATCATTACCAACAGTCAGAATCGAGTAATCATTTTACAGACATTAATCAATACTCACCTTTGGTCGGAGTTTCGTTCTTTTCCAGAAATGTTTACGAGTTTCTAGCCCTCACACGTCACTCAAACTGTCTAACCTACACGTCACCCGAACATGTCGCTTCAGGGAGCATAAGCGACAACCGACAACCGCAGCGCAAACCAATCAAAATCGGTTTTAAAATGCTTCAACAAACAAACTCGAAGTTCGAATTCTCGCGCGAGTTCACGGACGTTCACCGCTCTTTTATGAAGGGATATAAAATAAAAAACAAATCATTTAATTCACGTTTTATTTATTAACAAAATTATATGATGTCTTTCACAATATTGGCACGTGATGAAATTAAAGAAAATACACTTAAATTAACGTAAAATACTATCGATCATAGTATTGACAGCATGGGGCTTTTGGACCAAATGGTACATTGACCGAATCGGTATTTGGACGAAATGGTATATTGGCCGAATCGGTATTTGGACGAAGTGGTGCATTGGACCAATCGGTATTTGGACGAAGTGGTGCATTGGACCAATCGGTATTTGGACGAAGTGGTGCATTGGACCAATCGGTATTTGGACGAAGTGGTGCATTGGACCAATCGGTATTTGGACGAAGTGGTTTTTGGACGAATCGGCTGGGGACGAAAAGGCGATGGACGAAAAGGGTTTGGATGAAACGTCCTAAACCCCTTAGACTAATGCTGAAGTATTAATTTTGAGTACTAGGTCGAGTACTGCAGTACTGACTCGAGTACTAGTACTACAGTATCGACTCGAGTACTAGTACTGCAGTATTGGCTCGAGTACTAGTACTGCAGTATCGACTCGAGTATTAGTACTGCAGTATTGACTCGAGTACTAGTACTGCAGTATTGACTCGAGTACTAGTACTGCAGTATTGACTCGAGTACTAGTACTGCAGTATTGGCGCGAGTACTAGTACTGCAGTATTGACTCGAGTACTAGTACTGCAGTATTGACTCGAGTACTAGTACTGCAGTATTGACTCGAGTACTAGTACTGCAGTATTGACTCGAGTACTAGTACTGCAGTAGTTAGTACTGCGCGAGTACTAGTACTGCAGTATTGGCGCGAGTACTAGTACTGCAGTATTGACTCGAGTACTAGTACTGCAGTATTGGCGCGAGTACTAGTACTGCAGTATTGGCGCGAGTACTAGTACTGCAGTATTGACTCGAGTACTAGTACTGCAGTATTGACTCAAGTACTAGTACTGCAGTATTGGCGCGAGTACTAGTACTGCAGTATTGACTCGAGTACTAGTACTGCAGTATTTTGCTAGTACTGTATTTTGAGTATATTTACCATGAACATGCGAGTTTTCATACTAGTACCGTTCGAGTTACAAACTAGAATTAAGAAAACAACTCTTCGAAAACCGTTAGAAAAACCTTTTATTGGTTACTTGATGAACACTTTTCTATTTGTCGCCGCGTTATTGCACTTGCGTCTAGCTAACGTTTTGAAGGTTTCTTCGGGTTTTTCGAACTCGGGAAACTTCCCCTTGACGTAATCTGAAATACAAAATAGTATAATTTACTATTGAAGTTTTTTGTCATAATATGCATCGGTAATTAGTAGGCGGCAGTGGGTGAGTGAAAAAAAAAAAATAATAACTTTACGTAATCCAGGTCCGGAAACAATAATATTTCATCTTAGAACTGTTTGATTCATTGACAATAAAGTTTTCACAACCGGTGAATCTTTGAAAAAAGAAGCATATGATTATGAAGTCTTAACTGGGATAACGAGTCAATTAATAGAACCCCAAACATGTTAAGAATGTTGCAAAAATTCGAAGTATAGTATATGATATTTTGAATATACCAGTGAAAATTTTAGTTCAAACTTTCTGCCTCAACGTTTTCAAACACAAAGACGAATATTTATAGCAATCAATCACCCAGACATGCAGAAAGTCGCTGTGGATCAAGCTTTTTCTTTGCTGCTTTAGTTTGATCAAAATTGGCTGCCGAACCAGTCAAGGAACTCGTAGCCAATTCTTCCATACTGAAGAGAGCCCCCATAATACTGTTGGAAAGTGTTCGGAAGTTTTCATGGTTACATGCAAGTAGCCTTGTTTTTTCTAGGCGTACACCAGGACCCAGTTCGACCTGCATATGGATCAAAGAAATAAATAAATGTATAATATTTGCAACAACTCTTACTTGATAACATCTCAATAGTTTTATCATTGAAACGGTATGAAAGTACACAGTACCATCTCTTCTTCATTATCCAGCTTATTGTCAATCGGATCGTTGTCCTTGCCATCGTAGTGCTGTTCCTTCTGTTGTCGCTCATTGTCAGGTTCACTCTGGTGTTTATCATCCGGTACATGTACTGTGTCTTCCCATTTGATTACTCCGGCCTTTAGCGCATGTTTTTTACCTTGAAAAGCGTCTGCATCATTTCTCGGTTCTGTTTCGTCCACCTCTAAATCATAGTCTAAGTCAGTTTGTAATTTAACAGGACTTTCGGTATTCGTCGGTTTGTTCTCTTGTAATTTCTCCACTTCAAGTTCTTGGTTACTTCTTTCTGATTCGCCCAGTCCTTTCTGTTTTCTTTCAACCAGTTCGAAACTTTTTTGTCTCTTTGTGTGAAAATGCACTTGGAGCTTTTCTAGATCAGATGTCTTGACATCTTTTCTGACTTGCGGTGATGGAGTAAACACTCGACGATCAGAGACACCCATCGCGGGCTTTATCACAGCTCCAGTTTCCTCTACATTCTCGGTCTGCAAACAATTAACAGCTAGAAAATGTGTGTATTCAATTTCACTCAATTACCTGTTACACATATGATTGAGATTTTGACTTTGACCCCGGCAAAAAAAATAATCAGGTCGCATTTTTTCCTTTTCATTTGTTCAATCTATCGAAAATTTCAGACATCACAATGGATTGGAAATGACAACGATATAGCATCCTCTATGCTGAAGGTATATCTATTATGTAGTAGAAACACAAAAATTCGATGGCCTATAATCTACAAAATTATTACTTCTTCATCAATTGTTACCTTTTCAATCCATATTATTTTCGCGCTATGATTTAATTTTTAGTGATCGAATAATAGAAAAAAAAAGGGAAAACATAATGAATCCATAATAACACGAATTGTTACTAACCTCATCTGTGATCTGATCAACTTTTCCTGCTAAGGATGTTGATATCTTCAGAGCTGTCTGCAAATTGGTAAGGATCTCTGAGCTCATCCGTTTGAAAGCAGGCAAATCTAGATAATAAGATGGCACGTCACAAAAGAGTTCCGAAACTTTTTGTCAGGTGATTAATTACATACCTGAGTTAATGATTGAACCTGATTCGTAAATTTGTAGTCGCTGTTTTAATCTTTTCTTATCGTATTTCATCATACGTAATTTGTTAATGAGCTCTTGTTTCGTCAAGTCCCTGTTGTCCTCGTCAGAAGACTCACTATTCTGTAATGTAATTGTATACAAATTTATCAGTATGTAACGTTCTGGGTC
The DNA here is from genome assembly GCA_018257835.1 of Euura lappo. Lineage (NCBI taxonomy): Eukaryota > Metazoa > Arthropoda > Insecta > Hymenoptera > Tenthredinidae > Euura > Euura lappo. The sequence continues at coordinate 151,545 of JAEUYN010000434.1, read as the reverse complement.
TGATAGAATTCATGATACATTCTGTGAAACTTACAATTTCCAAAGGACCTTCGGCTTCAAGTTCTAAGTCGCCTCTGCGTAGAAAGTTTTGTTTAGTCTGCTGACGTTTAGCAGATTTGTTGGAAATGACCTGTTAGGCACAATGTTAAAGATAGAAATATTGAATGCTCTTATAATCACCACATAAGTGGCACTATATTAACAGTTCGGTACAAACAAAGCTATACCTTGATGGCAGGCGGCCCAGCCTTTCTCCTCTTGCCTGCTTGTGTCACCTTTGGCTGCTTCGCATCATCTGGAGAATGGTTCCTCTTATACTTCTCTGAAGTGGGGGGGTCATTTTCTTCATCGGAAGACTTACTATCCTGTGAAGTCATGATCCGTACACATGAGTATGTAGCGTTCTGGGTCGCGTAGAGTTTATGCTACATTCTGCGATACTTACAATTTCCAAAGGAGCATCAGCTTTGACCTGTAGATATTCTGCCAGCAGGACTTTTTGTTTGGTCTGGCCACGTTGAGCAGATTCATCAGAACTGACCTGTTATGCACAATGTTTAAGGGTGCGTGTAACTGTACCTCTACGTGGTGCATCCTGGGTAACGCCAAAACAGTACATACGCGCGTCCGCCTCCTATAGCTTCGCAAATGCATGAGATTACTGAAAATTGAATTACTCGGTGAAAAAAAATCGGAGTAAAATTTTCGAAAGCAGTTTTTGAAGAGGAGCCCTGAGGCTACAGAACAGCTATGGCGTCAGTTTTCCCATATTTTTTCTCACTCCCATAGCGCAGTTTGAAACGGGCGGTAGTCCACGCTTTTCGCGACCCTTCGTTCAAACATGCACGAACAAGTCAAAAATGGCCGCACTTGAAATTTCCAAGAACCAAATCAAAGACGAAGTTTCAATCTTCAAAATGGCTGCTTGGCCATTTTTTTCCGACATTTTATCACCGAGTTATGCTAGTTTGAAAATCGCCAATTTTCGGCAAGAATTGGGTGGTCCGTTAATTTTTTTGCTGAGTGTAGTATCATCACCTAAATTATAAAATATATCTAAATTTTTTACGATGCTGTACAAATTAAAAAATTGTATCACTCTTTGTTACATAAAAATGTGCGCATAAATTCTTGGAAAACTTATATCACATTTTATCAGGTTCATTCTTATCAAGTTCCCCACAACGTTAACGTGCTGTTTTGATATGACTTTGAATGACATCTAGGGGGATTCCCACGATCCAGTAATAAACAGTCACCTCCAGATGCGCCGTCGCACCTCCGGCTGCGACTTTTCCACGATTTTCTGCGCAGACAACTGGACAACTTTTAGCATAACCTGACAGCAAGTGAGAAAGGTTCAACGCGGTTGTGTTACTGGCCGGTACCACACGGACACAGGCCTTCTGTCATACCATTGCGGCGTGGATGCGTGGCCTGGTTTTTTTGCGGTGAGTATTTCTCGTTCAGACTAAATATTGTTAAAGCGTGATTCGGTGGACCAATAGATGGCTATTAATAGGTAATAAATTCATCTATATTGTAGATACCAGAGTTATATCAGTCGAGTATTGCGTTACTTGAAGAAATAATTTGCGACGTACCTAACAAAGTTTCGAGAGCCACTAGCGCGCCATTCCACAAGTAAAATTGTTCATCGCTATCAACAGAGATTAGACAGGGTAAAAATGAGCGAACTAGCGTCAGAGAAACTGTCAGGGACGATTGAGCTCTTGACTAAAGACAATTATAAGACATGGCGAATGAAGGCCGAGGCTTTGTTGGACGTATCCTCTCTCTGGGATTACGTAAGTGGGGACGTAAAAATATCCTCGGAAGACGAGGGGGAACAGAAATCGTGGAAGACTAAGGATAAATGCGCCAAATCCATGCTGATTTTGAACATGAGCGATTTGCTACTTCCGCTCGTTGAAAATTGCGCAACATCGCGCGAATTATGGTTGAAGCTTGAAAATATTTACGGAAATAAGAGCGAAGAAGATAACGATTCGGATGGGAGTTCAGAGATTGACGAGGATGATGAGGACATGATCATTAATGAAATCGAGAACAGCGTCGACGAATTGCTTGACACTATCAAAGATTCATCCGATAAGGACGCCACACCGGAAAAAAAATCGACTAGCTTTACCGATAATCTGTTTCTGCGCTTGAAAGAAAATGGCTTGAAAAAATTTCCCGATAAAAAAATCATCGCAGACATTGTCAATAATTTTATCATCAGTGTCATTGATAAATTATCGGAGACTGAAATAAAAGAACGAAAAAATGAACTGAGCGGAAAGCTCATCGATGATATACTCGAGAAGTTCGATTTAAGTCCGCTCGAAGATGACAATGATGACGCAACAAGCAATTTGGACGGGACCGAAACACGAGACGTTGGCCGATTGGATGATAAGGTTGATAGTGCAGAAGAAGAATCCGAAGAAGAAGAAGAAGAAAGCAATGCTCGCTCCGAATTTGAACCTCGGTACGAAAGCACGAAAAGTGAAGAGAAATTATGTGGTGAACAAGGTAACAAAAAGTAATTACTTTGCTTTCGGTAATCAATATCAACTGACGTTTACATATTTATTTGTCAGAATGTCAATTGCCATTAATTAATTATTCCTTCTCTCTGTGTTATCTTGTTCCGGATAGTTTCAGATATTTTATGCCTTGTTGCCGATCTAATCAACCACACTGTGATCTTTCTTTATAGGCATTCTTTAATTGTTTATATGTACCCCGAGGTTTTTTTTGGTACTTTTCACACTTCAGCAGGAATCAGCATTTGATTGATGAATTTTAGGAGAGTGTGGGAGTTCAATGTATCCGGACCTGGATTTATACACCCCACCGGCTACTCCGAGTCCCAAAAGAGCATACAAGTGTGGAATATGCCGTGAAGAAGGTACAAGCATCGGCGAAATGAATACAATTTGAAGAATAAATGGAAATATATGGTTTAAATGTTTCATAGGACACAACAGAAGGACGTGCCCGTTGAATAATAAGCCTGCTGTTACTTCTGCGTCGAAATCTGCTACCAAAAACACTGTAACTACCAGCCCCAGGAGATCATATAAATGTGGGATATGCGGCGTCGAAGGTAGTACATCAAATGACTAAAATATATATATGTCAAAAATACATGTCAAAGAATGTTTTTGATAATTAGGACACAACAGAAGAACCTGCTCGCTCAACAAACCTGCAGTTACTTCTGTTTCGAAATCTGCTGTCACCGCGACCGCAACTCCCAAGAGATCATATAAATGCGGAATATGCGGTGGTGAAGGTTTGAAAACAAGGAAATGTATCGTAAAATGAAATACATATGAATGATACATGTAAAGAAATGTTTTTAATAATTAGGACACTACAGAACAACCTGCTCGTCTAATCAACGAGTTACTTCTGCGTCAAAATCTGCTGGCAAAACCACCGCAGCTCCCAAGAGATTATATAAATGCGGAATATGCGGTGTTGAAGGTTTGAAAACAAGAAAATGTATCGTAAAATCAAATACATATGAATGATACATGTATAAAAGAAATGTTTTTAATAATTAGGACACAACAGAACAACCTGCTCGCTGAATAAGACGGTTTCAACCCCGTCGAGGGCATCTTCTGTACAAAATTTAATTGCAACTCCCTCGAGATCATATACATGTGGAGCTTGCGGCAGGGAGGGTATGTATGTACACCCAGGGAAATTGAACCTGAAGCGCCCGCGATAGGCTGACTGAACATACACCTGTAATTTGGTTGGCAATGCGAAGCGTTATAGCTCGGCAATTTTTTCGGCGGCGAGTTACAACGTGGCATTGCCAACCAAATTGCAGGTGTATGTTCAGTTGCCTATCGCGGGCGCTTCAGATTCAATTTTCCCGGGATCATTTACAATGCGTCAAACACTTAGGACACAACAGAACAACGTGCCCATCGTTGAGATCGAACACTTCATCGACCCCGAGTTATGCTACCAGCACCCCTGTGAGATCGTATAGATGCGGAACCTGCGGTGGTCAAGGTACGTATTGTCATATCGTTATCGGGTTATCACTATCATCAACGAGTGAAGTTGAAGTAAAACACTATCTTGTTTTTGCACCGATCAAGGTCACAACAGCAGAACCTGCGGTCGTAGCACTACATCGTCTTCGTATCATAGCCCACGGTCCTTCTCGTATTCATCTCCGTCGCCATCATACTCTGGGGGTGGTCGTAAATACACATGCAGCAGATGTGGTGGTTCAGGTCTGGGTCCATCCTACTACCTCTTCAAATAGCAGTTAATTTTTGCAGAATGCCGTGTATTATAATTAAGTACGAATTTTACAGGACACAATATAAGAACGTGCAGGGGTTAACTTGCATCGGCATCAATATATCAACGAGTTTTCATACATTTACGAATTATAAGATAGCACAAGTTAGTAACCATTAGAATTAGATAGAATTAATATACGTGAATATTATCAGCAAAATTTCAGGAAATTTGTATTATTATTTTTTATTTCTTGTAAGTATGCAATTTCTGTATATGAGGAACATTCAAATGTAATACAAATATATATATGGGGCATTTCCATATATCATTCGCAATAACTACAAAAATAAAAACTTAACGAACGTTTTCAATAAATCTTTATAAAATTGTCATCAAAGCGAAGGGGGATGACGATATCAAATACAATAAAGAAAGTTATATCAACTTATAAATATGTGGAAAAATATTTATACCTATTAGATGAGCGTCGACGTTGAAGTTCAGCCCCTCAATAAGGATAACAGAGAATAAATTTCATTGGATAGTTGATAGAAAGGTATAATATAGACCATACGTGTACGTGTGTGTGTTATATAGATATATATAAATAAACTTGAAAAAATCCCAAGAAAATCTGAATCGCAACAAATTTTTCAAACATACAATTATTTTCTAATTGATAAAATATTTTATCGAAATTACCTCATCGTCATAACTTATAATTTCTGAAATATAGACTCAAACAAATGATATAATTTACATAAAGCAACGGCGTGTTCCTGCAGAAAGGGGACGTAAATCTCAGTGAAGAATTTACATAATTCAATTAAGCTACTGGAAAAAGTTTACACTCTTCGTTCCATTTGATGGAACGTGTATAAATACACATACAATTATTATTATACGTCCGGGCTTAAATAACGTTGAAGGACTTCTCAGGGGCATCCCACGATTTAGTAGTAAGCAGACATAACTCCATACCGGCACACCTTCGGCTGACCTGTCCAGTTTTCTGCGCAGACACCGATGATACATATCTGAGCAGAAAACTGGACAACTTAAAGCGAAGGCATATCCTGGCCACAAGCTGAGCGTGCCGAACGTGGATAAATCGCAAAACAACGCCCTGCGGGATGCGCAGTAGTACCGTGCCAACTCACGAATGTGAAATTCCGCTATTAGTACTGGAAAATTCCGTTAAAATTCCGTTAACGCCTAGCGCGAATTTTCCACTAGAATTCCGCTGTTATTACTCGAAAATTCCGCTAAAATTCCGTTAACGCCTTGCGTTAATTTTCCACTGGGATTCCCCTAGCGTTATTTTCCGCTCAAATTTGAAAATAATCGGCTACAGCTATTTTTTTTCGTGTATATAAAATTATTCATGCATGACGTTACGGGGAGTCAGGGCCTTATTCTGGAACCAATCACGTGTATCACGTGATATAGGCGATACGTGATACGCAGCGATACGGCGTGACTGGCAGTGATAGAGCAAAAATTACTAACTGTCATGAAAATATTCGCTCTTGACTAAAATTCTGCTGGCTGCCGGCTATTGCTAGAAGGCAAGGGGGGGTAGTTTCACTATAACGACCTGTGACGAGAGGGCGGGGGATACACTCCTAGCGTAACGTGACGTTCTTTTTTTACCGACAGCCACGGTGCGCGTTTCAAAATATTAATATACGACAGCGGTGGGGGGGTCCCGAAATGGCCGAAAACAGCGTGACGTAGTATTTGAATGGTCCCTAAAACAAAGAACGGAGGCACAGCATGAAAAATGAAATCATTATTATACTTTATATAATAAGAGTATGTTTAGCGGTTTTTCAACTGAGGGTAGGTTGAAGCGTCGAGTAGACGAACATGTATCCGTGTATCTAGTGCGCTCGGGCACGAAGCTAACGCGCATTCGCGGAGCACGTGTTCGGGCACTTTTAAGTCCTAGGACGTAAAAGTACCGAAATACGTACAGTCCGCCACCCCCCCACCACTGACTCACCGCCGCTATCGCTAAAATGGCGACTTTGGATACCAAAAACAGGCATGGAAAACCGCGTAAAACATGCTTGCGTGATATAAAAGAATAAGTAAGCGCCATTTTTTTATTTTTGCATGATTTTTCCAAATAGTTGGTAAGCGCTATTTTTTTTATTTTTGCATGATTTTTCCAAATAGTTGGTAAGCGCCATTTTTTTTTATTTTTCATGATTTTTCCAAATAGTTGGTAAGCGCCATTTTTTTTTTTAATTTTTCATGATTTTTTCAAATAATTGTGAAAACTTGTGAAACGTAAAGAAAAATCGACGACGTTTCGAAAATTCCATTAGCTCCATTTTTTTTTCATGATTTTTCCAAATAGTTGGTAAGCGCCATTTTTTTCTAATTTTTCATGATTTTTCCAAATAGTTGTGAAAACTCATGAAACGCAAAAAGAAAATCGACGACGTTTCGAAAATTCCGTAAGCTCCATTTTTTTTCATGATTTTTCCAAATAGTTGGTCAGCGCCATTTTTTTCAATTTTTCACGATTTTTCCAAATAGTTGGTAAGCGCCATTTTTTTTTAATTTTTCATGATTTTTTCAAAAAGTTGTGAAAACTGGTGAAACGCGAAAAAAAGAATTGACGAAGTTTCGAAAATTCCGTAAGCACCATTTTTTTTTAAAATTATTTTTCATGATTTTTCCAAATAGTTGGTAAGCGCCATTTTTTTTCATGATGTTTCCAAATAGTCGGTATCCGCCATTTTTTTTCATGTTTTTTCCAAATAGTTGTGAAAACTCGTGAAACGCAAAGAAGAATCGACGACGTTTCGAAAATTCCGTAAGCGCCATTTTTGTATTTTTTGTATTTTTCATGATTTTTCCAAATAGTTGGTAAGCGCTACTTTTTTTTTTTTTTACTTTTTCATGATGTTTCCAAATAGTCGGTAAGTGCCATTTTCTTTTTTTTTAATTTTCATGATTTTTCCAAATAGTCGGTAAGCGCCATTTTTTAATTTTTCATGTTTTTTACAAATAGTTGGTAAGCGCAATTTTTTTTTCATATTTCACGATTTTTTCAAATAGTTGTAAAAACTCGTGAAACGCAACGAAAAATCGAAATCGACGACGTTCCGAAAATTCCGTAAGCGCCATTTTTTTTTTCAATTTTTCATGATTTTTCAAAATAGCTGTGAAAACTTTTGCCGTTACGAACAGCAAAAAGTTGTATAATGGCGCTTAATCAACAATAGCAATCGTTTGTTTCGCGAACGAAAAACGAATAGGGCTGTTGTCTATCCCAAAACAAACGTTAGTCACTCGTACTTCATCATTTATCCTTATCCGCGCCTATCACGCTCTTTCTATGCGATGTTCTCTAAGAGTCCATACACTGGACGTGATAAAGCGTGATTGGGCAGTTTATCCTACCTTTTCACGTTCTATGAATCTAATCACGGTGTATCCCGGATTGAAAAATGTAAAACATCAAAGTATCCTAAAAACATTGACTTGGCGCATGCGCATTGCGATTTTCGCCGAATGAATCACTGTGATAGACTGTGATACACTGTGATACACTCCTAGAATAAGGCTGCAGAAGAAAAACTATTCCCTCGCGGCAAGTCGACAACATTAAAATAACCTAATTTTAGACAATTTGATGATTTTTTTAAATTCCACTATTTCTGTCCATTTCCGCTATAAAAAAATATTTTCCGCTGAATTTTCCGCTGGCCGCTAAATGCGAAATTTGCCCGCCAAGCGCTTACCAGAATCCGCTAAGGCTGCCGTCCCATGGCCCGGAATTTGTTCTGTCTCCACGAACCCGGAATCTAGTGACTTTTCAAGCGCCAATCAGAAGCGTTCTGGACATTCCGTTCCGTGTGCACTACCAGTAGTTGCGAACTGTCAAACAAATCTCTGTATCTGTGCGTACGTGTAACAAAAGACAAAAATGAATTCGTTATAGGACCCGTCAGTATAATACGAAATTCATTTATTTATTTATTCGTTTGTTGTAGTTATTGTTGAAGTGGAAATAATGGAAATATTCGTCACGTTTGACCTAATATCATCCGATTTTTAACCTATATAATTCGAGAGTATTCATAACCTGTCCCGAATCGAAAATCGAATTAAGTATTTATGTATGCTATTGATACAGGGAAAATATCCCTGAGCAATAAAGATGTATTTCTAATTTATTCTTCAGCATCCATTTATTCTTAATAATATTACAATTCATTTACCAAAACAGAGGTTTAGCGCGCACGTGCATCTAAACAATACATATGCTTGTGTGGGTGACACGAATCCGTGCCTGCCAGCATCGGGTGTCCCATGACACGGAATTCACAAGCCCGGAAGAGCCGACACCCAATCACAGTAGCGTATTTCGAATTCAGCGCTAAAAGGAACGATCGCAATTCGCCGGCGATCGTTCCGTGCGTGTCAATTCCGTACCATGGGACAGTAGGAGAAATGTATCCCGTAAATCAGTGGGGCCGGAACGCCTCTGATTGGCGCTTGAAAAGTCACTGGATTCCGGGTTCGTGGAGACGGAACAAATTCCGGGCCATGGGACGGCAGCCTAAATCTGGCCGATCATCCGCTAAGTTGGCAACACTGGTAGTACGCTTTAGCTGTGTCCTCGTCCCTCTCGCCGAAAGTGCTGATGCGAGAGTCTTGTTTTTGTTTGGTATCGTCTGTCAGTGAGTTGCCGACGCCGGCCGGTGCCACACGCTTGTTCAGACCTGCACGCGTAACATTGCGGCGTGGACGCGCAGCCCTGTTTTTTTGCGGTGAGTATTTTTCCTCATTCAGACTAAATATTGTTAAAGCGTGATTCGGTAATCGGTAGACCAAGGTAATAAATTCATCTATATTGTAGATACCAGAGTTATATCAGTCGAGTATTGCGTTACTTGAAGAAATAATTTGCGACGTACCTAACAAAGTTTCGAGAGCCACTATCGCGCCATTCCACAAGTAAAATTGTTTATCGCTATCAACAGAGATTAGACAGGGTAAAAATGAGCGAACTAGCGTCAGAGAAACTGTCAGGGACGATTGAGCTCTTGACTAAAGACAATTATAAGACATGGCGAATGAAGGCCGAGGCTTTGTTGGACGTATCCTCTCTCTGGGATTACGTAAGTGGGGACGTAAAAATATCCTCGGAAGACAAGGGGGAACAGGAACTATGGAAGACTAAGGATAAACGCGCCAAATCCATGCTGATTTTACAAATAAGCGACGCGCTACTTCCGCTCGTGGAAGATTGCAAGACTTCAAACGAATTATGGCTGAAGCTTGAAAATGTTTACGGCAATAAAGGCGATTCGATCGAAAGTTCCGAGATCGATGAAGACACGATTATAAATGACATCGAGGAAAGCGTTGATGAATTTTTCGAGACTATCAACGATACGTCCGACAAGGAAAAAAAGTCGCTCAACTTCGCCGATAAATTGCTTCTACGGTTGAAGAATAATGGTTTGAAAAAACTGCCTTATAAGAAAATTATCGCGGATATTGTGGATCAGTTTATCACCGATGTGATTGAAAAATTATCGAAGACTGAGATAAAAGAACAAAAAATGGAACTGAGCGGAAAGCTCATCGATGATCTGCTCCTCAAATTCGATATAAATCCGCATAAAAATGACAACGATGACGCAACGAGTAATGTGGACGTGGTAGAGGCACCGGAAAAGACCGTTGATAGTGGCAAAAAAGGAGATTATGACGGTGATAAAATGAATCGGATTCTACTGAAGGCAATTGACGCACTGGCAGAGAATAAAATTGCAAACAATGATTACTCGGAATTTAATCCTCTTCACGAAAGGACCAGCATTCAGAGAGAATTATGTGACGAACGAGGTAAGAAGTAATCACATTTGTATACTTGATGTGTACATGTATAAGTATAAAGTATCGATTGACCGATACAATTAATTATTGAACTTCAGCCGGCTGCGGGAATGACCTACCGCCAAATTTATACACTCCGCCGGCAACCCCGAGTCCCAGACAGGCACAAAAGTGTGGAGTATGTCGTCAAGAAGGTATAACTAGCATCAGTAACTCTGAATACAATTGGTAGGATAAGTAAAAACGTGGTTTCGATGCTTCAGGACACAACAGGACAACGTGCCCGTTGAACAAACCTGTTACTCCTGCGTCGAAATCCGCTGCTAGGTCCACCTCAACTCCCTCGACGCCACGTAAATGTGGAATTTGTGGCCTTGAAGGTATGATTATAAAGATCGTTTGTGAAATGTAGTTTGAAAAAATTGTTTTCCTCATTCAGGACACAACAGAACAACCTGTTCTTTGAATAAAACAGTCTCGCCTGCATCAAAGTCCTCTTCGCAAACTGTCTCAACGCCCTCGCGATCATATTCATGTGGGATATGCGGAGGCGAAGGTATGTATAATAAAACACGGATCGATTAACTAAGCATAATCAGAATTCGTGATGAAAAAAAAATTGCTTTTATCCATCCAGGACATAACAGGACAACCTGCTCTCTGAATGAAACAGTCTCGCCTGCATCAAAGTCCTCTTCGCAAACTGTCTCAACGCCCTCGCGATCATATTCATGTGGGATATGCGGAGGCGAAGGTATGTATAATAAACCATGGATCGATTAACTAAGCATAATCAGAATTCTTGATGAAAAAAAATTGCTTTTATGCATCCAGGACATAACAGTACAACCTGCTCTCTGAATGAAACAGTCTCGCCTGCATCAAAGTCCTCTTCGCAAACTGTCTCAACGCCCTCGCGATCATATTCATGTGGGATATGCGGAGGCGAAGGTATGTATAATAAACCATGGATCGATTAACTAAGCATAATCAGAATTCGTGATGAAAAAAAAATTGCTTTTATCCATCCAGGACATAACAGGACAACCTGCTCTCTGAATGAAACAGTCTCGCCTGCATCAAAGTCCTCTTCGCAAACTGTCTCAACGCCCTCGCGATCATATTCATGTGGGATATGCGGAGGCGAAGGTATGTATAATAAAACATGGATCTATTAACTAAGCATAATCAGAATTGTTGATGAAAAAAAATTGCTTTTATGCATCCAGGACATAACAGTACAACCTGCTCTCTGAATGAAACAGTCTCGCCTGCATCAAAGTCCTCTTCGCAAACTGTCTCAACGCCCTCGCGATCATATTCATGTGGGATATGCGGAGGCGAAGGTATGTATAATAAACCATGGATCGATTAACTAAGCATAATCAGAATTGTTGATGAAAAAAAATTGCTTTTATCCATCCAGGACATAACAGGACAACCTGCTCTCTGAATGAAACAGTCTCGCCTGCATCAAAGTCCTCTTCGCAAACTGTCTCAACGCCCTCGCGATCATATTCATGTGGGATATGCGGAGGCGAAGGTATGTATAATAAACCATGGATCGATTAACTAAGCATAATCAGAATTCTTGATGAAAAAAAATTGCTTTTATGCATCCAGGACATAACAGTACAACCTGCTCTCTGAATGAAACAGTCTCGCCTGCATCAAAGTCCTCTTCGCAAACTGTCTCAACGCCCTCGCGATCATATTCATGTGGGATGTGTGGTGTCGAAGGTATGAACGAAAACAAAAGATCAATTATCACTGAAAATTTCATACTTATTAAGGATTTCTTGTATATTTACTCATCATATATGAATAACAAAAATGAATATGTGTTTCCAACTATTAGGCCACAATAGAACAACCTGCCCGCTGAATAAAACAGTCGCTTCCCCGTCGCAGTCTCTTCCACGAAGCGTCTCATCAACTCCATCGAGATCATATAGTTGCGGAGCTTGTGGCAGTGAAGGTAAGTGAACACGTGTGTCTAGTGATAAAATATAAAATTTTACTAAAATGGATGGACAACTAATGATTTATTAAAAATTTAGGACACAACAGAACAACGTGCCCATTGTTGAGGTCAAACACTCCATCGCCCCAAAGTTATGCTACCAGCACTCCTATTAGATCGTACTCATGCAGCACCTGCGGCGGTCAAGGTATTGTTACAGGGTCATCACTGTCATGATATTGTGCACAGAGATAATCTGTACCCTTTTTCATTCTTTCAACAATCAAGGTCACAACAGTAGGACCTGCAGCGCTGGACGTAGCAACTCATCATCATACTCGTCATACTCGTCGCCGTCGTACTCGTACTCAGCCCCGTCGCCGTCGTACTCGGGGGGTGGTCGTCGTAGCTACACTTGCGGCAACTGTGGTGGTTCGGGTATGAATATGATCAAATTATCATTGTTGATGTTCATGAGGTTTCGTGTGTTAATTGAGTACTATTTCACAGGACATAACAGCAGAACTTGCTCCGGCTAAGTTGCACCGGTACACCAATGAAAAGTATTGATTGTTTCTTCTGAAAATGCATGCATCGATAACAGTATTCTTGTTACAAATACGTATATCATATTTTTTTATCCTAATACTTATATAATACCTATGTTCTGATGTTATTTTGTAATACATATAGATTATGTAATGTTGACTAAAGAACTATTACATTTTTAGTAACAATAAGCTAAATTTAAAAGCCAGCTGATGGAGAGCTCGGGATTTTGTTAATGAAGATGAACATGCGATTTGCAATTCACCAATTGCGCATTCACATTCTTATCTCATATAATTTAGTCTTTATGTACTTGGGTTATTTTTAGTTTGTGTAGTTTATGTCTTGCTTACTTCTCAAGTGGCCTGTGGCCTAGCGATACGACTAAGTGTCTTATCCATTAAGCTTTGTGCTAGGACTTGAATTTGAAATAAATACATTTCAAACGACGAAGCAGGCGTCACGCTCTTTCCTTCATTGAAATGATCGACAAAAGCCCAGACTACCGTTCATTCATTTAGAATGATTTTCAATGATTCTTAGTTCACTAGGATCTGGCTGTATCGGATCATTTTTTTCCGGGTAGGTAAAACAAGGAATAGGCTTGTGAGAAATCCGGTATTCATTGTAAATTGGTTCGGTAATCGGTGAAAGATTTAGACGTCAGTGTTGCACAAAATTAATCCCGTGACAGACATATATTTATAAATTTTACTACAATATGTTGTTTACTGTAATGACACCGTTGATACCCCTGAGACATATTAGCCACCGATCATGAGGCCAAGTCCAGAAAATAATTTCCCAATTACCCATAGGACAAAAGTGCCGAAAAACAGACGTACTATCACGTGGACGATGTAAAGACTGAAATATGGAAAGGGTTAACAGGTGGTACAAAGATCATTAACGTAACGAAGGCCCCTAATCATTCTCATCGAATGTAGATCCCAGTCAAAGTCTCTCATACTGAATGAAAATATCAGTCTGTCCGCAGGGGTGATGTGCTTCCACAGATTTTGAACCCGTTGATTTTCAAAGTTCCATTGTTGAGTTCCAAAATATGCAAATCCTCTTGTAGCTTCCCCGATTTTAAGCGCCACCTTGTACAGACTGAAATAATAACCCACGTTTATTGCTGATTCGTACATCAGACAGTCGCCACATTAGTTAAAGTAACAATTGTATCGCTAAAAAGTAAGAAATATTCCAAACCCACTTCAGCTCTTTCCCGAATAGTCGGGCAACCCCATCAATCATCACCGCTGGAATTATCTCGAGAAAGAATTGGTTAATCGTCAATATCGATTTTCACATCGTCCTGATCGCGCTTGGGTAGTATATGCACGAATTCATTGGCTAAAGCTGTCCGAAGGCGCGAAGCTTATCCCATAGCTTTCCGTGAAGCACAGGATTTTCATTTCCTGATATGTAATTGTATACCGGGATATTTTCGTTTGGCCTGAAATTGAGAGTATAAGACTTTTAGGTACGAAGAAAGGACCTTCATGGGTGTATAGGAAACTTATTTTTCGTAACACCTGCATGGGAAGTTCGACTCCGCGCACTGTAGAGAGTGCGCGAAATGGCTGATTCCCTTACCGGCCGAGAGCAGTGCCGGAATGTGGACATGTGGACATTCCGGCACTGTCCTCGGTCGGTAAGAGGATCAGCTATCTCGCACATTCTCCACAGTCCACGAAGTCAGACTTTCCATATCAGGTTTTATACAAAAAACAGCATGTGGATCTCGTGCGGGTTGGCGATTCCTAACTCGTTTGAATGCCGACACTCGCCTTCTGCTCTGTAAGCAAGGGAAATTGTCAACATTACACCATAGATATTCGATGATACGAATACACGAGGATACGAAGATTTACTTCTTTGTATAATCGTTCATCTTTTCTTCCGACCAATCCTCTGTCCGAATATTTTCAAGGAATTTCGTGACCTGATCGTAGCTGACAATGAGTCCATAGTGAGGAGACTGGACTGATCAATAACGGCTCACGATCTGCAGCGCATTAACCACTTCCTATCTTTGCAGTTTTAAATTATCATTAATCACCCGCCCGGGATTAACACACCCAACCGCAGCGCGGACCGATGCGCACTATAGAGTTTTGTATACTGTACGTATGCAATGTTGTACAACTTAAGAGCTAGGAGTACATAATCATAATTAACCAATTGTAAGCCAAATACAAATCTGAGATAGCTAGAAAACAAATACTAAGTAGGGACAGAAAGCAGAAAGAGAAAGAATAGAAAAAGAAAAGGCGAAGAGAAAAAAGCGTATCAGCAGTGCGCCGAACGATAGGCAACCCAACATACCGCCGCGTTCGTTGGGAAGCTCGCGGTATGCCAACCCGGGTCCCTGACAGAGTCCTGCCTTACCGATCGGTTCTCGAAGACGCGAGTTAGACACAAGATGGCGAAAACGCGCGGATATTTAAATTCCTAGCCTCATGTATTTTACTCCTCCTTTTTTCTAATATCACGAATTTCGAATGCTTCATCAATATTCATTAGCAGGACTCCTCTTCAGTCTAAGATTTACATTTCTGCAGTGATAGAGTTTTACACTAATACAATTTTATGCCTGTTTTGAACAATTATATCGCATAATATTTAGTTACAGGGTATTCAATGTTTTTTTTTTTTGGGGTCGCTTTACATTATTACTAACGTATCATAATATCACGTACCAAGTGATATAATAAAAAAATACGAAAAAAAAACAAACCGCTCGAGACTCGTCCGAGTCTCTTTACCCCAAAGCATTTTCTTAGCGCCTATCGGCAAGGATAATGACCTAATTCTCTATCACTTCATCATATTTCTAAATTCTAAAGATGCATTTTACAATGTGGTATCAAAAAGGTTCATGAAAAGAAGAGAAAACTCGTGTTTTTGCCCTCTGCCAGCGGGAAAAAAAACCATAGTAACGGTAAAATAAACCAAGAAAGTGCTGCCCCTATCGGCGAACTTCGTTCTCATGGTTCTAACCTCACTTTCGCTCGTTTTCAATGCATGTGTGTGGTCGAAAATAACATATGTGCCATGAGAAGGAAACAGGCGTTTGTGCTCGACAGAAAAAAACGCCTGCTTCCTCCCGCTGGTGCATAATATACTATTTTGTGTTCTAAAACGTTCTGTTATCATAAATTTCGGTCGATAAAACAGAACTTCTACTTTGCCATTTGCGTCGGTAAATCGACCGTCTGACTTACCGACGGATCAAGCGATCGATTACTAGCTACAAAAAGCTCCACAGAGATGTCGGTTTATCTGCGAAAAATCTCTGCCTCATATTTCCGAAATCTCTCGGATTATTTACACCGATAATATGAAGCTAATCGACAATATCTTGTCGATAGTCTCTTATAATCCAGAAATCGACACAATAAGGATCAGAGGCGAGCGTTATTTAAAGTTGGCAGAAAATACTACTGAAGTATTTTGCACCTAGATTATTCGCACTGGCCGAGTAGCAAGGCCACCGAATCGGTTTATGTAATCTAGAAAATTAAATAAACAATTTCAACTCTTGCGCAATCAGAACCCTGCTTAGAGTCGAGTTCGAGGCTGGACGGTTTCTTGCGATTTTCCGAAGGTTGAAACCAACCAGTCGCATCGATTATCGGGCGATATTATAAGTTTCGAATACGTTATTCATCCAACGTCCGGCAACAATCAGCCGCCTTCATGACGCAGCTCGCGAGTCTCACGAATCTTGTGACCAGCTCCATTCGCATATCCGCATCGACGAGGTTCGCACGCTCGATTCACACGTCGCTGAGAAACATGGTTATCGCTGTGAGTACGGTTATGATTGATACGAAGACCGGGTTAACCTACCGTTAGGGGCTTTGAATCAATGTGAGATCGCTATTGTTTAGGTTGGAGACAAACTACCGTCGGTCGACCTCTTCGAGGACTCGCCGGCCAACAAGGTAAATCTCGCCGACTACGCAGCGGGAAAGAAAATCATCATTTTCGCCGTTCCCGGTGCCTTCACGCCGGGATGCTCAAAGGTTAGAATATAATATAATATTCATCCAAATACTGTACAACAGCTTTCGATAATTAATGCTGTCTCATTGTATTGATATGCCATTGTGGTCGCTGATTTGTCCACGTATGTATTGCGCATATTGTGGCTGCGTAATTATTCATCCATAGCCTAGATTCGCGATCATAATAAGACGATGTTTTTTTTTTTTTGCTCGTTTCTTTTCTCGTCTTGGTTCTTGTATTCCGTTTTTTTTTCTATTTGTCTCTTCGTTCTCTCATTCTTTTTTCCAATATTTGATCACTTGAGTCTCTTTTCTGGTCACGATTCAGCTTCGCACTGCAAAAATACCCTTTTTTTGATTCCCACGAATTTTTATTTTTTCAATATAAATGACTTAATTGATCAAATAATAGTTTCAAATTGATATCGTGTTCTACTTCAATTATAATTGCAGCCTCACTTTTCTCACTCAGCTTTATTTTCCTTATATTCCATTATTTTTTTACTCTTCGTAGACTCACCTTCCCGGCTACATCCAGAAAGCGGCTGAACTGAAGGCGAAGGGAATCGATGAAATCTTCTGCATCGGTGTTAACGATCCCTTCGTTATGGCCGCTTGGGGAAAGGACCAGAACGCCGCAGGAAAGGTATAAGAATCGAAACAGCAACGAGAGTGAAAAGAAATATCGAATTTTCTTGTTTTATTTATCTATTTGGTGAATGATTTTCACTATCGGTACAAATAGAAGCTTCGAAACTGCAAATAATCGAGAATAAAGAAACAAGCTAAACTTTTTCCAGACACAAAGGAAGAAAAAATATAATCTGGGTAAAACTCGTTCGATTCTGGGGTAAAAAATAATTTTTCTAGGTCCGCATGCTGGGAGATTCGACCGGAGCGTTCACAGACGCCTTGGAATTGTCCGTGGACCTTCCAGTCCTGGGTGGAAAGCGTAGCAAACGTTATTCCATGGTCGTGGAAGACGGTATCGTCAAGGAGCTGAACGTGGAACCGGATAACACCGGACTCTCCTGCTCCCTTGCGGACCGTCTCCGTGCCTAGAGCACCAGAATCTACTAGTTTTTAGGCGATAGAGACGATCCTACCCACGCATAAACACTAAAATAATCTGCATATGAATAAGAAATGAGGAAAGGCGTGTAGTAGATACACAGGGTCGTACTTTGACACTGATACTTGCGTAGTTTAGTTTTATAGCCTTATGCAAAGGCGCTGATATTATTTCTTGTCTCTTCTGTAGCTGTACAAGAGCGATTTCGGTTATACTCATAAGAATATTCGGTTTGATGATATCTACATTAAATTATAGAGGTCAGAGGTTCGGCGGTATCCCTGATACGCGTTGATTGTTTAATCGTAAGCCAAAGTTTGAGGATTCGATGAATACGAGTTTGTGAATAAATTTTGTAGTCATTCCTGGGGGACTGAATAAGTCTAAATAACAAAACTTTATTTAATATACTCGAAGCTGTTTTTTTGTGTACAGAAAGAAACTGATGATAACGTTGAGATAGAATCTGAAGAAATTAAAAGTTTTTATTATCGTAGAATATTCCGAAGGCTATTCAATTTAATATCGTTCACTTCCTACACACTGTTTGTACACCTTCTTAATTTTGAAATAAAAATACATTACATTCTATAGAAACGTTGTTTCAAGTTCCTATTATCTTATATTTCGTCGATCATGATTCAAGAACTAGATTTTTTTTTTTGTCAAGTGACAACAATCGGTCAAATAGTTAAGTTATACTCGAAGTACTCTGGTTCATACTTCATTCGATTAAAAGCTCATTATTTATCCGAGGCATGGTTCTTATCGATTTTTATCTCATTCGAGTTCTGATAACTATTACAAAAGCATATTTCGATCATATTTTTCGTCTTCAACTAATAGCTCTGATTATAAACATTTTTGCACATTTATCCGATGATTTTCTTCTATTCTTTAGCGCGAATCTTGTTCTCAGCGACAATTTTTTAATTCAAAGCCTTTTTTCGAACCAAATGATGTTTTTCATCGATCTTTATCTAACTCTAGTTATGATAACGATCATCAAATCGAATTTGGATATATTCTCGTTGAAAATTTGGCGCCTCAAAGCATGAGACATCACCAATATTCTGATTCGTTCATAATTAACGCTGTGTTCCTGTTTTTTTTTCTCTTTTTTTTATCATGCCATGATTTTTTTGTTCTATATTTTCCCATTTACTTCATTAAAAGCTTATTAATTAAACCGAGTAACGTTTGTGACCCATATTTATCCGCTATTCGAGTTACGATGAGGACAATCAAACACTACATTTCGATAGTTTGTTTGAATTTGGCGCGTCGAAGAATCCGAAATCACCAACATTTTCATTCATCTATAATTAACGCTGCGTTGTTGTTTATTCTTCTTCCTTTCGATCAAACCGTAATTTCTATTCCATACAATTTATGATAAGATTTATAAGAATCAAATTTCGATGCTTTGATTTGAATTTGGCGCGTTAAGAGGAACTGAAAGAGGCGCTTGATGGATGTCAGTGCGAGCGAGATAGCGCCATAGGCCGCACGACAGGAGCGAGAAAGAAAGACTAACAACACCTTTGATTTCTTCTTAAGGGAGTGCTGTACTCCATTTTTACCGACACTCAGATACCTAAAAAAATTGATTCGTAGCGGAATTCTACATGCAATTCCGAACAAATAAATGCAAAAATATTTCAGTTTCACGCAAAAATGAAGAAGTGGCATGATTTGGACGAAATTACTAACTTGATACTGACACTTGATAGATGTAGTTTGATTATTTCTTCATAGCTCAAATTATTGATGACGTGGTAATTCAAATTTACGTAATATATAAAGTATATTTGACTGCCAATCAAAAAGATTAGTAATTCATTTCGTAGAAATCATGCCATTTCTTCATTTTTGTGTGAAACTGAAATATTGCTGCATGAATTTGTTCGGAATTGCATGTAGAATTATACTAAGAATCTATCGTCACTTATTTACACTGATATCGGAGCCTCCGCGTAACAGAACCGAAAAAGAATATGATAGCGAACTTCCGCATGAAATTCTGAACACTTATCCCAAAATATCTTCGCTTCACGCAACAATGACGACAAAATTCTTGTTCCCAACTAAAATGATGTCAACTGGTGGTCACGGCCTTTACCATTTTAGTTAGGAACAAGGATTTTGTCGGTATTGTTGCGTTAAACAAAGATATTTTGGGACAGAATTCCATGTGGAATTCCGTTATCATTTTCTTTCTCGCTCCCGTTACGCATAGGCTTTGATATCAGTGGAAAAAGGTGACGTGGCTACTTGGTTGGTAAAGATTGACTATAGCATGCTCTTAAGGGGAAATGAAAGTCACGTGACCTCGATATGATTTACACTTGGAATTTTCAAACGCTATTTTCTCAGCCAAAACACATTCGATTGATATGAAATTGATATCAGTGACGTAGAAAAACTGAATGAAGGGCCTGCCAATCGTGGATTTTCGAAAATCGAGACGTAATAACAGTTTTTTTAACAATATTGTTCTGTAATCCAAGGAAGTGCTGCCTCTCTCCACGAGGGGCAGCACCTCCTTGGGTTACAGAACAATATTGTTACACAAAATTCTGATTATGTCTTTCGATATTCGAAAATCCACGACTGGCAGGCCCTTGATTAAGTTTTTCTACGTCACTGATATCAATTTCACATCAATCGAATGTGTTTTGGCTGAGAAAATAGCGTTTGAAAATTCCAAGTGTAAATCATATCGAGGTCACGTGACTTTCATTTCACCTTGAACCACGCGACATTACCGACGGAGAGACGGGTCTGAAGTTAGTCGCGCAATTCAATCGCTAGATGGCGTAACTGGATCGTGTGCAACGCATTTTGCGTGTCTTCAGGGGCAGAGGAAAGAAGAAGCTGATTTTGACAGTCGAAACGAGAATAAAAAAATAAGAATCGGTTAAATATTCCGACGTCATGGTTTAACCGCATCCGCGTATATCGCTGCATACAATTACTTCCGAGTCTGTAAAATGTGGTGAGTACGATCACGAGTTGTGCACGAGATTGTTAGCTTAATACTGATATCTTCGCTTATTGATTTGTTTACAAACACCCGCACTTAACCTAGAAGCGGTTATTACACACCCGGCTTTTTTTTTTAATGCGATAATGGGATTCGCATCTGCATTCCGCGTCGATAGTCATTGAATGAAATTTCATTTCGACAAGATTGCGTTAGAATCATAAATCGCGATTTGATAATTGAGTTTGACGTCGATAACCTCAAAATAATTCGATTGAGAATAACGACACCTGATTATTTTTCGTCAACTCGCAGTTTTTGGTGTCTATAATACAAATACAAATGTAATTTTATTTATTTTTTTGTTTTAAATTATTTTCACCAGAATTAGTGACGAATATTTCACAGTTATTATTTATTGTTGCGATTTAATTATTACAATAATATTTTATTTCTTTATTTTTTTTTCTTAAATTTCACTGAAAATCTTCACAGCTGTTCCTTTGTTTGTTTTTTTTCCTTCTAAAATCACTTTCTTTTTTCTAGTTCTCATTTTTATCTTCTTCTCTTTTTCTTTTTTCTTGAAACTGAATGATTTTTATTTGTTCAAAGTTTTCCTCAGAATCGCAGATAAAATTTGATGATTTTTGAATCTCAAATAAAGTCTCAGAGTCATTTTTAAGGTATTAAAAAGAACAAAAGAATCGAATTCTGTATTATAGCCAAACGAAACGAGGTTCAAAATTTTTATTTATCCATTCATTCATTCATTATAAAGTGTATTAAATTTACAAACTACATTCTAACAACACATTACTCGATTTATCTCTATATAGAGAAACAAAGTAAAAGATGGAAATCGAAATTAGTTGAATAGTGAAAACAAATACAAGAATAACTAGCTTGTAGTTATTTAGAATCTATATCAAGATATTGAGCCTTGAAATTCCCTTTTTGTCACTAAATCCCTCAATTTCTTGTTTTATTGTTGAACAGATTGAAAAAAAATACATTATTCTTGCATAAATCTAATCGAGGCTGTTTCATTAATTATTCAATTTTTTTAATTTATCATTTCTTCTAAATTCAAACTCATTTTTAATTCAATTTCTTAGTTACCATCAAAGTTTTGTGTCTAATTTTTCAATTCATAATTTCTTCTAAATTCACTCCTTTTTAATTCAATTTCTCAGTCAACGTCAAATTTTGGTGTCTAATTTTTGAAATTCATCATTTCTTCTGAATTCAAACTCATTTTCAATTCAATTTCTTAGTCAACTTCAAAGTTTTGTCTCTAATTTAATTAAATTCATCATTTCTTCTAAATTCAAACTCATTTTCTATTCAATTTCTCAGTCAACTTCAAAGTTTTGTCTCTAATTTAATTAAATTCATCATTTCTTCTTTCTAAATTCAAACTCATTTTCAAATCAATTTCTTAGTCAACTTCAAAGTTTTGTCTCTGATTTAATTAAATTCATCATTTCTTCTAAATTCAAACTCATTTTCTATTCAATTTCTCAGTCAATGTCAAATTTTTGTGTCTAATTTTTTAAATTCATCATTTCTTCTAAATTCAAACTCATTTTCAATTCAATTTCTTAGTCAACTTCAAAGTTTTGTCTCTAATTTAATTAAATTCATCATTTCTTCTAAATTCAAACTCATTTTCTATTCAATTTCTCAGTCAATGTCAAATTTTTGTGTCTAATTTTTTAAATTCATCATTTCTTCTGAATTCAAACTCATTTTCAATTCAATTTCTTAGTCAACTTCAAAGTTTTGTCTCTAATTTAATTAAATTCATCATTTCTTCTAAATTCAAACTCATTTTCTATTCAATTTCTCAGTCAATGTCAAATTTTTGTGTCTAATTTTTTAAATTCATCCATTCTTCTAAATTCAAACTCATTTTCAATTAAATTTCTCAGTCAACTTCAAAGTTTTCTCTGTTATTTTTACTACTGTGGTTTAATTTGTTAGTCAACAGTTTACGATTTTCTCTTTTTCGACCGACTACATTTGTTTCTTCAGATGTAAATTAAGCACCTACAGACTCACTCGGAGCTCAGCGATGGCTCGTTGGTCGACGGTACTCTCCGGAGTCTTCCTCGCTCTCTCGATGATCTTGTCGCTCAGTAAGCTCATCATGCTAGCAGCGGGTACCACCAACAATGGAGATCTCACCGAGGCTGATCAATGGCTCGCAGACATCGGGTTGAAGCAGTATCGGTCCTTGTTCAAGGAGAAAGGCAAGATTCTTCCAACATTCTTCCATAATTTTCTCAACTTACATTTTTCATTGAGATTCTGATATTTCAATTCATCGCAACAAGTAATTTACTCATATATATATCTTTTTCTTTCTTGTTTCTCTACCATTTTTCTTCTTCTTCTTTGTGAACATCGCTGACTTTATTTTATCATCATTCTCATTTATTGTTAGATTATTCTAACATTGATTTAGGTTGATTCGGTCTAATCATCTTTGGGCCAGTATTCATAATTCTATTCTATCGTTGACGCGGATTTCCAAGCTTTAATTGATTCCCGATTCTTCAGAATAATTTTTATAATGATTGTAGACACAGATTTTCGTCCTTTACTTTGATATTGAATTTTCATAATAATTGTTCGCACAGATTCATTTCAAGCTTCACTTTAATCTTGAATTTCAATTTCAATTTGTATGGCAAATATTCAAAGCTTCGAGGTAATAGAATGTTAGTGAAAAAAATTTACTATTCCATTACTGAAATATCGTCAGAATAGTAGGAGCTACACGTTCCGCGCAATTTTCAAAATTATGCACGGTTTATTGCTGTTGTTAAAACGTTCAATTATTTTTTCCAATTATCTTGTTGCGTCAACGTTACGAAATTCGTTTTTATTATTCAAGTGAAAAATCGATTTCCTCTGCTTATTTGACGAGATATTATTTTTTTTTCTGTACATTAAAAGAATTCTCAAAATTCAATTTCGCTGTCTGCCTTTTTATTAACTTTCTGGTTAATTACGATCGATTTCAAAGCCTGTGTCGTTCTTCCGGTTTTTGGATATCACTGAATAATGAATATCCTCAAAAAAAAAGGCGATGAATTATTCAACCGGATATTTTTCTCATTCTCATTATAAAATTAGTGAGTCTGAAATGTTCTATTGTTCATTAACCTCTGGCATTACGTACGTATTGCTTATTTAACGAGTTTTTGGAATTTTTGTATTCATTATAATCCCTCTTCTGATATTCTGAGGATACATTGATTATATTTACGGACTTGTGACGACATGATATATAGAATGTCTGCGTAACCGAATAATATATAACCGAATTACACGAATTATCCTAGAGATTTGGTTAATCTGGATCTAAAACCGTCCGAAGTCGACATTCTGTGAAACTAAAACACGATTTTCTAGATTCACAACGAAATTGATTGAAATAAAAGCTTGTGGTTGAACTTTTTCTGTTAAACTTCTGGATTTGGTAGAATCTGGAAAACCGGGAAAAGTAAGGAAAATTCGAAAATAGGACTGAAATTTATGACTTGTAAAGAAAATGTTATTATGAACATTTAACTTCAGACACTTGAGTAAAGAAAAGTTTGTCAAATTTGTCATTATTTATCTTTCGTTAGAAATTAAGTGGAAAAATCTTATTTTATAGCTACTAGAAAATCTGAAAAAATCAGGAAATCTTATGCTCTAAAAAGTTTCCCAACTCTGTGAAAATCATTCTGTAAACTTTGTGCAGAAAAATAGGAACAAGATTTTATCATCATTCTTTACTGTTAAGAATTTTTTTTAGTAAACTTCAACAATAATCAAATAAGATCACAAGGAATTCATCTTCATATTGAAAACAAGAAAACTATCATTGTTGATGACGGAAAATTTCTTCAGAATCAGAAGCAACAAATTTTTTACGAGTAAGTAGTTCGTGTTCTAAATTAACAATCTGAAAAAAATAAAAATAAAAAATGATTAAACCTGTTCATATTTTCGATCACAATTAACGATAAAATCGGTTCACCGGTACACTGAGAAAAGAGTTTCTTTATACCAAATAAACGCATTTATTTGAAAATTTCGCGAAATATTCGTTAGCTTTTAAAGAATATCTTAACATGAAGTAAATATACATGTTGTTTCTACTACTGTGGAAATTCCGTAGTATTCACATTAAATAAAGCATTCGGTTGAGACAGAAATCACACGATGTCTCCTCAAATACAGATTTATTAACATTTAACAGATCTTACACGAGGGTTGGAGATTTGATGTAATTCGTGCGTAGTAGTCTGTACGCTTGCCGCTAGAGGTGAGAGCGGCGCTGAATACTCTAGCTACACTCTCGCGAGTAAAAACGCGCCAGTCATAATACATTCACCGACGTGAGGCGCGTCATTCGAAGCTCGAGGCGAACCCGTCCCTGGGCATTGTTTGGGCAGCATATTTTAGGTATGCGCTATCTTTTTCGGTGGAAATAGTGAAGACAATCCAACAGTCAGTTATCACGTGAAAGAAAAATTGGGACATGACTTCTGAGTCAATACCTGATTGGTCTAAAAAAAGATCATCATTCGTAGATAACTGGAATGATATAAAAGCACAATTTATTAACTATTAATAGTTGAACTTCATGATCGTTCTGCTGAAACAACACGTGCGGTTTGAATAGAAATACAAGATTTCTTGACTATTAAGAAATCCTCATTTCATTATCGTGTTTGATCGTCTGATGTAACTGGACGAGAATTTTAAGGAAATTGATGATTCGTTAACTATTAAGAAATCTTCATTTGAGACAAAGAAATACACTCAAATGAATGATTTCTTAGCTATGACTAGATGTATATTTGCTTATATACAAATATACGATTCGTTAACTGTTAACGAACTTTGTTAACAACAACAAAACTCTTTTCTCAGTGTAGATTTTATTTCGTGCATCATAGACAGGAAAAAAATTCTTCCTAAAATCATGTGAAAACCATTGAAGAGTCTCAAAAATGATTTTCGGTAGTTTTGACTTTTTTCAAATTGGAGTCCACCAAAAATTATATGTTGGTTTCAATAATTTTTGCTGTATTATCGAATTTAAAAAAATGTCAAAACTACGTATTGAATGCTAAGATGATAAAAATTTGGCAAAATTTCTCTTGCAATTAGCGAAACCGGGAGGTAATCATTATACGAAACCACACCCAGCTCTAATTACGACGTCGTTTAGTCAGCGACGGCTCCATCGTCGAGGGATGGATGATTTATCGGCTAAACTCTACCCTATACGTGTATATCATCGCCGCCAATCAACCCTGCGATTTCTCTATAAATTTCTATGGCATACTGTAATACGTATTATACCTGGCATCAACACCGTTGGCTGGCACCCAATTTTCGGTCCATAGTCTCGGCTGCAATTGGTATCGGCGAACGGTTCGATGCTATCGACTACATCCTCCTCCCGTTGTTCTTCGGCATCATTGAGCCATCCAGAAAATAGCAATTAGGTACCCCGCGTAGGATACAAATGGATATTGATTAAATGTGAAAAAAACTGGAATGGTTTGGGCTGACTATGAGCTGGTCTTTATTTATTTTGTTCGCAGCTATTTTGAATTTTGCAAATATGACCTCAGATTCTTGATTAGCGGTTCGAAAAATCTTCGAGTAACAATTTTTAGGAGATTCAGAATGTTTTTAGTCTCTTTCACAGCAAATTTGATCCCCATTTTTAATCTCGCTGATGTGACTTCAGATTCGTGATTATAGTGACCCAAAAAACGTTCAAGTACCCATTTTCATCAAAATCGATTTTTTTTTGCAGCTTATCGCATAGGCGAAATTGAAATTTTGTAAAACTGACTTCAGATTCGTGACCAACGACACAAAAAACCATATGGTACCAAATTTCATTCAAATTCGTTGATCGGTTCTCAAGATATCGTCATTTTTATTGTATCTTTTTGAATCTTGTTATTTAAATAATTCGAAAAGTTGTGAACCGATCAAAGCCAAAATCTAATCAGTTCTAAGTTTGGAAAAAACGCGTCGATTGAGCCGAATTTGGTCAAAATCCGCAGCCTCGTTCTCGAGATGCACACGTCAAACTCAAAATAGTCGGAGGTGATTTTTTGAACCTCGAAACCTGGATATTCAGTAAAAACTGAACTTTTCATTTCCTGGGTGAAAACATAGAAACTGGGATTTGAAAACCGTGTCCTTGTTTCTGCATTTCGTATTTTTTCATTCAACTACGTCATCGCGAATTTAATGATCGCATCCTGTCCACCACGTGATACACAAGGTTTGAAGGGTATTCAGTTCGTAATTTCGTATTCCTTCGTATTTCGTATCATCGAGTCACGTTGATCGGGGGGATAGAATTGCGCATTGACTACCATATACATGTCCTTTCGATATTCTGGTTTCGGATATTGCGAGTATTGCATACCTGTATCGTGGTATGACGCATGGCGAAGTCTATTGTGATACACGAAATGTTGGTGTGTGTGATTCTAAACGCGATACAAACGCAGGATCCTGTTTGGGAAGTGACTTTCATTACAGATTTTATCATAATTTGTATGATAATTTTACTGTCTTCGGGAAAAATATTCACACGATCATTATGCATACAGAGAATTAGGTTGAATTATTATCATTATTTTAGAATCAATCATTCATCGATTATGATCAAACGCCAATGTAGAAAAAGGATTACCTACTTTCTGTGATAAAACTCTTTTTGCTTGAATATTTATATGATACAGTTTCATGAAAGTTTTATAGATGAAAAAATATGAATAAAGTGATGATTTTGTGTTATCTAGCAAAACTTTTATTCGATCAATTCAATCTTGTGTTTCGTTTGTTTTTGAGTTTAGCGATTTTCTGACATGTGTCAATTTTCGCGATGTGACTGCAGGTTCTCAAATCATTGTTTTTTTGTAACGAATCAAATTTTCTCAAAATTATTATCCCAAAATCTTTCGTGAGAAATGAATTGAATCAAAATCATCGGTCAAGAATCACCAAATTACGTTGAAATTTGTGTGCAGCCGAAACAAATTTAGATGTCTGCGATTTTAACCCTAGAATCAAGTGTGTAGAGTCATTCGATCTCGAAAAAATTATACTTCCAGACCTCTGATAACATGACATAAGAAAATGAGAAAAGAAATGTTCAACTCACGAAGAGTCATGGAGAATATTTCGATATTCATTCGGTATTATCCTATTCAAAATGTACTTATCTTCGTGTCATACATCTGTGACCTCGAGCCAATTATTTGAGCGAATTTATGCCTCAAACTGATAAATTTGAGAAAATATCTCATTGACTGCAGAGGAAAAGAATTTGATTAAATATTTCATCGTTTGTGACACAGTGACAGGATGCTTCATTCATTCTTGTCATGAACTTGGATACTTCCATTCAAATGTAAAATTGAGCATGTGACCCAGATTCTACATGAGACTGAAGCTAGCAGCCAAATATTCCAAACTTCTCTTGATTTGTGTCTAAAAAAAAATTATAAAAGTATTCGATTTCCATAATACGTACTTCATAAAATTTTAATATTTGGGCCTCCTCGCACTTCAATTGAGTTCAGGACTTTTGGCTACTAATTTCAGCTTCATTAATTATACGAGCAATTCTGAACAAAAAAGTATTTTGGTTTCATACTCGAATGGAGAGAAATGTGCATGAAAACTACAATGACTCAAGATTTAGTAGATTCGATACCATTTCTGTATTTTGTAGTAGAACCTAGAAAATAAATGTGCTGATACATTTTTGTTCAGAATTCAATGTAGAATCTGGGCAACGTGCCTTTTTTGCATTCGACATCCGTGAACTCGGGTACCTACTTGAAGATATCCGAAGCCACGATCAAGACGAGTGGAGCGTGCTTTTACTTCCTCAAATTTTTGCGAATGGAAAGAATCAATAAAATATTATCATTATCGTTGTTATCATTATTCATTATTTCAAGAGCCTAACGAACGTGGTTAGGAAATAATGATCGATGTTGGTTATAGCAGGTGTACAGTTTTCCGAGGACTTGAGTAGAGAATGAATGACGTCGCCTTTAAAAATGCCCCTCAATCTTCTCGTCCTGAAGTCTAAAGTGTAAAGTATGCTATTGATCCCCTTGAATATATATATTTTCGATAGAATAGTCGATAAAAAAAAAGTCGTGTCGATTTTGCCTGAACCCCTTCGTGAACTTCTCTCATCCCATTGACAGGGGGTTTCATAAAAATTGTACATGTCAAATGAATTAGAAAAAAAGTAACCAAATTTTTTCTACGCGTGAAAAAAAGAGCTCCTATTTTTCAAAACACGGGGCGCAAGTTTTCAGGCGGAATTGTGAAGGAATTACGTTTTCTCACACCCGGTCGCAAAATGCCACTTTTCATACCTCTTGAGCGGGCGCAAAACAGATCTCTTCGGCCCTCGGGCGGAAATGTGCTTTGCGCCCGCCTAAAGCGGGCGCAAACGACTCTTTTCCTGCCCTCGGGCGCAAAGTTCCGTTTTGCGCCCGCTCACTCGGTCTGAAAAGAGGCATTTTTGCAGACCAGGTGTTGAGAAAAAAATCGTGTGCAACACGGGCGCAAGGCTATTTTGGCGAGTGTGATTGCAGTACACTCGCCTTCGGCTCGTACTGCAAATTTCACACTCGAAAAATAGTGTTTTGCGCCCTTGATACACAATATACTATTTTATCGCAAGTTATCTTAAAATAAGTGACGCAAAAACTTCTGATAAATTTGAATAATTCGTCATATAAATTCTCGAACGGATTTTTGTTCCCAAAATCCCCACAATCGCACCATGAGGATTAGTTTTCTGGTCAAAATGAGCCCCAGCCAAGTCAAATCGGACCAACGCTGAGTCTGAAACGACTTGCGCCACGTGTTTTGGAAAATATGTAGTGGAGATGTGCCGGATATCCGGTAACTGTCCGTTACCCGGCCTATCCGGCCCGTTTTCCGCTATCCGATCGGTCGAAACCGGACAGTAATGATCGGGGAAAACCGGAAACTCAGGGAAAAGTCAGGAAATCCGAAAAATGGTCAGGGAAAAGTCGAGGAATCTTATGATGATACGAAACAAGACAGAATTGAAGATCTCCAGCGATTTTTTATCAATCTTCAAACCCCACGTGACGTCACACAGTGCCTCGGCCACCATGTGATTCTGTTGACTATCGTCGCCCGCAGCGCCGCCAGACGATAAAACTGGGAAACCGGTCTACCGCGAAATTCAAACGCTGTATTAAAAAAACTTGATTTACGTGAAAACCGACTATAGACAATTGTTTTTCATCGATCCTAATCATCAAATTATCGGATAAGAAATTAAAAAAAATTCATAAAACTTCGCTATTGCGAATCTGACGAATAAAATTTCAATGTAAGACCCCGTGCCTACCAGTCCTTTCAAAAACCCCTCGGAATCCCCGAATCTCGTCAGGGCCACCCGTTATACCCGAAGGAGGTGTTCCTGCGCCTTGGGGTCATCGGGGAGGGAATCGCGGCATTCGGTCGGGGTCGGTCTTGGCCGGAGTCGGCGGCTGGCGCTGCGGCAATGTCATTGCGCGGTGTTTCGTGTTTCGTGGCTATTTCGTGGGGTGGTTTCAATCGGGACGGGGGGACGGGGTCGACCGAACCGCGTGTATCGAGGCCGTAACCATAGCGTTGCGGGTCAGACTCACTCAGCTCAATGGTTAGGGACCTCGCGCTGCGACGCCGATCCACAGACCCAGTCGCTGGTAGTCGGTGGTAGTTGCTAGTCGCGCCTCGCTAACCCGCGAATTATAATCCGCAGCCTCGCAATCGCGTTCGTAGCACATATAAGTCGACATTCGATCTATAGAAGTTGGGACCTCGATTTAAATCCACTGCATTATGACCGTCATTGCGTTTAGACCGATAAATTGCTCGGGAAGTTCGATTTATTTCCTCGATCAGACTCGCAGCGGCTACTTTTGACATATATTTCAAACGATTTTATAATTTTTAGCCGATCAGTTCAGGTTGATGTAGTTAAAGATTTAAGTATATAGTCGACGTATCGAAGATATAATATCGTTTCCATCGATTTTAATTGGATCTTGTTTCAATCGGGCTTCCTTTGCAAAATGTTCGTTCAAACTGTTTAAATAAGAATCCTACCGACCGATACGCATCAGGTGGTTATAAATATTTAATAAAGATCAACAGATGAATATAATCGTTCACAATATTAAATGTAACAGTAGCTTCATATTAGCTAATTTAAACAACTGGTTTTTTTTCTTTCTTATTGTACTTCATATTTCGTCCTTTAAAAATCAAACTAACGAATATCTACACATCGAAAAATTGACTTTTAAAAAAACTTGTCGTAAGGTTTGATTCGATTATGTCTCTCGACGTCTCATTTTCTTCGGAGAGCAATTCTTCGTCGCATGAATGAGGGAAACTGGGGAAAAAAAATCCTGTGATGAGTTGTGGTCAGTTATCGAAATTTAGCGACAATCTAGTCACTCTTTTGCTGATAACTTGGTCCAAAAATTTTGTTTCTCAATTTCCCTCATTCACACGACGAAGGATTGCTCTCCGAAGAAAATGAGACGTCGAGAGACATAATCGGATCAACCGTGTGCCTGCAAACCTTACGACGAGTGATTTTTGAAAAAGTCTTTGGAACTTTGGATAAGACATAAATGATTTTCGGAGTATCGAGAATTTGTTTAATCACGCTGTACTGGTCCCCTCAAAGAAGAAAAGAATCTCAATTGTTTCTTAAAATTTGCCATTTTTTTATTTTGTTTTTTCTCAATATTGGAGTGTCTTTTTTTCTAATTTTGAGCCACGTGATTTTATACTGATATATAATAGAGATTGAAGACCGTTTTGGATTTGAATGAATGAAGATGATTGAAATTGAATTTCGCCGCCTCTCGCCTTTCGTTATACTCCATGTATTATATTCTGAGCTTTTCGCCTCTGCCTTTTTGCCCTCGCTCTGTGATATAGACACACTGCAGAAAAAGGAAAAGAGGAAAAAAAAGTATTCCCAACCAGCTATAGACTATACCTTTACACTTGGTCTGCGGGAGTAATGATTATTTATTTTTAAACACCGAGAGCTACGACACCTACTTTTCTGCAGAACTTTTCCTCTAGTTTTTATTAGTGTTCCTTTTTTATTCATTCATTCCTTCTATAGCCAAGTTTGGATCAACCGTTTTTTTTTTCTCTTCTCTTTTCATTGCTTTTATAGAAATCTATTGGGACTCGATGTATCCATGATAATTATTATATTATTATTCTTTTGATGCACTTTGAATTTGATCAGTTCAATCATGGAGATGAATCTAAACTATTGAGAAAAAAAAAAAGTTAATCGATGCAATTTAGCGATTTCATAAATATCAGAATTTAAAAAAGTCGACTGATGATAGGTTTTATTGAATATTCGAATACACCAAAAAAACTTTTTCTTAATTGATTGTTAGATTCTGATTTAAGATGAAATTGACAAGAATTAGCACAAAATTTAAAGTGGTTTTTGGACCTGACCAGGAAATTTCAACAATTTTCTCAGCTTATTATATGTATGTTCAACTGCATTCATCATCGGACGATTTTTTTTTCTCATTGTGAAAGTTCAATTATGTTAGATACTGTCCTGTTGAAGAAATTCTAATTCTAATCAAAATTGCAATCAAATTGATTTTGATATACATAAAATTAAGAATACACACACTAGATTTTTTCTGTAAAAAAAAAAACGAACGTAAAAAAACAGCGAAGTTAAATAACTGATAAAACGTATCAATCGGTATGAATATATTGCATAAATTTGTCATTTGGAGCAATGAACAAAAAAAAAAAAAAAGTCAAAATTCATGATAAATCTGTAATGGATTTCCTGACACATGAAATTTTTCTTGTATTTTATTTTTTCTCGATGATCTTTACCATATAAATTAGTCACTTAGAGTAATAAGCAGAAAAAAAAAAATAATAAAAAATAGGTCAAACTTGATAATAAATCTGTAATGGTTTTCCTGAGACGCGAAATTCGTGTACTGTTTTTGATTTTCTTGATGATACACAAAGAGCTGGGTAATAAAAGGTGGAATATTATCGATCCGGTGCTCGCAGTGTTCCGTTCCGCAGGCTGAGATAGATGTAGAATGGTTTCAGGTGTGGGTATAGATCGATATCCTCTTGCCTATGCGAAAGGCTTGATAAACGAGTTTCCACATGAATAATTATGAACACTCGTGGTTATCCAGGTACACGTAGGTTCAGATCGTTAATTCAAACCTCTAAGACAAAAGAGGTCGACGGTCGACGAAGCTGGGGGTTCGTGGATTTCAGAGGTGTAGGCGGTATGATAACACCGAAATGCGAGAGGGGCTAGAAATTTCGCGAAGGTCAAAATCGAACCGAATGCATATGCATATGGATCTCCACGTATTCTACGATTTAACAAATTTACATATTTAATTTTCACACGTTTACGTGTGTGAGAGAATTCTGGTTTATATTCATATGTGACCCAATTTCACGCGGGGAAGAAACCCGGTCAATACTCGTTATTGCAGTCTCTCCTCTAAATTAAAAATCTCTTCGAGTAACAAATGGTCGTTATGTGAATTTTTTATTCAAAGAAACTAGAGACACACACATT
The DNA here is from genome assembly GCA_018257835.1 of Euura lappo. Classification (NCBI taxonomy): domain Eukaryota; kingdom Metazoa; phylum Arthropoda; class Insecta; order Hymenoptera; family Tenthredinidae; genus Euura; species Euura lappo. The sequence continues at coordinate 118,110 of JAEUYN010000434.1, read as the reverse complement.
TTTCAATTTTTCATATGCAGGATTTCTTCGAGAATTGATCCTAAAATCTGTAACAATTTTTTTTTCGTCGTCAAAAGCGAATGCAATTATTCTTAGATCAGGCTTGAATCTCTTAGATTCAATCAATTAGATTAAATCCAGACACGATTTTCCCCTCGATGTTATCTTTTTTTTTCTTTTGTATTATAATATTGGATTATAGGTATGCGATATATAACTGCAGGATTAGTTCGAATTCAAACATCAAACTAATCGCATTGTGATAATTAAAATTCTTCAAGAAAAGTAACATAATTTTGAAAATTTGAATCAGAATAATTAAAACTCTTGAAACAATTTTTTTTTTAAATCAATTTAGAAAATACTTTGAATTTTTCTTCTATTTTTCAAATTCTGTTATTAATTTGTGTCTCTTAAATTTTTTTATTAACTCACTTGCCGTAGATTTTCAAGATTCAAAATTGAGTCTGAAAAACTGAATATTTTCTTACTTGTTGTTTATAATTTTTTTTAACGAGTCAGAAACTCTGATTTAAATAATTGAATCAAAACGTTTTTTGAAGTGAAATTTAGTTAATAAACAAAACTCTGAAAAATTAGGTATTTTTATCATGCCGGATAAAAATGTGGAAAGCAAAGATGAGCAACGAAGCAAAGATTATTTTGTCCAAGAAATATCATCCATCGGTATGTCGCTACGTCCGAGCGGTAGCGCTTCTTCCGGTGAGTCCAAACATCATATCTGAACATCGAACGATGATTCGATCAAGAATTATTATTGTCAATCACAAAAATACAATTTCGCATAATAAGCAATCACGTAGATTTATTTATACATCATATCACAATATCATATGTATCAAAGAATAATTATAATTTTTTCCATTAATATTTCATCATCATTATTTTCAAGCATGTGTGAATCAACCACTCATCACTCGCCGCCCACGCTTTTCATACTCCACACCCTTCGCCTTCACTCCTCCGTCGGTTTACTTGGGTCGTCCAATGTTCGCCTCTTTTCCCGTCAACGCCAGAAGGTTCATTAGTGTCTGTCCGTTGGTCGTGGCGCCCTGGTCCCAGAAACATGAGGCCAGCTTTACTCTCTCGTCGTAACATTCGGACACAGAGGCTTGCATCGACGCGGAGAATCCCAAAACCGTGGTCAACTGGATGAACATGTTGGTCACGACGCAGGTGTTCATCTTCAAATTCGCCTGCGAGCTTGCCGGATCCTTATTCTCCAGATCCCAGTAACATTCCCATATCAGATTGTCGAACCACACGAAATTATCCTCCTTCAGCGCGTAATTCACCTTGTGGTCATGCAGCCATAGCGTCAACTGGAACGAGAATCGTGTATTCTCTCGTCAAAAAGATGCGAAATGTTTCGTCTATCGTACCTTGTCAGATTTTATACAGGGTGTATCGTCTCAAGTGTCGAGAATGGGAGGGGCTTAGTTTCCACGAAGCCCCTCCCATTCTCGACACTTGAGATTATACACCCTGTATACACAGAATTATTCCTCGCTCTCATATTTTGTAACAAGAGCAAGACCACTCACCTTGGCTCTGCATATGTGAGACAGAGGATTTTCCTGGATTCTGATATCCTTAAGTTGTCTGATATTCTCTAGATTTTCCGTCGATATGCAGCTCAGGAGATTATTGTTGATCTCAAATCTCTGGACTTTGGTCAGTTGCATGTAGACGAAGGGATCGAGAGTGGCTATCTTGTTGAAAGACAGATCTAGTATTTCGAGCAACGGAAGATCGTAGAGCCAGGAAACGTTCAGGGCGGTGATATTGTTGTGCGCCAAGCTCAGCTCCTTCAGGGCGTACAGACCTCTGAAGGCGTCGTCTCCCAAACGGTGGATCCCGCAATTGTGAAGATGCAAGATCTCCACATTTGTCGCATTTCGTTCGAAGACAAGATTCGGGATTTGCGTCATGGACGACTGAGAGACGGATATTTTTATCAAATTTCCCTGCAGCTTGCTTTTCACCTCGTCAATATTGCTTTCGTAGCATTGCAGCCAATCCTTTGGGCCTGCGGTCAAAGTAAAACACATTTTTTCAACAATGCACAATGACGTAGCTAAAAGCTTTCCGTAACACTAAATTAACGCTTTTTCACATCTAAGGAAATTCAATGCTCACCTAGCTTGTATTTTGACTGAGTGCATTCTGCGGCTGCAGTTATGACGCAGCACGCGAAGGCGAAAAATATCAGCAGACCTTTCATCGTGGGTTCCGTCGAGCTACTGAAGCTATTTTAATAAAATTGTAGATTGGTAGAAAGAGCTTTGTACATAACAGATAAAACATTCAGGAAACGTCGAGGTCGGGGAAATGATAAAATCTACACAGCGTTTCCTCTTTATGAGATAAGGGATATCGAGAGTGTGCCGAACACTCTGAATCAGGTCTCGAAATTCTTACAGGACGAAGTTTTTTCGTTACCCAATGCAAATTCTGTTTAATAACGTCGATGAGACTGTTTTTTTGTTTTTTTTTTCAAAATTAAATATCTGCCACCAAATTTTGATATTTAAAGCGTCTTCCCACGCGTTGAACGACTGACGATAGTACATTTAGAATGTGGAAACTAGTTTCCTGTTTTCTGACCACGCTATCGCATAGTGCCATTGCAAACGGAAATTATATCACGCTATAAATTTGTTGCAGGCATATCGAGTCTCGCTAACTGCGGAGAAGTTGAGGCGCTTCCGGAGCTACCTCTCCATGACGAAGAGCGGTTGCAGCGCGCCGCCCGTCTCCTACAGCAGCGTCTCGTCCTGCGGCAATGGCTGACGGAGCACGGGCTTCACAATCACTATCAAAAGTACGGAATCTAAAAAATCATCCTGACCCCCCGATGCGAGACTCGACGCTATTTTCATCTTCACAGATTGGTTCAGATGGAAGTTGTCTCCCTGGACGACGTCTACTGGGTAGAAGACCACGCGGCGAGAACGGTGCTCGGAAAAGATCTTCCGAGGTGGACGCAGGCTCGCCAGGAACTTCCGACTTCAAAGGAAGACTTGGCGACGCTGAAAGCCGATCTGTGGAGTTCGGTCGTGAAGAACAGCCAGCACCAAGACGCATGGACGTGGGGTAGCATCTACATAATTTATTTGTATATAATAAACCCAATTCCGGTATTTTTTATCTACTCTAATCCCTGTATTTATTTTCTTTTGAATCAAGGCGGGATGCTAGTCGTCTCCGTTTCCGTGGCCGGCTTAGTCACACTAGCGGCTATGACGCAGCCTGCTTTAGCTCCGGAAGCTAAACACTCGCTTCTTCAATACGTGACGGGAAAGTATCTGCTTCCGAGCAACTGCAGGGTTCATTTTCAATGGGAGGAACCGCAGCTCGTCGGAGAAACAATGACTTTCCTGGTCAAAGTGAGTCGATCGAAGCGAATTATTGAACGGATCGTTAGCACGGCTGTTAGAAAGTCGAATCAATACCGATAGACTCTATTTCAGTTTTATCAGCGCAACGGTCAGCCCTATCCGATCTGCGATAAGGATAATTTGATCGTCGAGGTGATCGAGGGAGCCAGGAGAGTCGCCACCCTGATAGAATTAGGCGGCACCGATCCCCAAGCAGCAAATGCAGCGGTAGTCAAGTTCACGGTCCGACACGCCGGCCAATATCGTATCGCCGTGCTAATCGGCTCTTGCCACGTTCACGGGAGTCCCTTCGTCAAAAATTTTCTCCCAGGTAGACGAATTTTTACCGGCGCACAAATCTTTTGTCCAACTTTTAAATTTGAATTTTTTTCAGGACCGCCGGACGCCAATAAGACAGTATTTGTCCGCCAGAGTTCGACCGTAGTTTGCACAGCCGGAGTGGCTCATTCCATGGCCATAGAGCCCCGCGACGAGTACGATAATCTCTGCGTATTCTCCCCCACGGACAATCCCACCGTTGGGTACAACGTCGCTATTAGTCAGGCAAGTATTTGCTGGATAGACCGAGCAGCGAGGATCGACGACAGTCACCCTAATTTCTCTGTGTTCCATCAACCAGATCGGGACGATCCCAGAAAAAGAGAATTCTGCAGTAGATTGCAGCGTGCAGCTAGAGTACGACTGTCCTAATCAAAGAATTTGCCTGAAAGTCAGTTTTCCCAAGGAAGGATGTTATCACGCTACCGTCAGCCTGGCCGGGCTCCAACTTCACAACGGGGACTTCGATATTATAGTTCTTAGCAGTACGTGAGTTTATTTTCGCTCTTATTCTTGTTCGAGGAATTTTGAGACCGAGGAACAAGTGAATTTTGAATTCTTTTTATTGTTCTCGTAAGACCGATGTGAAATTAATTTTTGATATCGTTTCTCTTTCCAACAGGTAGCGACGCGACGCTGGTGCACAAAAACGTCGCTTCTAAAAATCCCCACATTTGTTACGAGGCGAAGCTCCTCGGAATGCAAGGCGAGCGTTACTCGAAGCCTAGAAAAGTATTTTGTTACGTTTCGCCGAAGCAGTTGACCATCAAGGAGTACCTCTTGAAGTTTATCCCAAAGCGGCTTGTTACTTTCAGGCTTTGTCCGTCTACCAAGGTGAATTATGAGTACAATCAGGTCCTCCGGAGACGTGAATTCGGTCTTTTGTGTTCCGTTTTTGTCTAATGCGAGACTCATTTTACGCTTTCAGTTTCATTTCGAAAGTTCTAGCAACCAGTATTTGGGATACGACGCCTTTTCGATCGACGACGGCTGCCAGCCACCCGTAGAATTGATATCTAGGTGTCGAAACGTTATCGCCGCCACTTTCACACAATTTTTATTGAAGAATATCGGCGGCAGCGAGACGTTCAAAGACAAACAAGACTTCTTTTATCACGAAGTCAGGAAACATCATCAAAAACACTACCACGAAAAATTGTCTATGAAAGTACAGAGGGACAAACTCCTGGAATCTGTGAGTATAAATGTTCACTTTCAATATTTAGTTACAAATATGCTGTAATTTATTCTTTCACAGTCCATGAAGGCGACAAAAGGATTCTCCGTTAGCGACTGGTGCAGGAATTTCGAAATCACCTTTCAGGGAGAGCAGGGTACGTCTTTTCCGACGAGCATCACAGCTTATCCCGCCTAATTAACACCAATAATTGTGTTTCTCCAAGGTGTGGATTGGGGCGGAGTCCGTCGGGAGTGGTTCGAGTTGATTTGCGCCGCTTTATTCGATTGTGGTAACGGTTTATTCTCCTCATTCGGAGACTCCCAACAAGCCCTTGTCCATCCCAACAACAAGAGGCCTTCTCACCTCAAGCTAAAACACTTCGAATTCGCCGGTAGAGTCGTCGGCAAATGTCTCTACGAGTCTGCGCTCGGAGGATCTTACAGACAACTCGTAAGGGCCAGGTTCACTAGGTCCTTTCTCGCACAAATCATCGGTCTCAGAGTTCATTACAAGGTGAATATGAGCTCGTCGATCAGATACACCTTCGAAGAGCCACACTTCGACTCTAATTAACATTCCGTTCCACTTTTCAGTATTTTGAGCAAGACGATCCGGACCTGTATCTCAGCAAGGTGAAATACATACTGGAAAACGACGTCGAGGAGATGGAATTGTACTTTGTAGAAGAAGAGTACGACAAAAGCGGCCAACTCATGAAGGTATAATAATTCAATAATGTGGTGCGTAGCCATGAAATAATCTCCACTGCCCAAATCACGTCCGCAGGTGGCCGAGTTGATATCCAACGGAAGTAAAACCCGCGTGACTAACGACACCAAACTTCGTTATCTGGACGCTTTGGCACAGCATCGTCTGGCTTCGTCGATACGGGAAGAAGTCGACCACTTTCTCAGAGGCCTGAACGAACTGATTCCGGACAATCTCCTCGGAATATTCGACGAAAACGAGCTCGAGGTGGGAATTTAAATCTCGATGAGTTAAAACTGACCTAATTTCACTCGAATATCCTTCCAGCTTCTACTCTGCGGAACGGGAGAGTACAACATAGCGGATTTGCGAGCCCACCACATAGCCAACGGCGGCTCTCCGGAATTCCTACGGGTATTGGACTGGTTTTGGACGGCAGTTAGCAATTTTACGCGCGAAGAAATGGCCAGGCTTCTGCAATTCACAACCGGTTGTTCGCAGCTGCCTCCCGGTGGTTTTCAGCAGCTGAGTCCGCGATTTCAGATCACCGCTGCACCCACGTTCGCTAATCTTCCGACCGCGCACACCTGGTGAGCGGATGAACCCTTTTAGTACCCGGATTTTGAAACTTTTATACAAATTGAACGATTATCTTTTCAGCTTCAATCAGCTTTGTCTCCCGGACTACGAGTGCTACGATCATTTCGAGAAGGCTTTGCTTCTGGCGATAAGCGAAGGCACCGAAGGCTTCGGTATGATTTAGACAACGGGAATCGAGTTTTAGTCCGTTTATAGAATCGAATGGTTCAAGTAGACGATGAAATACGTATTTTATACCTCGCTAAATGTCTTCGTAGACTAACGGTAGAGAAATCGTACCCTCGACGAGCGCAAAAGCTGCTATAGTATCAGAAATAGTCGGCTGTAAAATACTGGCTGGCTTTGATTTGCTATCCGCATTCCACTAAATTGTATCGCTGAAACTTTTCAGTGTTTAGGTAAAAACTGTATCGAAGGAATCAGTTTTAGACTTGCATAAAATCGATTAGCGACGTGTTATTATTAGATGATAGAAATTGAACGTGCAACAATTTACATTTTCATACTTCACTTTGAACAAGGCGCTAAATGTAGTTTTTAGGGGTATAAATACCAGAGATAATCGGTTGTACGAGTAATTTTAAATGCGGCTATTATAATCTAGTGAAATAATAATCGTTAAGTTTTGCACCGCTTAATTGATAACAAAGTTCACCTGCTGCTGTATATTTGCGCAGAGTATTAAGAATCGGCAACAAATTGTCGCATAAATTATGCGTGTATCTAAAAAATTAACTGATAACAATAATCAATTGTTAATAGAAAAAAAATAAACAAATCAAGCAACATTATGTTCTTCTACGCGTGTCCAAGTACCATGTACTATGTGCAAGAAGTATTTAAATAATACATACCGAGTATGTACGGATGTATAGGTACTAGAATAATAACGTTAGCTTAGCGCTGCTGAATCGTTGAATCTTCGCTACGATGAATAGCGTAATGCACAAATATGCAAAATATGCAAGTTTATTATTTTCGATCATCTCCAAACGGGCTTCTGCAATAATTTAGAGGGTATTATGTAAAAGTATTATAACATAACTGTTAATTTTAAATTACTATTAGTTTTAATCTAACGCCGATAGCAATAATCAAAACGGTTTATCGTCGGATAGCAATGTTAAAAATAGGGATAGGGGATACTATTACTGGTATTATAACGCGGAACATTGATCTTCTCTATTAGAGAGATAATTTCTTGTTGACTAGTATGTATGTACAATTTTTCGATAATATTTAAACAATTTTCAGACCACTCTCACCAAGTTGCTGTTGTTTACGTAGCACGCGTACAACATTCCCTGATATACACACACATGTATATATAGTTATTACAATAGCAACGGATTAGTGTTAACTTTGAATAATTATCCGCAGCCATTTTAACGATGAATAACAAATTAAAGTTTAATTACTCTGATCATTCTATGCGCAGCATTTTACTACATTGCAGTATTCTATAATTTAGTATTATGAAGATTTACTTTTACATCTGTGAAATTTTATTCTGTTAACGTAATTCTTTTTATTTTCTAACTTTATTGGTAATTGTGATTATTTTTGTGTATCGAATAATAATATTTTAGTCTCTTAAGACATAAATAGTTACTAACTATTATGTATGTATATCGCTGAACTCTGTAGACTCAATTTTGTCGATTATAATTAGTAATTAATAAAAGAGAACGACTTTTTATTGAAAAAAAAAGGATCAACAAAATTATGAAAGAACATCGATGTATATTTACACAAGTTATTTTATTATCTCATCATCATCGTCATCATTATAATCATATACTCATAGACGATTTTTATTCATTCATTTATTTATTTATTTTACTATAGAGACGAAAACAAAAAAAAAAAAAAAATTAACTCTATAAGTAATAGAAAAAAAAATAGTTTCGAGGAAAATAGATGAATCAAAAACAGAAAAAAGAAAATATATATATATATGTATAAATGGAGAATAAAGTAAAGTAAAGGGAAAAACACACGAGTGAAAAAGAAATTTATGCGAAAAGAGTAGACGAACAAAGTCAATCTATCGTTGAACTTTTTTTTTCCTTTTTTATATTAAAATCTTAACTAGCCACCCCCCAAGTCAACTGTTGAATTGGTCGTTTTTTTTTTGTTTTTTTTTTAAGCTTCTGGATTTCTGTACAAAATTGAAAAAATTGAAACAAACTAAAAATTGATTAGAGAAAAATGAAATCAAGACATCGGGGAATAATGATAAAACAATTATTAATTATTAGGGAATATCATCAACTGTTTGAGTAGAAAAAAAGAAACAAGATCCTATTGTACAAAAATTCTTTCTCTCATTAACTATCTTCTTCCATTCTTATATATGTAATGCGATAAAATCTACAATCATTTAATCTTTTCACTTATACGTTTTTTTCCTGTTACTTTTTTTTTTGTTCCTTTTTCTGTTTATAATAGTTTAAACCACCAAATGCCCAGTATCTATAGGAAGTAGGAACTAAAATAGAACATTTTTTCAATTATAGTATAGAATCTTAAATTAAATTAATGCGTTTCTGTGTCAATATAATCTAGTAGAATAGAAAATATGTTGGTTTTCTTTTTTCTTTATATTGTCGCGATTTTCATTTCCTCATTATTAAACATATCATTAATTAAATATGTGCAGTAAAATAGAAATTGAAGAATATCGTCGTATTCTATACACTGAGAGCTAACGGTTCTCTATAACACATTCAATTAACGTAAATTATTAATTTATTGAGATTGATTCACACACACAAACGTAAACGAGCTCTATGATCAATCCCTGTCCACTTCTCTTCACTCAACAAGAATCGCTACTCGCATACTATCAATAATTATTACATCATCAAATCCGTTACGGATTATTATCTCTCTCTCTCTCTCTTTTTATCTCTATCAAACTCATCATTAAATGTATGTAGGTGAATCTCGATGAAATCCAGAAGAAAAAGTTTAAACACACGATTACACAATTAATTATAATAGTATATTAATTAAAATTCTTACGCAGATCGATATACTCAATTATATAGTTGATATTATAATCAAAATCAGAGGTAATTAAAATTGTATCATAAATTCTTTTAAAAGTTTCTTTCTTTTTTTTTTATCTATTATAGTTTGTCCCTGTTTTTCTAGTATGAACGATATCGGCAATGTTCTTGTTACAATTTGAGTAATTTGTGTATTTTTTCTTTTTGTTGCTTGTTTGTAAAAAAAGTGTTTCTTTATGTTACAGTAAAACTCTACTTTCTTCGGTTTCGACGGATTAAAAGAATAGAAGAAAACAAAAAAAAAAAAAAAAATTATAACTCACTCGTATATCCACAAGTATATATGTATATATATTATTATCATAAATAAGTTTGGTTTTATCGGTAATTAATAGTGTGTGTGATACATATAGGTATATATATATATATAAAAAAAAAAGAACGCCACAAGAATACTGGCAGCATTTGGTTGAGTCTTTGCCAAGTTTACGAAATAAGTTGAAGACACCATTTTTCGGTAAACTCGGTTTGTTTGTTACTCTGTTACTTAAGTATCCGACTTTTTTGCAAATTTATTGACTGTTTCTTTTTTTTTTTTATTTTTATTCTATAACAAATGGAATTATAACGTTTGGATATATTCTTTCTTTTTTTTTTTTGTATTTCAAATATTTTGTAGATTGACTTGTACCTTCAATTATGAATTTTATTCCACTATTGGAGAGATTTATCTTGAAGAATTTATTTTCTTCTGATTAATTGAAATTAGAATCTTAGGGTCTTCTAGATTGATTAAGATCGTTAAAAAAAAAAGGTAGAGAAATAGAAAGTGTATCAAATGTGTTTCAATTAATCTGCAAAATAGCCGCGATCAATTAATATATTATTAAACTATCGCGATTTGTATTTGTATTTATTCAATCCTGTTCTATATTTCTGTTTTATTTTATTTTATTTTATTTTATTCGTATCTCTGTAGCACTACGACTTTTCTTTCGTTTTTTTCATTTTTATTATTATTTTAATTTCAATTCTTTTTAAAAAAATAACCAGTTTTATGACAGTCTGTAATTCGCACACTGGTTCAGGGCCGATCATATTCAACTTTTAAATTCTTCATGTCACTGTAATTAATTAATTAATTAATTAATTAATTATCTACATAAATGCTATTAGAAAACGAGACGGGAACATTAAATGACATCGAAGACGCGTGATAAGAAACAAAACAAAAAAAAAATCGATTTACAAGTCAAGTTGATTCCCCAGTCATGAACCAGGCACACTCTTCGTCAAACCTCTTTCTCGTGTATGTATCTGTGCTTACGAAATCACTTTACAACAATTACAATTTTTTCAGTCTGCACGCTTCCGAAAAACACCTGGAAAAAAAAGAAGCAATAATCAAAATTCTAGTATAATTCAACGATCCTCAACGAATTTGATCAAGATTGATGATAAATGGACACTAAAAAAATGTTCAAAACTTGTCACGATGTAAATATTGATAAAAACGAGCTAAATTATTGAAAATAGGGTATCAATAGAGCCGAAAATAAGTGGGAAAAGTGAGTTTTTTACTCCGATAAGAGATCAATCTTGAAAAAAGTTGGAAGTCACTCGCTACCAGCCCTGAAAACCTTGTTTAATCCCACGACAACTTACTGTAACTAATTTCAAAGGGTTTTAACCCTCCCTCTTAATGGCGCCAGGGGCTTCGGCCAGCCCTTTGACTTTCAGTCGGTCCGCCGTTTTTAGAAACGCCGGTAGCTGATCCTGCGAGACGTTGACTTCCCCGGCGTACATGAATTCGAGGATAGCTTGGAGGTGGCTGTAGGCTACGTCCTTCAATATTATGATCGGGTGCTTGGACGGATTCTCCTGCGTTGGGGAAAATAAGACAGTTACGACGGATCCAATCGTGGAGTTTCGATCGATTCAATCGCACGAACCTCTAGCAGCGACTTGAAGTACGGACTGCATGCTGAAAGTACCATTTTATGCGCCTTACACGTCTGACCTTCGCAGGCCAACGTCACGTCCGTGAAACTCTTCTCGTCTCTGAGATGTTTGAACGACGATACCATATTGGATTGGAAATCGTTCCATTTCAAGAAAAACTGTTGCTGTTCTCCAGCCATTTTTTAATATATTTTATTCTCGATTTAAACGATATCGACGATCCTCTTTTCTCAGTCTTCTTCTTTTGGGGTCAGAAATGCAAAGACGGAGATTCTGGACGATTCTGAAATTTGAAAAACGGAATATTTACATTTATATCGTCTGATTTTACAGACTCGATACTAACATGAAAATTACAGATGTGAAATTATCGTTCCAAAAGATGCCAAAAAAATTTTAATCAAATAATCGAGTCAATCGCGTGATTTAGAAAATTTAGAAACTCATTTCTAGGTCACAATCTGTACTGAAACTAGTTTTGTGCTTCGCTAAAAGAGAGAGAGAGCGAAAAAAACGAAGGTCTAATCACTACAGTGAGGCTTGGTAACAGGTGAGCAGCGATCGCATAGTTTCGCATGCATCAACGTGTCCCACACGAACCGCGTGGGATTTTGGGTAATTTTTTTGTCAACGGTTTAACAGCGAGAAAAAAAAAGAAGATCGCGATCGCTCAGTTAAAAGGCTAATAAAATCTAAATTCCCGGACTTAGCAGGTGGATCAAAGAGAGACAATAACAGATTTATAGGTTATCCGTGTCGCCTGCCTGGTCGCGATCGCCGCGGGGTTAACATCGCGATCGTATCGCCGACGCGACGGCTAGTCGACGATCGGATCGCCGTTGCCATCGGGGTTTGTTATTTTAAGGTATTCCGTAATGGATGCTCCCCATTATTCGCGTTTCATTTGGGACCGAACGAATGCATCGTAGGTCCTTTGCTGCCTCGTCGCCGTCAAAATACGCCGTTTAATTCCGTTACGTCGGAGACTGTGATAAGGGGTTGGATAATAACGGTTTGTTATTTACTCACCGATTTTTAACGCTCTTGTATCGTCGGTATTTTTGTCGATTAATATTGAAAATCTTAAGGAACGATGTCACTTAATTATAAGATTGGCGAGAAGTTTTCACCAATGGAACCAATTTTTTTGTTGTGGCTAATACCACGACGGTGAAACGAAATTCGGTCGGCTTCGGACGCCCTCGGTTCCACTCGGCTAACTTCGGGTCGAGTCGGTAACGAAGAATCGCTTCGGGTCAAGTCGGGGACTCCCGCATGGTCATGCGGTGTGATACGCGTCGAGCATCTTACCGACCGTCGTTTGTGGCGGTTTTTTCGAAATTTGGTCATCGGCTAGTGGCGCCATCTGCTTTGACTCATTTTAAATCGCTTTGGACAGTCATTAATCGATTATTAGTGATTAGGATCTTTGATTTATATCGTATTTTGACAATTGGTCTTCTTTTTGACTGGGGAATATGATTTAAAACAAAACCTCGAGCCTTAAAAACTTTGGAAATTAGGAAATCTGATTTATTTCCTATTATGTATGTTTTTTATTTGTAATCTTTATTTCCTTCAATTTGAAGCAGTAGATGATATGAAACGAGATAAACAGGAGAAGTCCTTTTGTGAGTTTTTTGAGACCGCAGAAAAGGTGTTCTACTGTTTTTTTCCTCAATCATATCCCATGAATTTGATTGACGTATAATATATCAATATTGTTTCTTCGAATTGATAAATTATACATACGTAATGATTGTGTATGAATATGAAAACGTAAATATAAATATTATCTTGAACCAGAATTTTTGAAAAGTAATTTGTCGAATAGAAACGATAAAAACTATTCAATATATCTATTAAAATCATGCAGTTCGTTACAATTTTTTTTATCGTTTCAGATACTATATACAATTGAACTATTTGATAGAAGAAAAAAGTTGAAGATCATTGATCTCCATTTTGAACAAATATGATCAATTTAGTCATTCAGATTCTGTATATATATAGTATTATAAAACGTAATTAAATAATGAATTATACAGAGATTTCGAGTGTTATGTAATTGACGTCGAGTCTGTTAGATACTAGATATACATAGCTTCGACTCTCTTATAATTAGCATGACTCGGAATTTGGTCACTCGGTTGATTTGATGCGTCCGTCCATATAATAACGAATAAATTATAATTCCTTTGGGACAAATTTCACATACCTAATACGCACGTGGTACCTACCTAATATACCTATATTATACATGTAGAAAGGAAATTTATTCTCGATTCAAACGTATACACGCACTTATAGCTCATAGCTAGCGGCAAGGTAATGCGATGTACGTACGATTGTAACGAGTACCTATTTATATATATTTAAATCTATATATACCTATATATAGACTATAGAGAGTGAAGATTTTCCGTTTTTTTTACTTAAGGACTAAACGCTGTATAATTAAAACCGATTATAACATAATAATTATTTTATACTCTTTGATTATACAGTTATTCGATTGTTCAACGAAAATGAAAAAAAAATAGTTTTTACTGGATCTCCACGTTTTGAGGTCCAGAGAATCATCTCCGACTATTTTGAGTTTGACATGTGTATCTAGACAACGAGGCTGCGGATTTTGACCAAATTCGGCTCAATCGACGCCGTTTTTCCAAACTTAGAACTGATTAGATTTTGGCGAAGATCGGTTCAGTACTTTTTGAATTATTTGAATAACAAAATTTTAAAAAATACAATAGTAATAACCATATTTTGAGAACGAATCGAAGGATTTGAATGAAATTTGGTACCACATGGTTTTTTGTATCGTTGATCACGAATATGAAGTCAGATTTGCAAAATTCAATTTGCTGAGGAAAAAAACACTAAAAAATTCTAAATCTCATAGAAATTGGTCCTCGAACGATTTTCCGAACCGCTGATCAATAATCCGAGGTCAAATTTGCAAAATTCTAAATAGCTAGAAACAAGATAAATACCTAACCGAAAGTTCAGAGGCTGGCTCATAGTCAGCCCAGAGATCCGCTTGTTTTGCTCCTCGATCTTTGCAAAAATAATTATTTTGAATAGGCGCATAAATCACGCGAATCGCCGCGATATGGATAATGGTGGATAGGACAATAAATAAAATATCAATATCCACATACATGTATGTGTAAAATATATAATAACAAAATACAATCGCATAAAGACAGATAAATGGGTATAATAAATACGATTGATATAAAATTATAATAATCCCATATATATTATACGCATATATTTTTTCATATCAGAGTCAGGGGGGACACGTCGATAAGGGGACGAACGAGTATGAGAAGCTTTAGCACAGCGATACGTGTGTCGATCGTGTCGAGGCGCGCGTCACGTATTCTTTGATCAAATGTAACGACGAGAGGTTCGACCAACATACGGGAGAGGAGGAAAGGAAATTATGTCGTTAGCAGCGCGCGGTTCTCGTTAATCACGCTCTTCGATGTACTGAATAATATGGTCTCGTACCACTCCGCGTGGGGTCAGTGATACTACGTCATCGATGGGTCACGTGAAAGGGGGTCCGGCGCCAGGCTGAGGCTACTATTGGCTCGCTATGTATATACCACAATCTACACGGTATTACATACCGTGTCTCCGGATGGTCGAGGGAGACGTTCGAACAATCGAGAATTATTATTAATTATGCTCAGGAATTGTGACCAAAATTGGATCGACTTGGATTTGATCAAAATAAAAGCAATGATTTTTCGGTTTTTCTTTTTACAGATTATCGTCTCGATTTTTGACGTTTTGACTATAAAAAACGAAATTTTTTAGAATCAGTAGAAAACAAAAAAATTACATAAAATTACATTAAATTGCAAATTTAATGGTGATAACTGTAAAAAAATTTACTTACTACATTAAATTGCATAAAATTATTGCAAAATTACATATAATTATGATAAGGTTCTTTAATATGAATGATAAATGTTATAATTATTACAAAAACTGCAAGAAAAAAATTACATAGCACATAAAATTACATAAAATTCCATCTTGTGCCGTAGGTATTGTATTGTACGAATATTGAAAGACAAATTCAACGTATTTTGAGTTGGAATTCAATATCGTTTATTTCCTGATTAAATTCATTTGTTTTCAATTGCAGTTTTCATTTTGATCAAGTATAAATATTTATTCATCATTTATTTCTGCACTGTGGCGATATATGAAATTGGATAACAGTATATAGTATAGTCAATTTTCACACGTTATTCAACATGTATAACGTTTTTTTATTTCTTTTCTAATTTCAATACTTTTTGATGAAATATATATTCTATTATTCTATACTGTAATTTAAACGCAAACAAAAACGAGAACAATAAACAAACGATTCTTTTCGAATTGCATAAAGAAAGCGATCAATAATCTGCAACTGTGTCGAAACACTTCGGTATGCACAAGTATATAAGTTAAAAACTCTCATCTTCTGAGAAGAATTTCTGATTTCTGTCAATATAAATTATGTAAACTTGGAGTCTTAATCGACAAAATTGATTACGCATTCTCAAAGTGGGGATCAGTGGTGGGCTAAACGAGTTCCTCAACGAAGGAATGACGATCGAATAATTTCAACACAACAATTTGTCTGCTTTTTGACCTAAAAATACGTTTTGAGTCTTAACAACGTTTTTTCTTTCTTCCTTTTGGCTTCTCAATTGCACTCAAGTTTATAAAATCTAGAATAGATTCGGGGTAAATGTTATCTCCGATATAGAAAATCGATTCTCATTCTTTCTCAATTTCGTCAATCGAATAAAACAGTGATAATAACTGCGAACAAATATTCCGTATCTAGTCAGTCAGTATTTATTAGTTTTTGTTACATTTCATAATTATCGCATCAACTTTATTTCGATTCATGAATTTCAACTATGACTCAAATAAATAAATCTTCTTCTTCTTTTTCCTTAAGGTGAAATAAAAGTCACGTGACCTCGATATGATTTACACTTGGAATTTTCAAACGCTATTTTCTCAGCCAAAACACATTCGATTGATGTGAAATTGATATCAGTGACGTAGAAAAAATGAATGAAGGGCCTGCCAATCGTGGATTTTCGAATATCGAAAGACATAATCAGAATTTTGTGTAACAATATTGTTCAGTAACCCAAGGAGGTGCTGCCCCTCGTGGACAGAGGCAGCACTTCCTTGGATTACAGAACAATATTGTTAAAAAACTGTTGTTACGTCTCGATTTTCGAAAATCCACGATTGGCAGGCCCTTTATTGAGTTTTTCTACGTCACTGATATCAATTTCACATCAATCGAATGTCTTTTAGCTGAGAAAATAGCGTTTGAAAATTCCAAGTGTAAATCATATCGAGGTCACGTGACTTTCATTTCCCCTTAATGATTTCGTCCTCTTCTGGCTGCTTTTGTATCTATAGTGGTCCAATTTTATGCACGGAACAAGTTAGCCGGAAATGCATATACATATATCACTCCACATAACCTGTGTAATGTAATTCGATGATTCCGCCCTGCGAAAAGGGCGCGGGAACAACGGAACTGAACCACGACTCGTGTATTATAACCTCAAATTCTACTATTGACGGATCCAAGATGGCGGCGTTACCGGTTGGACGCATTAGAATCGCTCCACAGAAAATAGAACATTGATCTCGGATAAATTTAGAGAGGTACAGTTAAACAATTAACAAAGAATAATCAAGAGTTAAAATAATCTATAATAATCTAAATAATCGGTTGGCGATCATCCCTTTTGGCCCGTCTAATCGTCTGAAGTTTATTTATATTTTTCGTTTATTATCGCACGGTGAGAATTACCAGCAATATAACTTCATAATGATTGAAAAAACATTATTCCGACTGAAAATTGAGGACGAATCAACCCCGAACCTATATCCTATTGCTAATGATGAATGATTGTCAGAAATTGATATTATTTTTTTCTTTCATCAATCTCATGCATGTGTGATATAAATTTCTTCACGAATTTAACCACATAATTAAAATCGACAAATTGTATAAGTGAGCAGTCATACAGTTCATAACGACACTAGTTGTCGATGAGCGCGATGGTCTCGTGGTCTACGTCTTCGGATGAGCCGCGGGAGACCCGGGTTCGAATCCCGGCTGGTGCGTAAGAATATTTTTTCACAGTTTTATATGATTTTATTATCGATAATATGAAATTTACCAAATTTACGTTCATTACCTACAAAGCCTTATTGATTAATGGTATCGCGTATGAATCTTATAGGTCTTGAAAAAGACTCGCACTTGGATCAGGGTTGAAACCATAACACGATGATAGTGTGAATATATTTTTGTTTTTCCAGATACAGATAACATAATAACCGTCATTTGTGAGAGATAAACGTATATATTGTTTGTTGAAAGTGTTTCGGCGCGTCATGTAATAATATCTGTGAACTTTATCGACAACATGAGCATACAGTCTTCCACAACACTCGCGTGGAACAGCAGAATCAAATTATTAAGGGGATCAGTACAGCGTGTTTCAACAAATTCTCCATACTCCAAAAATCATTTATATCTTATCCAAAGTTCCAAAGACTTTTTCAAAAATCACTCGTCGTAAGGTTTCAGGCACACGGTTGATGCGATGTCTCTCGACGTCTCATTTTCTTCGGAGAGCAATCCTTCGTCGTGTGAATGAGGGAAATTGAAGAACAAAATTTTTGGACCAAGTTATCAGCAAAAGAGTGACTAGATTGTCGCAAAATTTCGATAACTGACCATAACTCATCACAGGATTTTTTTTTCCCAGTTTCCCTCATTCATACGATGAAGAATTGCTCTCCGAAGAAAATTAGACGTCGAGAGACGTAATCGGATCAACCTTACGACAAGTGATTTTTAAGAAAGTCAATTCTTCGATGTGTAATGAACTTTGTATAAGATATTAATGATTCTTGGAGTATGTAGAATTTGTCGAATCGTCGATGAAATGAAATTACATCTCGACCCTCCGATCCAAGATACGCCAGGTTCAAACATCGCGGTCTCAAAATACACTGAGAAAAGAGTTTCTTTATATTGCCCTGCTCCAGCAGGGAAAACCGCTTTATTTTCCTTCGGTGTATAAAGTATGGTATGCACCACAGGGCAAACGTTGTTTTAGACTCGTGCGATTGTAATCCTCGGCTTCGCCTCGGAATACAACCTCGCACTCGTCGAAAACAACTTTTTCGGCCCTAGGTGCATAATATACTATTATTTGAAAATTTCGCGAAATATTCGTTAGCTGTTAAAGAATATCTTAAGGATGTATAGGCTATACAATCTCAACCAAAAGTGAGTCTCGTCGTCAATATTGAGTACTTCGAGATGAGATAAAAATCGGAAAAAAAATCAACCACAATCAAGATGATAAGAGTATTCATTTTCAATAATAATAATGCCCAAAAGTTATCAACAAATTGTTTAAACAAATCATTGTTCAACAAATTTCCTGGTGACGTTATTTTTTTTTCATGTCAAATGAATTCGTCAATTTTTCTGAATACATATGAATTTTTTCAGAATTTTGTCACTTTTTTGAAATTTCCGTTTTTGATTTTGAAAAATGGAGAAAAAAATTTGAATTTTGGATATGTTATTTTGGAAACAATGTAGATTACAATTCCGAAGTTTCCGGAGAGTGGAACTAATAGTTTTGTAAATACAGCCATTAGAAATTTCCGAAAACGGAAATTTCAAAAAAGTGACAAAATTCTGAAAAAATTCATGTGTATTCAGAATGATTAACGAATTCATTTGACATGAAAAAAAAATAACGTCACCAGGAAATTTGTTAAACAATGATTTGTTTAAACAATTTGTTGATAACTTTTGGGCATTATTATTATTGAAAATGAATATTCTTATCATCTTGATTGTGGTTGATTTTTTTCCGATTTTTATCTCATCTCGAAGTACTCAATATTGACGACGAGACTCACTTTTGGTTGAGATTGTATAGCCTATACATCCTTAACATGAACTAAATATACATGTTGTTTCTACTACTGTGGAAATTCCGTAGTAGGTATTCACATTAAATAAAGCATTCGGTTGAGACAGAAATCACACGATTTCTCCTCAAATACAGATTTATTAACATTTAACAAATCTTACATGAGGGTTGGAGATTTGATGTAATTCGTGCGTAGTAGTCTGTACGCTTGCCGCTAGAGGTGAGAGCGGCGCTGAATACTCTAGCTACACTCTCGCGAGTAAAAACGCGCCAGTCATAATACATTCACCGACGTGAGGCGCGTCATTCGAAGCTCGAGGCGAACCCGTTCCTGGGCATTGTTTGGGCAGCATATTTTAGGTATGCACTATCTTTTTCGGTGGAAATAGTGAAGACAATCCAACAGTAACTTATCACGTTAAAAAAAAAAAATTGGGACATGACGCCTTAGTCAATACCTGATTGGTCTAAAAAAAAATATCATCATTCGTGGATAACTGCACTGATAGAAAAGCACAATTTTTTAAATATTAGTAGTTGAACTTCATGATCGTTCTCCTGAAACAACAGGTGCGGGTTGAAGAGAAATACAAGATTTCTTAACTATTAAGAAATCCTCATTCCATTATCGTGTTTGATCGTCTGATATAACTGGACGCGAATTTTAAGGAAATTGATGATTCGTTAACTATTAAGAAATCTTTATTTGAGACAAAGAAACACACTCAAATGAATGATTTCTTAGCTATGACTAGATGTATATTTGCTTATATACAAATATACGATTCGTTAACTGTTAACGAACTTTGTTAACAACAACAAAACTCTTTTCTCAGTCTATGAAAATAATTATGCCACCACGTTTCTCTCGTTTATTGCCTTCCCCTTTGTGGCTCGACGTCCTAAAAATACGCTATGCACGATTAGAAATGAACGAGAAAAATTTTCTATAATCTTTGTCTTCCTTCGCGTACACACGCGATCTTCATATACCAGCCCACGGTTTATCGCGGGTCGCGGGGTCACCGGTGCCACGGTTAGAGCAGCTCGCGCTTAGTCATGATTGTGGTAGTGACCAGTAACCAGTCACCCAATCGCTTTGTAACATATACAACATATTTTACAACTGAATAAACTACTTTTTTACGTATTTCATGTATACATGAAATACGGTGGGCAAGACTTTATTTTATCATCGTTTCGAGAGCTATAAAATCGACGATTTGATACCCCGACCGTTCTTATCAATAACCAAAATTCATATGTTCGTACGAATCTTGTAAATGATTTTTTAGATTTTGTTTTTTCGTTCCATCTTTTTTCATATCCATTTATTTATTTCTTCGGAGATACTTATAGCATTTCTCGATATACATATTATCAGCAGTTTTTTTTTCATTTTTTTTATTGATAATTATTAAAAAATGTAGACGTGGCCGTAGTCGTGGTGAAATTCCGTTTCTTTTAAAAGTCGAACGACTCGAAATGGAATCAATCGGGAACCAATCAATTGGTTCACCTAGTCCGATTAATTCAAAATTGAGAATGTAATCAATCAAATTTTTCAGATCGTAGAACGTCGAATCTTGACGATTTAAACTATTAGAATAAAAATCTAAAAATTTGTGTCTTTTGAATATTGTTCAAAATGCCATATTGCCATATATTTCTGACAATCATTCGTTATATTCATTATTTAATTTGCAATTCTGACCATTTTTTTTCCACTGAATATTGCAATTAAAATGTTGAAAAAAATCGCAGAAATTCTAGTTGACCTGCTTCTCGTTTTTATAATTGATCATTGAATTAATTGAATTGAATTTTTACAGCGAGAGGCACTCGTTGAGAAGAAAGAATCTGAATAGCAATCATTTTTGGTTTCAAATCGTACGACAAAATTAGCATTTTAATGAAATTATAAACTAAATCGTGTAATCAAGTAATTGAAGAGGTCAGTGCGAAAAATCTGGGGGGAAAAAATCAAAATTGAACTTCGAATTTCCCAAGAATCATTCATTTTCATTGTTTTCTATATTGAATGTCAATTATTAAGATCTTGAATTATCATTAAAATTTTATATACAATTTTTCATAAAAATTTAACATACAATTTTTATTACTGCGACGTAAAGATGTAATAAACTTTTTTTTTTAATTTTATTTCACATCAATTGATGAATGGTTGATCCTAATTATTTTTAGATTGTTCGATTAAATCAATACTTTTATAAAAAAAAACTTTTTTTCACTATCTAATCTGATTGCAATCGTTTTGAAATCGCATGGAATCGATTGATCCACTGATGTACCTCTAATAATAGGCAGAGTTTGAAAAAAACACTCAAAAATCCCTTGAAATCGATTGAAATCGCTGTCATGTACAGATTTCTAAAATTCGAAATAAAATTTTGCGACTCGATTATACAGGGTGTCTACATCCTTGAAAAACCTGGAAGTCCTGGAAATCTCAGGGAATTTTTTTTCTCTTGGAATATCCTGGAATTCTCAGGGAATATTGAGTTCACTCAGGGAATTTTTCTGAAAGTGATCAATTGGTAAAAAAAATTCTGCAAATTCAAAACCCGGATTGAATTGCAATAAAAAAAAAAAATCTAGTACATTTTGCGAAATAATAATAAAAATCGTATCTCGACACACCTGGAAAAATAGAAAAAAAATAGCCTGGAATATCCTGGAATTCTCAGGGAATTTTAGATCCTTGCTTGAGTAGACACCCTGTTATAGTCGTTTGATTTTGATTATAATTCAATTCTTAAAATTGCTATGTGGTTAATTAATGACGTGATGATTCTATATTTCATCTGACCAAATTGCAAGAAAAACTCTTGGGTATGAATTATTATTACGATTTTGAATAACATTATAGCTTCAGGTAGACTTTGACGTGTGACAGTTTAACACACATCGCGACAATTATTATACACGATCGTATATCACTCGGATGAGTAGTACTAGAGTATTTATTTAAACTCATATATATTTTACGTCAGTTGACGATCCGTTGGCTCTACGTCAACTTGTGTCAGTCAGCTGCTTGAAAAAAGAAAAAAGTAAAAAACACTATATATTGCGCAATGGTAGCCAAAGGCAACGACAGGTATTCAGATATTTAGCTTTTGCTATTAGGTATATAACATATGAATAACTGACTCGTGAGATATACTGCATGTATGGTATATCTGATCGATTATTCGTGTGCAGCTGCATAGGTAGATCATAGTAGTCGACCAATTATCGATAATATAAATCCCCGGGCACATATTTTTTCTTTCATCTCAGCCTAATATTGAACGGACTTGAATTAAAGGTTCTCGAATTCAGTTTTTTCGTCATATCTCGACAACTGTCGATGCTATCGCCACGGAGGTTATTACAAAAAATAAAGCTTACTAAATTCTCTACAATAAAGGTTCGATACACTTTTCTCGTATCTTCGATAGTTTTCCTCTAATACACTGGAGTATAGACACCCACATGCACAAATAAATACCACACAGCCTGTCTGGGGCTCACTGTCAGGGCCTTCTGTCTTCCACAAACTTCTGGGGGAACATTTTCAACAAAAGTCGTCCTTCAAAAAAATCTCTGTAAAAGGATTGATATCAAATACAAGTACCAAGTACAAAAAAAAAAAGGAAAATCAAACCATATACCGTTGTGCTCGGTCGCTCGCTACGATCGCTCACTCGATTGGGTTTTCATAATTTGTGAGGAGAAAAATTGGGAGCATGAGTTTCGAGAAGAGAAAATTTTCGAAAGAAAAAATTGAGGGAGTGGTACTTGGCGGGCCAGGTGTGAGTGAGTGGAAGAGTGGCCACTGAGGTCTACAAGTCACATTTTTTTATCTCGCTATGAAGGCCCGCCAAGTACCACTCCCTCAATTTTTTCTTTTGAAAATTTTCTCTTCTCGAAACTCATGCTCCCAATTTTTCTCCTCACAAATTATGAAAACCCAATCGAGTGAGCGAGCGTAGCGAGCGAACGAGCACAACGGTATATGGTTTGATTTTTCTTTTTTTTTTTGTACTTGATACTCGTATTTGATATCAATCCTTTTACAGAGATTTTTTGAAGGACGACTTTTGTTGAAAACGAATTTTTGGAAGAAGACTTTTTGTGGAAGACGAATTTTTGTTGGTGGGTATTTTTGAAGACAGATTTTGTGTGAAAGAATTTGTTTGGTAAATTTTGTGGGTGGACCACATTAATGTACTTGGCGAAAGTTTTTTGCACCAGAGGTGCTTTTTGGGGGATATCACTACTTTTTTAATATTTTTTTTACTTCCTGCTAACTGCGCTAGCTCGCTGTGCTTGCCCGATGGGGTCTTCGTAGATCCTCACTCGCTATGCTCGCTCGGTTGTCAGTATTTTTCTGACCGATTATTTCTATATCCCATTGGATAGACGGTGAAAAATCTTGAATTTTCTGTTAATAAACGCCGTAAAACGTTAAATATTGTCGGAAATGTTGATGAGAACGCGTAAATGTATGTCCAGTTGATTTCTGTAACTCTGACTTTTGCTTAGGAGCAGACGTGAAATATTAACCCTTATTGGGTTGCATAAATTGATCCGTCAAAATCATTCATAGTAAATATTCGCAACGTGGAACCCTGTGCGCGGCCCTCTTCCCTTCTCATCCGGGCTTGGGAGCGGCCACAGCGGAGTTCCTTACAGGTAGGGTTATAGTCACTGCTCATTACAAATTAAATCTTAAAAAATGTTCACAGTAAGAAAGTCTGAAAATCAGTGTATAAATAATCATTGGTATTCACTCAATAAAGTCTTCCGGGATAGTGCTTCTGTTATAAATTGCATGGCAAGATTCGTCTGTTCCATCCGGTCCACCAAGGTATTCTTAGAAGTTAGAACCCGATGATTTCAAGTCGCGTAACTCCAGTAGTCTAATAAGTATGCCGTGATGTGAAAATTAAAAGCTGAGTCATCGAAGCAAACCCCCATAGGGCTATAAGTAGGCGTGCGATAACTATAACCAAAGCGATCAAACAATTGATCATATCGTCTAGGTCAGAATGGATGGACGTATTCGGCGGACAGTCCAGAACTCACACGTAACTCAGAAAACTCTGTATGAAGTGTTACGGACCTATATACTTGTCTCAAAGCATATTTCAACTCGTCTGCTCTAGACTTCCCGCTGAGATTCATCTGCTTTCTCAGGATGCGTCGATATATCAATAGCTCGTCCACGAAATAGTCCCTCCGGAACTCACACAATTTTTTTGTTCGTAATGTACTTGCCTCGATACTCTACAAAGTCTCTTGATATTTAGCACCTGGATTATGAACATATAATCAATGTATAAACGACCAATATACCCAAGGCTTTGTGATTGATCTAATTGATTGACTCTGATAACCTCATAACTTGATTTTTCCATGAAACAGGCTCGCGATTTCCATACGATGTCGAGCTGAATACATAAACTTCAAAGCCCATCTTGTTTCACTTTGTCGGTAATGATTCTCACATCACATCATGTATCTCAATATCACGTAGTGATAACGAGTGGAATGAAATGTCAAACCGAAGCAGCCGACGCGAACACGCTATAGCTAGCAGTTTCGGGCAATCGATTCTCGATCTGTGACATTTAAAGATGGCGGCTTGTTTACGTTCTCGATTCGATCTAACTCGTGATTCAGTGCCGACACACGCGCTGTCCGGCGGCCACTGCCAGGTACTCGGATCGCTGTTGTCCCGACTGTCTAGTGGTCGCTACTCGTCTCTAATTTTTAGTAGCCGAAACAACAGCCTATACCACGGACGTATTATTATAACGCTTAAAAATGGGGGGTTGTTTACATTCTCGATTTGATTCCAACAGCGCCGTTACAAGTGCTGCCTGGCAGCTAACGTCAGGTACTCGGAACGTTGTTGTCCCTCCCACGGACGTATATTAGAGGACTGGCAACTCCCCTATGTCAGCCGTGTTAGAGTAGCGCCGATTTTTGTCCCGGTAGTTGCGCATTGTACCGTCGTATGCTGCGCGGCGCTGACTACCACTGGGGCCGATTTTCAGGTCTGGTGTTGATAAACAAACGAAACATAACCTTACAAGTAAAGGTATAGTAGTGACCACGGTAGTGACCCCGGAGTGGCATGAAGTGAAAATGGGTCGCCGGTGCATTGCTCCGAATTCTAAAACACCCATTTCATTCTGTTTCTTTTGTTTCCTCCATGTCACGCCACTCCCGTTTGAATTATCCCGCCCAAAGAGGCCCCAGTGGTAGTCAGCGCTACAACGGCAAAGGCGCCTACTAGCGGCGGAAAAGTCGGCGCGATATTGCTGGGAGTTGCCAGTCCTCTAATATACGTCCGTGGTCCCTCCTGTCTAGTGGCGGCCACTCTTCTCTAATTTTTGTTGGCAGCGGAATTGACGACTGAAAGTAATAACGAAGGAGAAGAAAATTCTGACGAGCAAACGGATCCTCGATACCTTTCGAAAATCATATCTCAGCTCTTCGGGCACCGATTAAGTCCAAATAGGACTCAAACGTGAGCTTTTCATGTCCACGTTCTAGGATAAATGTTTCAATCCCGTATATGTAGCGAGGCGAAAGAAAAGAAAGATTATAATTCTCCCCACCACCCGAATAGCTCCCGTTCGGGTATATAGACTCGGTCCGAGTCTCACGCAGCGTATTAAAAAATTTTTTTTTTAATGTACTTGGCGCGAGACTCTACCGAGTCTCTTGAATACGTATATAATTCTCACAAGGTTCTGTACAAATATCGAGACTTCCAGCCCTGTATTACACAAGAACTATCGAAGATGTGGAAAAAGTGTATTGAACCATTGTTGTAGATAATTTAATAAACTTCATTTCTCATAATGACCTTCGTGACGATTGGATCAACGGTTGTCGAGATATGATGAAAAAACTGAAAACTAACATCCCCCCTACTTTGAACAAACCGGGAGTTCATTTGACTCGTTCAGCATCGGATTTATATCGATTCGATCGAATTTTCCTCTGTCGTCACCCGAGTAGGAACAAACCTGCGGGTTCCCACTCGAGACAGATTTTTCTGTTACAATACGGTGAAGCAAGCAATGAGTGAATACGTGTTAAAAAGAAAAATCATATATGCAGTGTGCAGAAAACGTCACGATGTATAATTAGCATCGCGATTCGTATCATTGTTCTAATACCGCGAAATCTAACGATATAAATATAACATAATTGTCATATGTATTCATATGCGGTGCGATTTATGTATTACGTATTATATCTGGAATTATACAGATAAAAAACCACTCTCTACATGCATATCCGCTCTATACAAGCAGAGACGGTCACACGACTAGTACTAGCTTCTCCGGATCTCGTCCTTATCGGTCATGACTGGAAAAGGCACGCAGCCAATCCTCGGAATGCTTAGTCACCGTTTATTAATTCCATCTGTGGTTTCCAACGGGATAAAGAAATTTCAAAGAAAGTGTTTTTTTTTTATTTCTTCTTCGTATTTTTTATTCACAGGAATTTATACCATATCTTTGCACTGGAAATCATTTTTTATTCTTACGTTCTTCGCATCCTGATTAGATATTCAGTAAATTGTGTATAATTGGAAATATTAAACTTCTTAATTAAAATCGAAAAAAAAGTAGATCGCTTACTCGCTTGATGATCTTATTGACAAAAAAAGGAAAAAGAAACTATTAAGATAAGAGAGAATTATCATTTGGATATTTATAATCACTACGTGGGGTCCGAGAACGAACGACCCCCCGTGGTACGATTCCGCGATTATTGTGATGTATATAATACAGCAAATATAAGATATTCTATATCGAGCTTTACTAAATAAGCGCCACGAATTGCGTCAGTTAATCTGGTGGAAAATAATACTTGATATGATATTCATTAAATGTCTTTAATGATAAGCATTGGTCTTATGTCAAAGCCAGATGCAGGGGGTCTTGATCTTTGGATACCGTTGAAAAAAAATCCTGGAATATTTAGCAAAGTGATTTTCAATCAAATCTGAAGGACTTAGAGAGACTATCAAAGACGTTTTCGATTTTTTAAATCAAATTTAAAGTCCTGATTAAATAAACAAGAATTTATCGTATTCCTAGTTTCTTGATTAGTTGAAAAAGACTTTCGATCGAGGGAAAAAAAATCTACTTGACTTATTCAGGTGTCATTAGGTTCATTAATTAATTTTAGTTCACCTCAGTTAAATAATGAAAATTGTAGGAATTATTGAGGCTGAAAAGTTGAGTTGATTTGGAAAGAAAAGAATCATTTCACAATAAAAATTGAATTATTTGATTTCACGATAAACATGAAAAGTTTCGGATTCCCACTTGAATTCAGGTGAATTATAGGAGAATTATTCAACAAAAAAATATCGATACAGTTTAGATGATCAAATTTACGAGATATTGATTTGAATAAAAATGAAAAATTAGTCTGTGAATCAACGAATGAATGAATCCATAAATTTCTAGAATCTATAATATTTCACATATAAGGCTATAAAAAAATTAATCCGGTTTTTCAATTAGAATTTTAAGATTTTATGAGTGATTAATTGTGAGTGTCATCAGAAAAAAAAATTAACTAGAATTGAGTTTTCAGATTCTATACAGCTGCAGACATTTTGTTTTCTTAAAATCGCAATCATCATTTCATTGAGAAAGAGACAAGAAAAAAAAGAAACTAATTTTGCTACAACTTAATCGATCGAGAATTCATCACCCGGCGCTTAATTAATTAGCTGATAATATACAGTATGATTTGAAAGTATGTATGGGGCATTCCATGTCAACTCGACCAATGATTTTCCCTCACCATTTTTGAATCGCTTCATAATTTTTTATACGATTTTCCTATCTCAAAATAGCACTCCCAAATTTTTTCAGATTTTTTCCGCAATCCGTTAATTTTTTATTAATATTCAAGCCCATCTGAAAAAAGGTTTTTTTTAAAAATCTCAAAAAATTCTCAAAAATCTAGTTGTTTATTCCAATCATTTTGCCACCTGGCCCATGATGGGACCTTTTTTTTTTAATTTTTTATATCACTTTAAACATTTTCACCAATCTTGCAACGTTACAAAAAAATCTGAAAAAAATCTAAAGAATCTAGTTTTTCATTCCGATCATTTTGACACCCGGCCCAGTATTATAGTGTTGGACTCTCAAGACCGATTCTCAAATATTCTCGATTTTATAATGAACGTAATTTTACCACCAACAGCTCGAACTTCAAGTCTTAAGGATAGAATAAAAATGTGAAAATCATTGATTTATAATAAACAAATATTCATTTGTAGTTCATTTATCAACTTGTAGAGTACAAAGACATTGAATCCCCAATACTCGAGAAGTGTTATACACTCGTTCTTTTGGCCGCGTACTGGGTACGTTGAGTATTGGGGATTCAATGTCTTTGTCCTCTACAAGTTGACAAATGAACTAGAAATGAATATTTGTTTATTATAAATCAATGATTTTTACATTTTTATTCTATCCTTAGACTTGAAGTTCGAGCTGTTGGTGGTAAAATTACGTTCATTATAAAATCGAGAATATTTGAGAATCGGTCTTGAGAGTCCAACACTATAATACTGGACCGGGTGTCAGAATGATCGGAATGAAAAACTAGATTTTTTGGATTTTTTTTTAGATTTTTTTGTAACGTTGCAAGATTGGTGAAAATGTTTAAAGTGCTATAAAAAATTAAAAAAAAAAGGTACCATCATGGGCCAGGTGGCAAAATGATTGGAATGAACAACTAGATTTTTGAGAATTTTTTGAGATTTTTAAAAGAAACCTTTTTTCAGATGGGTTTGAATATTAATAAAACATTAACGGATTGCGGAAAAAGTCTGAAAAAATTTGGGAGTGCCATTTTGAGTTAGGAAAATCGTATAAAAAATTATGAAGCGATTCAAAAATGGTGAGGGAAAATCATTGGTCGAGTTGACATGGAATGCCCCGTATATAAAATATGTAATGACAGTCATCAATTTCCGGCATACATACGGATATGCCTACGTATACAGTTATTCGATTGCCACGATGAGCATATATGTAGAAAAAAAAGATTGATGAACGCGATAAAGCGAGACCCGATCGTCGATTATGACCTCTTTTATGTATTATCTCTTGAAAAGGGTCACGCGTGCCGAAGAATCATCGAAGAATTATCATCGAAGACCAAATATAATATATTTATATATGTGGAAATATTCATTATTTGCTGTCAATTTTTGGAAATTGAAGAAAAATTAATGACACACAATTTTTAGGGGTGACAGAAAAAAAAATCGATGATTTTATTTTTCCGCGAATGAAAAGAAGGAATCAGAAATTCTCTTCTCTTAGAAATTTAAAGAATTAAAAATTAAAATATTTATGAAAAATTTTTAAGAAGGATTGAAAAAACTCGATAATTTTATTGTTTCTCAAATTACAAAAAAATAGTTTTAATATACTACAGTCAAAAATTCTTCAATCACGATATTAATAATTTTTCTTAACTATACGGTTGAATATGTTTCCCAAGAAAGCGAATTTCTTTCTTCATTATTGCGATTTGAAGAATGAAAAAATTGGCTTGATTCTTTGACAAATGAAAAAAAAAATTGATCTAGATTGCCGATGATTGTTTCATTCTTGAGAGACTAAATTTATAATAAGAGATAACATTTTTATATTATAAGCTTCTCGTTCTCTCATATTTAAAGATCTTTAATCGTTATTCCTCGCTTTCGAATAGGATGACGCAATTTATGAATACATATTACGATATCAGGTCATTTGCCCACTAAATTTTTTTCGTCAAGATATTAAAAGTGTGTATATAACACTATTTTTATAACTCTGATTTGAAAAAAGACCCCGGAAGCTATAGAAGAGGGAACGGATCGGTTTTAATTGTATATAATTAGAGGCTCTTTTTGAACGTTTCAGCAATGATAATTATCCTAAATTGTGTGTCAATACTATCAGAGAGCAAATTTGTATAACATGTAAAATATAGCAAAGAAATCGCGAAATAAGAAATATTATAATGAATGAATGAATGAAATATAAATAAAATAAAATTTAATGGAAATATGTAATATTAGCACAGATATGTCGTCGTTTCATTCAAAGAAAAACACCCAGACGATTGAATATCGGTTTTACCTCGAATATATATATTATCTGTGGAAACTGTTCAGAGTGTATAACGAACGCAGAGGAAGCAGCTTTTTCGAAATCAATTGCTGACTTGGTAATAATGGCGTTTATTATGCACGCTTGCATATAAATCTTACAGCGATTAAAGGTATGCGATTTGCGGTGACACGATGCAGAAAATTAATATAATCGAATTAGCTGAATTAAAAAATTCCCATACGTTTGCAGTTGTGTTCATGACATATAATATGCTACTTGTATTAAATTTTAAATATGTATGTGTCAAGTCTGTAGAATATTAAAATTGGTCACTTTTTAAATACCTCAGAACCTCTAGTGATGCTAGTGATTCATGCGTCATCGTCCGGTTACGTTATTATGATTATTATTTATTTATTTGCCAGATCAGGATGTATACTCGGTAACCTACTTCTGACTCTGATTCATTGTCAGACAGGACATGATCCGATTATCGAGTTTCGAGAGGAGGGGAGCGAATTAAGACTGTCTTATATACTTATATACATATAATATCAGATATTGCGAGAGGGAAAAAAAATAAAAAAAATTCTGATCATTTTTTTACACTATAGGATATCAATTTGTGGTCGATCTTAATTTTTATATCAATCATGAAATCATATGATGTAGTTGAAAAAAAAAGAATCAAAATTTCAAGCATTATTTTCATCCAGATCAATTTTTATATCGATAACTATTATTGTTCTTCAAAATTATCAAGGATAATCAATCAATCAATCAATTGGATATCGATTTTGATTTTTACTATTCAAAATCCTTGGTATTTTTTCAAATTTTTATAGATTCACACGAAGTGAGAAAAGAAGAATGAAAATTTCGATTACACTTTCATGCAGATATAAATTTAATATCGATTTTTATCATTGCACTTTAAAATTCGTCGAAATTCTGGAATATCTATGAAATCAAATGACGAATAAGGAAAAAAAGCAAACGGAATAAAAATTCTAAACAATTTTCTCCATATTAATTAGTGGTCGACTTTTATTTTTATAGTATATACACTCATATAATTATTGTCTGTGGTCGTGCTTCCCATCCGGTGTCGGGAATATGTTTCTGCAGTTTCCGGAAATTTCTTTCAGCCTCCCATTCCTCGTTTTTATTATGTAGAAAGTTCATATAAACATGGATTTCCAATAGAATTTCCAATAACCGTTCTTTCTGTTAAACCGCGGAAAGAGGTGTTTCATTTCCACACGGAATAACCCATCGTCCCCTACGTTACCCCGCCTTTTAAGGCAATTTCAATCCTTCCAAAATTCGACGAATCGTGAAAAAGCAATTTATTTTTAATGACAAATTAAAATTAACAAATTTCGTCACTTTTTAATATACATATTATATGTGTATAGGTATATAATTATCGAACTGTTGAAACAACAAGTTTGACATTCAATAAAATTAACGGTCTAATCAATCACTGTAATAAAACAAAAAAAAAAATGGTTCGAGGTTTGATGGTTGTTCAAATGAATGAATTGAAAAAAAAAAACAAAAAACAATAGGGACTAAAAAAATGTATCCACGATAATATATGATGGCAATAAGTCACAACGTACGTAAGTCCGTGTGATAACCTTCTATAGTATAGTTCAAATATATCGCATTCGCAAATAATGATATTGTTATCGTAACTCGGCCCTATTTGTTAGTCGTAATGACACCTAAGCATCGATTTGTTTATAAAAAATAGTTAAAAAAGCTATACAAAAAAAAAAGAAAGAAGAAAAGTTTAATTCAAACATCATCAAGTCATAATCAGTTTAATTATTTTTTTATCTCTCATTCATTATCGAATCAAAGAATATTGAGGTAACTTATTAAATTTCGTTGTAAAAATATTTCTACACAAAAAAAAAGAAGAAGTGTGGCTTGAATTATTATCAATAAAAAACGATTTTAAATAATTTTAACAATGACGATATCGATGATAAATGTTTTCATAATTAGTGATTATGATATTTGCTGTAAATCCCCGTTCACTGAGATTGAAAATGTACACTGAGAAAAGAGTTTTGTTGTTGTTAACAAAGTTCGTTAACAGTTAACGAATCGTATATAAGCAAATATACATCTAGTCATAGCTAAGAAATCATTCATTTGAGTGTGTTTCTTTGTCTCAAATAAAGATTTCTTAATAGTTAACGAATCATCAATTTCCTTAAAATTCGCGTCCAGTTATATCAGACGATCAAACACGATAATGGAATGAGGATTTCTTAATAGTTAAGAAATCTTGTATTTCTCTTCAACCCGCACCTGTTGTTTCAGGAGAACGATCATGAAGTTCAACTACTAATGGTTAAAAAATTGTGCTTTTCTATCAGTGCAGTTATCCACGAATGATGATATTTTTTTTTAGACCAATCAGGTATTGACTAAGACGTCATGTCCCAATTTTTTTTTTTTTAACGTGATAAGTGACTGTTGGATTGTCTTCACTATTTCCACCGAAAAAGATAGTGCATACCTAAAATATGCTGCCCAAACAATGCCCAGGAACGGGTTCGCCTCGAGCTTCGAATGACGCGCCTCACGTCGGTGAATGTATTATGACTGGCGCGTTTTTACTCGCGAGAGTGTAGCTAGAGTATTCAGCGCCGCTCTCACCTCTAGCGGCAAGCGTACAGACTACTACGCGCGAATTACATCAAATCTCCAACCCTCGTGTAAGATCTGTTAAATGTTAATAAATCTGTATTTGAGGAGACATCGTGTGATTTCTGTCTCAACCGAATGCTTTATTTAATGTGAATACTACGGAATTTCCACAGTAGTAGAAACAACATGTATATTTACTTCATGTTAAGATATTCTTTAACAGCTAACGAATATTTCGCGAAATTTTCAAATAAATGCGTTTATTTGGTATAAAGAAACTCTTTTCTCAGTGTATTAAAATTTCTTGAACATCGTTACCCAAGAGAAAAATTGTTGTTATCATCATCAAAAAATATTAGAACTGTTTTTTTCCTCTTTCATTATTATAATCAATGATGAATTGAAGGCGAGGCGAGCTACGCATTGAGATATAAAATCGTGCAGCCGAGTCGAGTCATTGTCGTCAGTGATAGGAAGCGACGTTATAATAGTTGACCGAGATTGATTTTGAAAATATTTCTGTTTGGAGTTTAATCTAATGCGTCACGTTTATAATACGCCAATAAAATACGTACACAGTAAATAATAACGGAGAACAACATACATGGAGTTGATAAAGACACAGGGGAATGAGCGTAACGAATGGTTCTTTTTTATTCTTCTTACATATTCATAATCAACATATACATAGACCCGAGACCGTTAGAGATACCGGATAGATTCGCCTTTTTATACCCGTAAACCATGATAGCAAATGTTTTATAGCTTCATTCAAGAAGAGAAGAGAAGAGAGAGCGAAGAGGAACTTATATAATCTCAATTGTACTACGAATTTAGAAGAAAAATTATTTTCTTGGAGATAATCATAGAAATTATCGTCATTTCTTGTTGTAGAAAAACTTAGAAAATAGTAAATTTTCGTAGTATTACGTATTTTTGAGAAAAAAAATCTATACGAATTTGGAAGATACAATTTATTCGAATAATTATACAATTTTCTACGAAATGGAAAGAAAAATCTGGTTCTTTTAAAAATTGGGATTAAATTTCGGATTTTTTTTTTGCAAAATAATGCAAATACTCTTATGCAAAAAGCTGATTTTCCATATGAATCATACATTTTCTTCTTTTACGAAAAAAACTACGAATGTTTTCCAATTTCCCTGGAAAAAATGTTATTAGAAAAATTATGAATTTTTCATTAATTTTACATTCGAAGAAATCCTGATAAAACTCTATTGTTATTATTAAAATCTTTTGAGAGTTGAATGGATAACCGTTTCGGGCTCTTTGTCATTTTTTATCCGTCTTAGTTAGTTCAGTGATAAATCATTCACCAGAAAATGTATACAGTATATAAGAAAATTGTTTTTACAAGATAAGAAATAAATTTCCGTATATGCGAAGACGCGAATTTGTTCTTGGACTTTGGAGCGTTTAATAAAACACGTGTCTAGTACGATAATAATAATTTACATATATTTAATGAATTAATTATAACGTCGTTTTGATTCAGATCAATTAATACAGTTTTTTGTACATCGATATAAAATTCTCTACAATTTTTAACCAATTTAATTTTATTATATAGTCTACGACGTTGACTTTGTTTTAAAAATCGCAATCGCATGATTTATAATCATATTACAACTCGATTGACTTCAACTTCATGATCGTAGCTAATTAGTACCACGTCTTATCATTATTAACTATATTATAAACGCTTTTAAAAAAACGTCTTCACTGCTCAAACTTCTTATAATAATCTTTTCCTCATATTCATATATACATAGAAATTCGTTCGATCATATTTCATGCTCCTTATATTGTTTTATAAAATAATTCAGGTGGCAAATGATTAGTGAAAAGGAATTAATTAATCATATTTAACATCGGTATATCACTAAAATATAATATATTGTCTAATTCTAAGTCATGACGTCACTATTCAGTACAGTAAATGTTGAATACTGACCTGAAATAGAATGAGAAAAATTAAAGATGCCCAAATATTGCATTGAATAGTTTTTATTCAAATATAAAGTCAATTTTTTATGAAATCCCTGACCTAATATAATCCCAGGTCGTTATTTATGATATTTGATAATTGATAAGGGGTGGATATATTTGATTGGTTTTTTTTATCTTTGTTGTTATTCAAATTGGAAGAACGATTTGCCTTTGCCTTTTGACCTTATCGAATGATTTTTTTTCCTTGTTTAGTGATAAAAATTAACGTACGATGAATGATGATAGATTGGCGACCTATCTCGAGGACGAATTGACGCGAGTTTGACAATGAAGAGAAATAAGAATAATTAAGTTTTACCGAAAATTAATCTGTATATATCTGCATAATTAATAATTGTGGAATTATGCGATGCCAGTTATTAATTTCTTTCATGCATTCGCTGTGATTTATTTCATTCGCTCTCACTCCCATGTCTCGACCCCTGACTCAACGAACGATTCCATTCCTCAGAGGTTTTCTTTTATGTTTTTTTTTTTCATATATATTTTGTTGACTACCCCAAGCAGAGATAGGTCATCGTTGATGTGAGACTATTTTAATGTTATTATATCACACTTTGCGTATTCCCACTTGTTGTTTATTGCAAATTGTTTAATATTGGATATATACTTATAACGTATCAATCTACGTAACTCGAGTTATTAACCAACTACTTTTTTTCTCTCTCTCTGTGTGTGTGTGTGTGTTTTCAGTAAACACGTAAATAATAAACTCGTTTGAATGATGCTGTGTTTATGTGTGTACTTTTCCCTTGTTGTTATTATCAAACTTCAAACTGTTTATGTTACAATGTTTCATATAATTTCTTCTTCTCTTTCTATGGTTTTTTCACCAAATATTTTCTCAACTGTGGCCTAGAAATGATGATGGATAATGTTATTCCACATTTATCGAGGTATGACGTTCTCATTTCAAATTATCGCAAAGAACTCTTATTCACATACTTTTTGTCGATGATTCTTCATTTTATCATTTTATATGGTCAGTTAGAATTCTTCAATAGCCAATATCTCACTTCCTGTGCATCCTACGTCGAAAATGGACTGGACTAATTTTGAAGATCATCAAATTTCCTACAAAAAAGGTTATCACTGTCTTTCATGTAGATGCAACCATTCAGTAGATATAGATGATTTTTGGTTTCACGGTTGTATCATCGCTTGTAATTCAATCAGTGAGATTCTGTAATGCCAATATCTTGTTTCCTGTTGACCCTACGTCGAAAATGGACTAGACTAATTTTGAAGATCATCAAATTTCCTACAAAAAAGGTTATTACTGTCTTTCATGTAGATGCAACCATTCAGTAGATATAGATGATTTTTGGTTTCACGGTTGTATCATCGCTTGTAATTCAATCAGTGAGATTCTGTAATGCCAATATCTTGTTTCCTGTTGACCCTACGTCGAAAATGGACGAGACTAATTTTGAAGATCATCAAATTTCCTACAAAAAAGGTTATCACTGTCGTTCGTGTAGATGCAACAGTTCAGTAGATATTCAGGTTTCAGATTCTGGTCCCCATGAGAGGAAAAAAACAAACCCTCAAATTTGTAATCGGCCTGAAGTGAGTTCAGATTTGTCTTATTTTACAATTTTGAAGAAAAGAATTCCGTCGTTTTTGGTTCCGTCTTCTCAAAACGAAACTGGTTATAAATCGATCTCCCCAATTATTTTCTAAGGGGGGTCAAACCGGGTCGTCGAATCAGAGATTTGGATCATTCTAACAGTCGACCTTGACTCTGGTCTCGGTGACTCTGCAGCTGGCACGGACCAGGAATATAACAGTAATGTAATAAGTCGAGCCAAAGCTCGCGGTTACCATGCTGCAGCTCTATTATTAGTGTGCAGCGAGTTAAGACGTACATACGTAAGTCTTGTGTGTTGATATTCGCAGATGTGCCCCCTCACGGTCCACCTACTTTCAGACTATGCTCTAGAATCTGAACCCTCAAGATCCGGGCTGCCAGAATACTAACCGGTCCTCGGCTAATTTGACCGTAGAGTAGGAAGAGGAGACACTTGTTGCAGTTTTGGCGATTCTCTAGCCCAATTTTATCGATTCTGATGTTTAGATAAAAAAATATCTCACTATTAGCCCAGGCTTGTTTCATGGAAACAAGCTGGTTTGGGGTGACTATGAGCCATCCTTCGGATTCCTGCGAGAAAATTGAGAATTTTCCTCAGATTCTTATTCAGCGGATCAAAAAACCTTTGAATACCAATTTTTGTAAGATTTCGAATGTTTTTTTTTCAGCAAATTAGATCCACCATTTTGAATTTTGCAAATCTGACTTCAGATTCGTGATGAGTGACCCAGAAAACCTTCGAGTAGCAATTTTCATCAAAATCCAAATGTTTGCAATTATTTTGCAAGAATTAAAATTTTGTAAAATTGAAGAACAAAAAGTCAATAAATTTTTATGGCTATACGAAACAAGACAGAATAAAAGATCCCCTGCGATTTTTCTTTTCCTTGCGCGGAAATCTTTATCAATGGAAGTAGTAGCGAAACCTGTATAAATTATAAATAAAAAAGTATTCTCAAAAATGATTTTCTTTCATCATTGATTCAGAGCATTATTCATTACGTACTTGGATAACCACTAAAAAATTATAATTTGATCAAGAAAAGTCAGTGATTTTTTTTTTTTTTTTTTGTCACTTTATAGTGGCCACCATGATCTACTAGGGTATGGCCTTAATCTTGATACTACATACACTGATCCACGCGGGGATTTACCGCCTTATCTGCTAAAGTGCTAACTGCAATAATAAATCCAAGACTCGATACAAGAATCCGCGATACTCTGAATGAGAGGCAAGGAATTAGTGAACCCCTGAATAAACCGTAAGTAGGTAGATCCAAGGGGAAGGACTCGACTTGCGGTAAACCGATGTTCACATAACTAATTAATTTTGTCGTTACAGCAGAAAATTAAATCGTTTATTATAACGCTGACAATGCCAAAAAGTATTCAGCTGAATCGCCGATAGAATTAATTCTTAAATTTTCTCATCGAGAATAATTAAAAAATAAACGAGGGGCAAAAAAACAAAAAAATTCATTTCTGTACATCAAATTTTGTAAATAAGCAGCATTTAAACGCTATATATTCATATATAATTGGTTTAAAGTGTGCAAAACCCGCATAACCTGGTAAGGAACGTTTTCTGACTAGCCGTGACGTCAGAATTCACAATTTCCCCGCCATATTTGAATAACCGAACTAAAAAAAAAGAATCGCCATTTTGTGAGATCTGAAAAAATTCACAAAAATTCTATGGATCAGCTACCGCTGTAAAAAATATGGAAAGAATTTTTCATTAATTTTTTTCTATCAAATAACAATGAAAAAAAAATCCTGTTTCAAGAACTCGCTACTGCTTTTATCACTCCATAAATGTGACAATATTATTTGAAAATAGAAGAAAAAGCAACATAAAACAATGTCACCGAGCAAAAACTTCTACATTTGTAGTTGTAGCGTTTTTTTTATGTCTATCTTTTAAGTAGGTAAAGCAAAGTAGAAAAAAGTGTCAAAAAAAGTTGAAGAAAATGAAAAAATAAATAGAAGAAAAATTCTTTCCATATTTTTGGAAACTGGGGTCTGCTGTACGTGATCGACTCAATTTTTGTGATTTTCTTCTTTCAGTTTTTGCAAAATGATCCTTTGTTTTCGGTTGTAAAAAAAATCATCACACTTTAAAAGGGTTGATCCAAAAAATTTTGTAAAAATGTAGAAAAACGTTTAAGAGCTAGAAATACAACCCCATGTAATATAACGACGTTGAACATGTTTTGCTAATATGTAGTCAATTGTCACCTGAATTAGTTTCCGCAATTAACATTTATTGTTTAATTCTGTCTCCTCTCGAGGAGTGGCAAGTGGTCTGTTCAAACTTGGCTACGGTCGAGTGGTCATAACGTCATCCCCCGAAACTAACTCTTTCAGTAGTTATAACTGCAAAATAGTCGAAGGCATTTCGTACGATAATAAGCAGGTACATAAGTCATATATATAACTAGGGTAAACGCGAAAATGATACACGCTGGTCCCTGGCTGATATTCGGTTTATTTTGGCTCGCATGCATTAGAGCAACGAATGCTATGTACATACATGTATGATCGCGCTTCAAGAGTCGATGTGGTATCTTTATTTTTTTCTTATCGATTTTTCGAGCACCTTTTTTTTATTTTACAATTATTCTCATTATCAAACGATGTGCGCAAAATATATATATATTTTTTTATTATTTTTTTAAATCACTTTCATAACACTGAAGTCGTAAAAAAGTCTATTTTAAGAACTCATAATCGTTAAATACCACAATCGTATATCACGTATTATGTAATTACGCGAACGTACATAAAGTAGCTTTTTTTTATGTAATACAGAGATTAATTATCAATGTCAAGAAATCCAAAAATAGAATTTTTGTAAACATATTATTTAATTTCGGCGACGAATTATCATATAATTTATGAAACACGATTATCATATCGCTTAAATTACACAATATCATAATATTGTCATTTAAAACGGTTCGGTAACGTTCGAAACTGTCTCAAATTTCGCGCCATACGCTATGACGTCACTGTTCTAGTCAGTACAACAGGCCCGCCATCTAGCGTCGACTGTAGGAACCAAATCCTCATTCTGAACCTCGTGTAGTCGTCCAGGTTCTCGCTTTCTATCTGAAGATACGCGTAAGGGTTATTCGAATATGACGGTGAAATAGTGAATTCTGACG
The DNA here is from genome assembly GCA_018257835.1 of Euura lappo. Classification (NCBI taxonomy): domain Eukaryota; kingdom Metazoa; phylum Arthropoda; class Insecta; order Hymenoptera; family Tenthredinidae; genus Euura; species Euura lappo. Next base: position 78,273 of record JAEUYN010000434.1, on the reverse strand, counting down.
TCATGCGTCACAACCAATGGAAAAGCGTTTCTGGCCAGATTTCACACAATTTTAACTAATGCTGCCGAACAGTTTCTTCTTGCATGAATTTTTCTTCGCTATAATGGAAAAAAACGCAAATTTTTAGACACTTGTGAAAATTTTATAGCCATTCAAAATATGATGAGAAAAAAAGCTGTTAGGGTAAAACTATTCACAAATCGCTGCACTGCAATCATTTTTTTTGTTCTGTTTCTTCAAATTTTGAATGGCTAAATTTTTTTTTTTTTTTTCTATGTGGTTGAAATTGTGACTATTTGCTTGAAGAGGTTATCAATTGTTCATATCAATTCATATATTCAACGATCGAGTGATCATAGACCAACCAATAATCGCATCCCAGTTTCCACTTCCCAGCTTCCCAGCTTCCGGTTCTCGACTCTCGATATCTTGGTCTACTGACACGTTGTTGTTGGCGGAAGGTGAGACTGCTATTCAATGTTATAATATTGTATAACGTAATACGACAGAGAGAGATAGCGAGAGAGATAGAGAGAAAGAGAGGCTCGTCAGGTAAGAGTGTCGATTGGATAGCGTTGGAGTGACTTAATCGCGCCAGGCTCGATCGCGCATCTAGGTCGAACGGTCTTAGTACTCTCGCTTACTCTCGGTAACAGTTTACCTTACCTCCTCCTCCTTCTCCTCTTACTCTGATGAATCGTCTTTGCGGTTTTAATCCGCCACTATCAGAGCCGCGGTGAACGTATGTATGTATATGCTTTTCTTATACCTACGAGGTAAACTGATTTTGAACCCCTTGATCAGTTTTTTAGTTTTTGCAATATTCTATTTATACAATAACCCTTATTCGGTTGATAAGAAGAAGAAGAACGCGACGATCAAGGAGGAAAGTTTCTTGATGATTCGATCATTTAGTGACGAGTAGAATGTGTGATGAAGGAGAACAAATCATGGATCTAACGGTCGATGTAATGCTAATGTGACCTATCAAAATGCGAATTTGATAAGAATGTCACGTCGAAAAATGTTCATTTTCGTGATAAAGAAAAAACAATCCTTACAGTATTTGGGACATTTGTTCCTGAGTAATAACGAAATTTAACTAACTTAATAAAGCGTTGTGGTTTGAATTAGTAAACACCAAGAATTGAACGTGTTCATGTTTATTTTGGGGTTAGCTTCATTTATATAATTTCTCGTAGAAGATTTTAAGAAAAAACCCAACAAATCCTGAGTTATATGGATTCATGAAACGCTATATGAACCATTGCCGATAGAAAAGTAATTAATCCATCGAGTAATTGGACAAAAACTTACATTCTTGATGAAATTTGATCATATGTAGTGCAAAATATGAATTAAAAACGCCTGAGTCGAAATTTAAAACCTACTCGAAGCCTTCACTATATATAGCAGAATGGAAAAATTCAAATTTATGATGAAGGTCAAAGCAAGCAGCCGTAATTGGTAGCCAAAAAAGCTGGATTTGACAAAAATGAGACAATAAGGGATATTTGAGATATTGAAATTTTGTAAAATATTGTGGAAAGCGAATACTTGTATAAAATCATCTATTCTCCATGAATCTTGAAGAGAAGCTTGAAATGTTTGGCAGCTATCAATTTATGAGATAAAACCGTTCACTACTGATTTTCTATCATTTTCCCTGGTTGGGAATAGAATTAAGTTTATTTTACCAGGGTTGCAATATAACAACGAAAAAAAATTTAAAAGCCTTAAAGAAACGCCAATAAGGAATATTTTTTTTATTCAAATAGGATGCAAAGAAAAAAAGAAGGAGATAAACTAAACAAAATTTGTCTGTGCAAGAATCTGAAAAAATTATAAACAGTGATCGATATCTCGATCGATGATCGGCTACGATACGGTGGCGCTCTTGCGGCCACTTCCGAAAGGACCCCAGAGTTGCCAAGATGGCGAAAAGACAACACGGCGTCTAACAATTGTTAACTTAAAGCTTGCTGTAACACATAAATCAATAAAGAAATATGTTTAAAAATACACGAGATTAATTTCCTGGATCAACCCAAAACCGTAAGCAACATTAAACATGGTCCTTCGAACCCGGTACAACCAGTGCCGAGAGCAAAGCTACAAGCGTGGGTCGTAGCCAGACCGCGGTCGCGTCCTCGTGAAGCATAACAAATTTCGGAAAATTGATACACCTTTAGAGCTTCAGTGTCAATATCAACAAGCTGAGAGACAAGAGACGTAACAATAAATCAAAAATAAATTAGAGAAACAAGCGATACGAGTAATAAAAGCGAGTAAAAGGGTGAGTGCGAGAGAGACAGAATCAATTGAAATAGATCGCGACGCATCACAAAGGACGCCATCTTGTGCACGAGGCTGCCGGGAAACAAACGCAAACGACCGCGCACGCCATCATGAGTTCTTCTCACAGCATCAGTGAGTCGAGACGTTAGACAAATTGAACAAGCGAGTGAATATCTTCTCACAGCATCAGTGAGTCAAGGGCTGAAGTCCTGAAGCAACCAGTCGAGGGGCGGTAGATAAGTAGAATTAATTGTAAGAGCAAATGATTATGTAATAAGTTATAGAGTAAGTCACCATAGCCTTGAAAATGTCAGTCCTTATGAAACTGAAAGCAGAGAGAACCGTCGTAAAGAGTCAATTAACTCGCAATACTAATTTTTTAGAGCAGATTACGGAAACGGTAAATAAGGCGGAGGTGGCAGCAAGACTGCAGAAGCTTGAGGAACTCTTCACGAGATTTGAGGATATTCAGGTATCAATAGAGGAAAAGGAGAACCTTGATCAAGATGAAGAAGAGCGGAGCGCGTTTGAAAACAAATATTATCATGCTGTGGGCTTGGCCAAAGTAGCCTTGCCGCCGCCTCCTCCTCCTACACCGCAAGCAAGCAGTCAGTCTCAAGAAACAGGGGCTGCCTCTAGAATCAAGTTGCCAACAATCGACTTAGTAAAATTCAACGGCAGCTACGAGGCATGGTTTCCATTTAACGATTCTTTCTTAGCGCTTATTCATAACAACGCTTCGTTGGCGGACATTCAAAGGTTTCATTACTTACAGTCCTCGCTAACAGGAGCTGCGTCTCAGGTCATAGTGTCTTTAGAAACAACAGCAGGCAATTACCCAGACGCGTGGAAGCTATTGAAAGAGCGGTTTGAAAACAAGAGATTAATGATTCATAGTCATGTCCAGGCATTATTCTCAATATCTGCCGTACCAAAGCAGTCTGCCTCACAGATTCGAACCCTGCTTGACAATTTCTTAAAACATTTGAGAGCATTGAAAACCCTTGGGTTACCGTCGGAGCAATGGGACTACCTAACTTTGTATTTGTTAAATTCAAAACTAGACGCCAAACAGTTCCAAAGTTCAAAGAATTCACTGATTTCCTGAGTAAGCATAGTGCAATGCTAGAAACGTTACAACCCGCAACGCCAGCCTCCACAACTACTCTACCTACTCGCAAGGGTGAACGATCAGCTGTTCATGTCACTACAACAAAGTCATGTCCGATCTGTCAGGTAATCTTGTAGTCAGGTAATCTAGTGTTTTAATTGTTTGAGAGCCCATCATACGGCAGAGCACTGTACGGCGGGTGGCTGCAAGCGCTGTGGTGAGAAGCAAAGTACCTTTTTGCATTTTGACGAGTCTCATAACAGAACAAGTAACAATGATCAAGCAAGTGCCAAAGAAAACAATGCAAGTCACGTAAGTGGTGGCTCCAAAGTCAGTAATAGTAACAAACCAGAGTCAAATTTGTTAGTTCACTGCACGGTTAAGAGTAGAGCTCGTCACTTGTTATCAACTGCGCAGATCACAATTTATGATGAGGTAGGAAAGCCAAATCTGTGCAGAGCTCTCTTGGACAATGGATCTCAATCGAACTTGATAACGAAAGATTTATGTAAAAAATTGCAGCTCAACGTTCGAAAGACTAACGTTTCTTTGTCCATGGTGGGTAAGGCTCGTTCCAACACAGTAGAAGCTACGGAAGCAACTATCAAATCGAGAACAAACGAATTCAAAGTCAAGCTCCCGTTCCTGATCTTAGACGAAATTACAGAATACTTACCAAACTCCAAGGTCGACGTGCAGCAAATCTCAATACCTGAAAATATACAATTAGCGGATCCTTCGTTTCACACACCGGGCAAGGGTGACCTCCTTTTGGGAGTAGAGATATTTTGGGAACTCCTATGCGTAGGCCAGTTCAAGGTAGCGGATAGTCGACTAGTATTCCAAAAAACCAAGCTTGGTTGGATCGTTGCAGGAAGACTACCAGCGGAACAGGAGAGACACAACAACAATTCTGGAGCCGCAGGAACCTTGTATTGCAACTTCGTTTCGCCAGATGCGTTACATGATCGTATTGAGCGATGGTGGATGATGGAGGAATATCAACCGTCGAGGAAGTACTCCAACGAAGAGAAGCTGTGCGAGGAGGATTATATTGCAAAGACGCAGACCGATGAAAACGGTCGATTCACCGTCAGCTTACCATTTAAAGACAGTATCAATAAACTAGGAGAATCCCGTGACATTGCGATGGCACGCCTAGAATCACTACTTAAAAGGCTTGACAAACGACCAGAGCTCAGACGAAAATATGAGGATTTTATGAATCAATACTTCCAGCAAGGGCATATGACTGAGGTAAGAGTGGAACACGACGATAAAAATCAGTTTCGACACTACATCCCGCATCATGGGGTGATCAACGAGGCGAGTACAACCACGAAGCTGAGGGTGGTGTTTGATGCCTCAGCCAAGACATCCTCCGGAGTATCACGGAACGAGATATTACGCGTGGGACCAACCATTCAGGACACCCTTTTTCAAATCATGAGCTGATTCAGACAAAATCAATACGCAATGATCGCTGACACCGCTAAAATGTACAGGCAAGTATGTATATTGTTAGCCGGACAACACAGAGATTTACAGCGGATATTATGGCGTGCGTCGAGCGACCAACCGATCAAAGAGTATAGATTCTTCTGCAAACTCTTCATTTGCAACTCGGTTCGCAGTAACGTAATTCGGCAGACTTCTATTTCTGATACTCCTTACAGAGTTTCGTTACAGGTATGCGATTTCAAGACATCGTATTCTTTATTCTTCTCTATTAATGATAGAAATATTCTCCGACGTATTTTTATATGTGCTGCTGCAGTCAACAACACAACAATTTACGTTCGAGTTTCTCGCGGCAGACATTCCGATTGAACTTTAACTCGACACAGCGCGGTGAAGTGAACGCTGCATTTAACTCTCATTTAACTCGGAAATTCCTTGTGAAAATATAACTTTTTAATTTATCGAACAAATTGAAAACGAATGTGTACATCACATCTCCCCCACATTTCCCCACATCTCCCAACATTTCCCGACATTTCCTCACATCTCCTGACATTTCCTAACATTTCCTGACATTTCCCGACATTTCCCGATCCGATATTTCCCGATATTCCCAACATTTCCCCGACATTTCCCAACATTTCCTCGACATCTCCCGGCATTTCCGGCCCTTCGTACACCACATTTCCTTTGTGATTCACCCCTCGGTTTTGAAGTCGGTTTTTAAGGAATCTCCTTTCTCCCAGCAAGTATATCCGCAATCGGAAGTGGTGGGATTTCGAGTCTTTCGACGAATTCTCTTAACCCGCTCTCATCCTGCCGGAATATGAAAGCATGATAATTCACAACGGAATCTACGTAATATTTCCAATAATTATCAATCCGTGACGATCAGAACTCCGACTGACTTACACTTTTGCTCTCTAAATTTGAATCAGCGAATAGTCACTGATCATCAGTGAATAGTCACTGAAGCCCCCAGTTATAAGTATGCAACTGGAAATCAGTGAAAAGTCACTGATTTTTCCAGTGAATTTGAATCACTGATTCAAATAGTGAAATTTTCACTGATTGAATCAGCGAAAATTATTGGTTCTTATATATATTTGTAAAATTGAATTATCGATTAAATTATGTTTAGGTCGGTAGATTTATTACTATTATTATTATTATTATTATTATTATTATTATTATTATTATTATTATTATTATTATCTAGAGCTTGAAACTGCGTTTTATTTTACTTTACTTTACTTTTACTCTACCTTAAAAATACACAAGAAATTTCAAAGATTTCAAAAACATGTCTCTTATGCTTTAATTTGATCTCAATAAATAACTGTACGTGTAAACTGTGGAGATTCTGATGCATCTGCGGGAAGAACGAGAAGCTCTTCAAGGCCGTTCAACAGGACGTCCGCGACATGTCCCGATTCATCATCGAAGTCTCATTCTTCTTCGAGTATTGCCTGCTCCACGAGAACAGATGGCTACTCGAAAGATGGATGGGAAACGACAAGACGCCTGACCTTCGACCTATGGCGAGACATCTCCTCGACGGAGGTCGGAGGACAAGAGGCACGATTCACGAGAAATTCGCGGACATGTTGGGCGAGTACAAGAAAATGCGTAAGCTCGACGCGCCCTTGTACAACGGCTACCTGCGTAGGTCCTTGTTGACTCTACCATCCAGGAGTTGGCGAAGAACTTTGCAACCAACGTCAAGACTCACGCCCAAGCTCGAGTACGCACCTACCTGCAAAGAATTGTGGGCAAGGACTACAAAGAAGCAAAGGCTGATGTGAAGGCGTTGTTCAAGTTCGACGCACGTCCCGTCATCACCAACGACAGGCTGCTCGACGACTTCCAGACACTCTACTTCAGGACAATAAACAAGCGATGGCGGAAGTTTCTGGCTTTCTTCCAACGTCTTCAGTCGCGGATGGTGGAAGACCCTACAGAAGCTGCCCCAGCGAAAACTGAGAAACCTCGCGAGCTGAGAGCCAAGCACGCGGGACAAGGAAAGGGAAAAGGAAAAGGAAAAGAAGAAGGAACAGGAAAATCGTCCGAAGCACCCAGCGTCTGCGAAAGGGTTCGCCGTCGTCCCGATCTACAGTCTGGGAGCGAAACACCTGACGTAAGACTCTGGGGCGGTACACGAGCTCATCTTACGTCTCGGACACCATAACGGTGTTGGAGTATTCCCCAAGACTCCGGGCAAAACACCCACTGAATGGAAGGACGTGTGAGACGATCCGATGAGTAAGCTGTGCGCAAAGTGTTTCCGTCTTCTGAAGAGAGTATTGCCCAATTTTGCGCTCTCCATGTCAACCAACGGCGTCGACGTGTCGCTTCACTGCGGTCGACTACCGCGACAACCGTTGGATGGCTTTCCGGACAGGGAGATCACAAAAGGTCCGTCCGGCACTCCGTCCAAACGACGCAAGCTGAGCAACGGTTCTGCAAAGACGGGGGAATTTGAGCCACAGCTGAGACCCGTCGAGGAGTATACCTGATTCGTTGGCTTGGATCCTGATCTGAAATCGTGGCCGGCGGAGTGATTTGCAAAGGAATCGACTGCCGGGACAAGGACAACCAGCAACGGATATACTACAACAGCGCCGAGTTCCGTTACGACACTGGGTTTTACGGAAGGAACAAGACACAGGAACGGCTCACCGGCGACGTCGAGGCAAAGTCAAAGGACCTCCTGAAGGAAGGGAGCAAGTTTGCCAACTTGAACGACGTGGACCCCACGAATTACAAACTCATCACCGAGTATCGTCTGCGGCGATTCAACCTCGGCCAGTCTACGTACGAAAAGCGATCGATAACGTGCCAATGCTGGCAGGGGAAGATGCAAACGAGCCAGCACGTGGACAACTTCGTGAACTACGTGGGTGTAAGGGGTATGTCCATAACATATACACGGTTATGTACAACCAGTATACGGGGGATCGGTTCTAGGAGCAATATAGGGCTCCAAATTGAAGGAATTGAACGTTTCGAAGTCACAAATGCGTGCCACGGGGAGCCTGGTAATCAGGAACTCGTTTTTTCCTTCCCTCTCCTCATTTCCCCATCTCCGGATCTCAGTCTCCCCATTTTCATCCCTTCTGTGGCAACGGGGAAGTTGGCAGAAGTCTTCGTTGAGAAGCGTAAGGAGGCCCTCGACAAGCGACCGGCAAAGGATCTCGAGACGCCTGCAAAGCCTGCGGAGAAGCCCACCAAGAGCAAGAGGCCACGCAAGCGTAAAAGATCCGACTCCAAGTCATGAAGCGACGTGCGGAGGAGGCGGAAATTGACCAACTGAGCGAATCCGTCGAGAACATCAGCTTGGACGAGGACGAGGACGAGATCCGGCAGCCGATGATACACGATGAGGGCTCGAACGATACCTTTGTGCAACAACTGAGGAAGACTAAGTTCGAGCTCAAGTCGCGGAAGCCTGCCAGGGAGCCGGACACCAGCTCGAGTTCGGACAAGGGTCTGGTTGAAAAGAAACAGCCGAAGAAACGATCCAAGTCCAAGGCGACGTTGAAGAAGCCAGGCGACCCGTCGAACGCGGAATGGGAGTGGTCGAAGAAGACTGTTGCGGAGCCGACAGTGACTAAGAAACCATCCGAGTCCACGTCGAGGAAACCTCAGAAGCCAACACGGCCGAGGAGAAACGACGAGGATGACGTCAACAAAACCGTCGACTTCTAAATTCAACCTTTCCCTTTCCAGACCCCACGCGACCCTCAAGTCCAATCTTTTCGCTTGCAAACCAAACTCCGACGTTCATCCTTGGCAGCAAGCTCCGGAGCCGATGGAAGTAAACCAGCCCAAGACACCGGAAGAACGGGAAGAACTTTGGTGGCGTTGGGAGAGATCGGAATCTCCAAGCGGATGCGTGGGCACGCGAGAGGACTGATCACCTTGATAAAAAAGCGACTACTCGACCGAGCCTACCGCCACCAGCGAGACGTCGACGTCATCATCGTGGACGATTACCTGACGACGAAAAACTGCAGCAAATGCAACAACAGATGCGGCGTCGTCTCGAAAAGTCCACACCGGTTCCTCCACTGTAAAGTTTGCGGCGTTACGTGGAACCGCGACGTAAACGCTAGACTCAACATCCTCAACCTGGCCCTGCACTGAGAAAAAATTATGGTTGGGCCAACCATTTTTCAACTATAAAAACATGTAACTAACCGGACCAAAAATAATTTATGGTACACGTAACTCATTAAAAAATAGTAGTTGAAACCAAAATTTATGGTTGAGACAACCACTTGCACAGCTCTTTGGACAACCTGCGTAACTACTTGGACGTAGTAAGGGGAACCATACAGGTAGCAACCAAAAACAAAGTTATTTGAACCACATTACAATAGTTGTAGCTACTAGAAGATTTGAACTATTTAGACAGTACAACCACTTTTTAAAGTTGTAGTTACTCTGATTAATTGTAACGGGGACCTAATTTCATGGTCATAACATTTTATTTTATTGCATAAAATCACGAATTTTCGTCGTTACAATAAAAAAATTAAATGTATTATGTTTTTTTCATTACTATTCACTCGGAATTCACCCATTTTCAACGCCGCTACGCATTTTTAGTTTAGAAAAAACCGCACCGTTTTTACCGGGATTCGATCGCTCGCTCGCATTACTAGTCGCACGCCCTACCTACTACGCCAAACTATCTATTGGAAATTGTAATACGTTCTTCTGACTTATTCTCGGAGTTATTCCGGAACTTCTCTTATTGTTGGTTGCACGCTCTAGTGCAAAACTATTTGAAAAACTTTTTGATTAGAGGACAAGGTTGCCATAGAATAATCTTCTGGATATATCTTATGTGCCGCGGGTGAGGAAAACTGGACCCTCAGTACCTTGAACTATGAGTAGTTCTGTGATAACGTAGAGGGACTGTTGGCACAACCATAGTTTTTAATTGAACGAGTTGACATTAGATTATGGAAAGTGTAACTAGATGTTTTAATAGTTATAACTATTGTCATTTTTGTGATAACTTTAGGGTATTGATGTCGTAACTACAGTGTTCATGGTATGAGTTACCCAATTTAAATCATAAGAGAAGCCTAATATTTGGGTGGTCCCAACCAGTCTTACGTTTGTGATAACGTAAGCGGACTCTCGACACAACTATTGTGCTCATGGTAAGAGTTAACACTGCAATATGGAAAGGATAACTAAATCTTCGCTACTCTCAACTACTAGCGCTGTTGTCATAACTAAATACGAATTTTAACATGACTATATTGTTTTAGTAGTTTATTTTACAATAATTATAGTTGACAGTACTTTAAATTTAGGTGTTCTCTACCAACACATCCATGTGTTGATCTTACTACCGTTACATAGTACGGCAAACCATTTTTTAGTAACCATCACCATAAACGCGGATTGCCTGTACTATACGATTTAGACTATATGAAAATAGTAAGCACAACCAAATCTTTTTTCTCAGTGTGGTGCGTCGAAACTTGTTTGGTAACAGATGGGAATCCCTTATAGTGGATGCCATATTGATGCCTAACAGGGGCCTCTTTTTAATTTGGGATGCCTAAACAATTTTCTACACGGATTCTGTAGTCTTATAATCAAATAAGTGTATATTTATATGAACAAATTTCCCCAAAACATAGAAATCGAAGAAAAAAAGTCATCATACCAAACAACCGCTCGACCTTCATCAACAGTAATCTCTGAAACAATATTGATTCCCCAAAAAATATCTCTCAATTCCACGAGAAGAAGAAAAAATTAATACATAAGTGAATAAATAAAAGTTGAAAAATTCTTCGATACAAAAACACGAAGCAATGTCCAAAATAATAGAAATACCGAGGAGTTATCAGCCTAGAAATGATTTCGGATGATTTCATGTGATTTTATGAGCGATGTCAGATGTTTTTATATTATGTCATTTCATCTGGATTATGAATGACTTCTGCTGATTTCCAGTGACTTTAAAGTGCTTTTGAATGACTAAAGTTGATTTCCAGTGATATTGGAGTGCTTTGATGAAATTCCAAAGCTATTCCTTCGCATCATTTCAACTGATTTCAACCGATTTCAAACCAGGGAGGTGTGATTTCATGAGTGAACGAGCCACAGACTTCCCGCAGACTACATGCGAGCTCCCAAGAACTTCAATAGAGGATCTTGAACGACAACAACAACAACGTTGATATAAGGATTATCAGCATCAGCTGTTTAGGATATCACTCATTTAATTTAGATGATTTTCATAATTTCTCGTTTCTGTTAGATCTAAGGATGATCGCAGCATCCGCTGTTTGTTGTATTTTCATAGTTTGTTAGTTTTCTCTTTTTTTATTAGCTGTAAGGATTATCAGCATCAGCTGTTTCGATGTCTCTCATTTAACGAGATAGTTTCATAGTTTATAGTTTTCTCGTTTCTATTATTATTCTATTAGATATATTCTTCGTATTGTGTAATCGAACCGTGCGATCCAGCCGGAGTTGAAATGCGAGGAGGAGGAGGGTGTCCGCACAGACTATCTCCGAATCCTCAATGACCGGTTTGGACCACGTAACAACAAAAATTAGTCTCTATAGACTGCATACGACACGAAGGTCTCCCCATGAGGGATTCGTGTCGAGAACTTGCCATCCGACTTTGGTCGGGGAGGTTTGCAATAGTGGTGCACAAGGTTGAACTAAAAAACAAAAAACATAATAATAAAGCTCTAGCGAATCTATACTTAGCTGTAGGTGCCGCTATGCCAATCTTTCCATGTCATATAACGCGTAGCATGCATCATCTACGTTTAAGTAGATCATCATCAGAAACTTGATGCTAGATACAAATCATCCGTCCAACCAGCTTGCCAAAAAATGTTTATGTTTGTTTGTTTGTTTGTTCGTTACCTTTTCTTCTCGTCGCGTTTTCGTTGTATAACTCACGTGACACACTATACAATAAGTCTTTCTCAAGGGGCTCAAAAATCAGCTCGTTCACTCATGAAATCACACCTCCCTGGTTTGAAATCGGTTGAAATCAGTTGAAATGATGCGAAGGAATAGCTTTGGAATTTCATCAAAGCACTCCAATATCACTGGAAATCAACTTTAATCATTCAAAAGCACTTTAAAGTCACTGGAAATCAGCAAAAGTCATTCATAATCCAGATGAAATGACATAATATAAAAACATCTGAGATCGCTCATAAAATCACATGAAATCATCCGAAATCATTTCTAGGCTGATAACTCCTCGGTATTTCTATTATTTTGGACATTGCTTCGTGTTTTTGTATCGAAGAATTTTTCAACTGTTATTTATTCACTTATGTATTAATTTTTTCTTCTTCTCGTGGAATTGAGAGATATTTTTTGGGGAATCAATATTGTTTCAGAGATTACTGTTGATGAAGGTCGAGCGGTTGTTTGGTATGATGACTTTTTTTCTTCGATTTCTATGTTTTGGGGAAATTTGTTCATATAAATATACACTTATTTGATTATAAGACTACAGAAGTGGGCGCTCTGTGATAAAACGTACAAAACACATCTATCTGATCTTGATAAGATGTTCGATCACTGTTTACCTGAACACTATTATTATTTTGTGCACGATATATCATCGTCATCACAATTGTCAATGCGTATATACATGTATATATAACTGATTCACAGTGATATACAAACATATAATTATCGAAAGCTATACTGATTGACTGAAGTAGTTAAGGATGAGGTAAAAATAACAAGGATTGATAAGTATTTGTTATTTCTTTTTTTTTTTTTTGTTTCTTGATGTTTCAAATGACTTTGATTATTTTTTCAATCAAATTGTTCAATATTCAAGGATAATTGGACGCTTATATAACGAAAAAAATAGTGTATCAAATTTACAATCTAAAAAGCACAAGAAGGAGAAAAACCTTTTTCTCTCATTCATTTTTTCAATCAACAATTAGGGAGACCGGGGCTAGTTGTCACACGGGTTAGTTGTCACAGTGTCCATATCTCCACCGCTAGATAACAGATCGAACGGTGCTATAGATCAAAGTTGTAGTTCGATGTTTGAAACAAACTAATGTCATTAAATTGAATATCGCATCATATTGGGCCTCGCAGTGATCGATAAACTGAAATCGGACCTGAAAAGTAATTATTTTCCATCTTCTAATATGTTTTTTCTCATTTTCTAGACTGCCTTGAGAAATTTGGCTACACGATATGCGGAAAGGTTATTCTTAACGCTTTCATTTGATGTACATATTGTTGATATTTGAATGGCGGGTCAGCGAGATGTGCAAATTTTTAAACAAAATAGCGGGTTGGGGCAGGTTGTCACAAAATTATTGGGGCAAGTTGTCACGTGTAAAAACTCACCCCATTTCGACTTGACCATGGTTTTTTGAGTTGAGGTCAATTTCTTAAGATTCTCGGAGTCTGGGTGGGATTTCGCATGGTTTGTGGGGTGTTCGGAGTCTAGGTTGACTGTTTCGTGGTTTCCGGGAGACAATACAATGAAACCCGTTTTCGCCATTTAAAATACTCGGGACAACTTACCCCGGGGTCTGTGACAACTTACCCCGCCTCGGGGCAAGTTGTCACACTCCGCGAATTTTTTTGAAAATTCGAAAAAACCTACTCAGACTTGCTTTAGAATAACCAAAAATTGTCTGTAGGTGCGCAAAGGATGCATCTACAATACCCCATCTCAAGATTTGCGAAAAAAAAATTTGGAAAAATTCTAAAAATCAGAGAGTAAAAAGTGTGACAACTAGCCCCGGTCTCCCTACTAATTGATCTTTCTTCTTTATTTTCCTTTTTTTATAAATTAAGTTTCTACATACTTCTATTCAATTTGATATGTAATGGGGGGATTTATATGTATATATATATTGTTTTTTTGTCAAATAGATAGAATTTTTTATTACTTTCTTCTGTTTCTTATTGTTCTTGTTTTTTTTCATCATTATGATCGAGTATCATTAGTATTATCAGAATAGCAGATATCATATGTAAATCGATCAGACGGTTGAAGATAAAGTAGCCTCCTGGAAACCAAGAAAGTTGTCTTTATTTTCCTTATAATACGTTATTCTCCTTATTTATTCAATTTTTTTTCCTCCTCTTTTCTCGACAAGTTTGATGACACGTCTAAGAGTGTCATTGAGCCTTAAGTTCGGTGTTATTAACCGAGTTTACGTATTTTTATCGTGGCATAGTTTCGGTATCACAGGGCGCAGGGCTATAAGGGCCTACACGAGTTATCATCCAGCAGTTGATTCATTATCTTTAACGTTATCACCATGACACACATACGTCTCTGCCAGTCTATCTCGTATCTAGTGAAATATGGGTATTTATTTATTAAACGTCTAAAATATACGCGGAGATATATATAGGTAACAATCTCACTTCTTTTCGCTTATCATTTTTTATATTTTTTATCATTATTTATTCAACGATACACAAATTACAGATAGAACAATAAAATATCCACATAAAAGTCAATTTTCTGTCCCTGAATTTTCGATAGTTAATTAATCGAAAGATTTTTTTTAGCACGTCATTCAATTATTATTATTATTTATTTGTGACGTCAGAAGGATGTCAGGTGGGGCTAATTTGTCTCCTAAATCAGGGAAAATTATATGAAATCGGTAGTAAATGGTTTTAATATTTATATATTATGTTCACTTGAATCAAAGAGACAGGCGACGTAGGAGGACGAGTTTTACCTTGTAACATTCTCCGCTCGTTCGCCGATTGTATAACGATAAGCCTACGCGAATACCGCGGTGGAGGCACGCAGGCTGACTCGTACTACTTTAATTTTTGGCAATACGCCTGTGCCTCGTCAAGTGTACTGTCGCGATTGATTATAATATGTGCAGAACGAAAAGGTGAAAATTATGTAATAATCTTTAAAATTCTAAAATTATAGACTTCATCAAATTTCTGTTTTTTTTTTTTTTCATTTCAGTTTTTTATAATTCAAGTCAGTAAAGAATCAAATTTCAAATTTAGCTTCCCTCTTATAATTATATTAATCAAATTATCAATTTTGTTTTGTGTCATAAATTTTTCGGTTTATTGTAGATATTATCGATAAAATTTTTATACAGTATAAAAATGAAATTTAAAAAAAAAAAATTGCTAGAAACGTGTAATAGTTGTTAGAAAAAAGCTTAAATTTCAGACGGTATATAAACCTACACATTGATTTCAATAAGAGAGAAAAAAAGAGGTGGCATATCTACTCAGCATATTCTATTGTAAAACTTTTTACACGTGAGGTGAGATATCCGCGTGTAAAAAGTTTCTTTTATTACTTTTTATCGTTCCTTTTTTCGACTTGTTCTATTTTCTTTTTCTTCTTCTTGAACCTAACAGTCTCTAATAGTTGCCAGAATGCATTATTATTTTCTACTACATGACTAAACCGTTCCTCAAATATTACCTATATCAATGTTTAATACTATATTTTAATTGAGTGAAGATTTTTTAATTGAATTATTCAATAATTCTGATGAATTCTAAATAACCTAAATTTAAATGAGATACAGCAGAAAACTAGTTTAATTTAGTGATAAATGTTACGTCATTATCCATCAACAAATAATGAATTCCTTATCTTATTCTTGTGAAAAAAAATTAATATTCACTTGAAAAACCCAGTTGGTTACATTGTCCCAGTAATCGCACGAGCCAACCAGAATTGTCGAAATTATTGAACAGAAAACAATTTTTTTTTTTTTTGGAACCTTGATACGACCGACGAAAAAAAAGGTTATAAAGTTTATTTAAGAGATTTTGTGCAGACAGTCGGAAGGATTTTAAGATGAGGCTTCTACTTCTACTTTTGAAACCGAAATAAATGGGTTTAAAAAAATACCTAAACATGTACATCATATGCGGGTACAGAATTTACAACTTGAATATAGTAGTTGTAAAAGTAGCTTAATGATTAGCCAGACAGTTCAGCAGGGACAGTAAATATACATTATATATACTACTTACCACTGATATGACAGTACTGACTGTGTTTACGATGGCAATAAGCTCGCGTTTGTCTATTTGCAACTAACATAAGATTATTACAACGACTGACGCTAAGACGATACTAAATAGCGAAAGTGACGGAAAAGGTGACTGTTTTTGTTATTATCGTTATCGTCGTTTCTACTATTAGAGAATAAAGTGCTGAACTCTGGTGTATATGGGCAATTCCGTGCCAAATCGATCTACCGCTGACCTGCCGATTTTTTTTCTAAAATTAGGATAATTTTTATTGGGTCTGAAAATGAAGAGCTGATTTTTTTTCCAACTATCGCTGTGGAATAGCAATTTATATCTCAGCATCCGTTGGTTCTACAAAAAAGTCGATCGGAGGAAAAATCTTCGTTATTACTTGAAAATGACGAAAACATTTTTTGCCGATTTTTTCAACCACTCGAAATGCCTGGTTTCACAGAAATAGTCGACGATCGTGATTTTGGTGAAATTTTAACTTTGAAAATATTCAACAGGATAAAAAATGAATCTTGAGAATCTGATGATAATCGACGAAAAAAAAATTGATGAAGAGACATTTTTTTATAAAGTTCATAGATATTCATTTTAGTATTTCAGTTCTAGAATTTGAGGATAAGTATAATTTTTTTCTACTATATCACGTTACGAAATTTTTTGTAACAATTGTAGAACAAAAAGGGTCGAAATATTTTAAAGAGTTGATCAAATTTCATCGGATTCGACACAACCTGTAAAAAAAAATGATGAAATCGAAAATTCATTCATACCCTCCAATGGCTAGATTGATGTTTGAATAATAATGAATTCAAAATTTTTATATACTTTTTCCATTCGATGATTGGGATTTTGCACGTATTTTTTTATTATTTCACGTATCAGTAGTTTGCAAAAAAAATAATTAGGTCATACTTTTTCTTTTCTCAATTGAAACAAAATTGAAGAGGAAATAAAACGGATCGAAAATTACTACGTTGTGACGTCAACCATGACTTGATTTTTCCTCTAACTCTTATGATGATCATTTTTAACGAAAAAGAAAAAATGACCTGATTATTCCGAGCTATTATATAAAAATAAAAAAAAATATAAAATGTCGATGCAAAATCCCAATTCAATATTGATTCGAGCGGAAATTATTTACATTGCGTGATGTAGGCACGTAGTTGACCGGACGAAAGTGATTAATTCGATATGTGCCTGAAAACGATGGGGAAAAAAGTAAGCGACATGAATTCCCATTCACTCTCTTTTTCTGCTACACTATATTGATACGTGATTTCATTTTCTCATTATTTTCTCAACTCATATTCTGGATTTGTATTGAATAATATACGCGAGTTAACGTAATGTGCAGATTATAGTCGAATAAATGACAGTCGTAACTATTTTCGCATTATATCGTGCGAATTTCAATTCAACTGGATCAAAATATAGCAAATAGTTGAATTGATTAGTAAAGATGTATAAATTGGTGGAGACCTTCGTCTTAGCCTCTGACTGGTCGGCTCGATCCTCCATCTTGAATCAAAGGTGCTCGAATTCAGTTTTTTCGTCATATCTCGGTAACCGTTGATCCTATCGTCACGGAGGTTATTATAAAAAATCGAGCTTACTAAATTCTCTACAACAAAGGTCTGATACATTTTTCTCGTATCTTCGATAGTTTTCCTCTAATACACCGGTGAATACGTAAATAATTCTCCGAAGGTTCTATACAAATATCGATACTTTCAGCCCTGTATCGCACAAAAACTATCGAAGATATGAAAAAAATGTATCAAACCATTGTTGTAGAGAATTCAATAAACTTCATTTTTTATAATGACCTTCGAATCGATAGGATCAATGGTTGTCGAGATATTGTGAAAAAACGTTCTATACATTTTCACTGAAATTATTGCTCTTCGAGAGTTTCTGAATTCATAATCTAGAATATGAAAAAAAAAGTGTGAAAAATTTACTTTTTTGTTCAAATCGTCAAGAAGATAAATTAAATTTTCATGATTCATGTAAAAGAAGATAAAATTGTATAAAAGTGTAGATTTATTTTATTTGTGATAAAATCGGATTTAAACTCCCCGCTGAAACTTTCACTTTTTTCATATTTCTCCGTCTCTTTCGCTCTCCCTCGTTGTCATACGGTATCAACGGTTTTCTCTCTCTGTACATAAATATCGCAGACGAAGACGTAGAGGTTATTATACATATATAAAATGTACACATACTTATCGATCACTGTATGCACGGGTGGTAAAAGGGTATATTATTTACTTTTGTGTATCTTGATGATATACACATAGATACGCAGAGTCGGTATTATCTCTGTCTCTTTCTCCTGTACAACCGCGTCTCTGTGTGCGGCCTTTCCGTTCGGTTTTTACATCTTATGTAACTGACACCATTCCGGTAGAGCAACAGGGACACAAAAACCAACGTAATGTATATATGCTGTATAATTATTTAGTGTATCTACCCCCTAGTGCAGGAATTAGGTATGGGGCCATTCAACAAATACGTTCGCTTTTTTGGACAATTTTAGACCCCCCCCCCAGCCCTTTTTTGTCTATTCATCCATATAATTCTAACTATTTCCAAGATTGTCCATAATGAAACATGTTTGAGGTATCAAAAATACAAAATCTGGATATCGTTGCGTATTTTATACAGAAAGCTTTATGCACAACTGAAAAGAAAAAAAAATCGGTGTCTTTCTTGAAAATGACAAAATTTTGTTATTTTATTGCTTTTGATTACATATATATATGATATTTTTGGTTTTATTATCCATGACTATCCGAAGTGGGTACTCAGTACGCGAAACAAGTCTCACCGGATGTTATGGTGTTCCGCTAAAGTTGGCACAATAGTGAAAGAAAATAGTATAGTTATAATCTAAGATCGTAGAATTGCGCAAAATTCTTATAAGTTGCAAACAGAGGTTCGTGAAACTGGGGCAAATTTGACAAACGGTTTATTATTGCGATGTTTCTCGATAAAAATCACTATTGCAGATTTTCCCAGGTAGGTAGGTAGGTAGGTTCGTGCCAAAGAACTAAAAGAGATAGAGAGACCAGTAATGGCGTGAAAACCACAACAGGCACTACGCAGGAGTGACAAAAAAAAAACAACAACAAAAAAAACAGACACTGCAGGAAACAATAAAGAGCCACGCAAATAACTCTCCTGTGTTGCTGTGACTAGAAAACTAGAAACTCTTTTGCTTCATCGAATGCTCCACGACCCACGACCCCTCCTATCTCTACTCTAACAATCTTAATTGACTTCTTATACACCATGGGCGATCAATCATTCCAGCTAGATACAATTTCACACCAAATCGGATCTAGATCAAGGGATCCCTGAGAAAGAGACGATATTGTGCAATTTTTTCTTCGAGGGGTTAGGAAAATCTGAATTCCTGTTCGAATAAGACTGAAATACTTTCGTTTGATTGTTCATGCAAATTCCATCTCATGTAGAAATTGATTTTTAAGCAGGGAAAACCATCTACAGCCCTTCTCGGCCCCTGCCAGGAATTTAACGGTTTTTCCGATTCGGGGGGCCCTAGTAGGGTCCTAGATAGATTTCCCCGATTAAAAGTAAATTTTTTACATGGGAAGCAATAACTTAGGTGACAATGAGTAGCTTTGCATATCAAATATTGAACTTTTTCTCACACCCGGTCGCAAAATGCCACTTTTCATACCTCTTGAGCGGGCGCAAACGACTCTTTTCCTGCCCTCGGGCGCAAAGTTCCGTTTTGCGCCCGCTCACTCGGTCTGAAAAGAGGCATTTTTGCAGACCAGGTGTTGAGAAAAAAATCGTGTGCAACACGGGCGCAAGGCTATTTTGGCGAGTGTGATTGCAGTACACTCGCCTTCGGCTCGTACTGCAAATTTCACACTCGAAAAATAGTGTTTTGCGCCCTTGATACATAATGTACTATTTCTTATAGTGACATAGGATATTCAAATATGGCGTTCAAATTGTGAATTCTGACGACTCATAGTTAATACAAAATATCGTCTTTTATAGGTTATGGAATTCCATGTAAAAACTATGGTTTCGCAACTCGCAGACTTCTAGCTAGATCAATTGTCGTTGCGCGTTCTACTTCTACAAACTTTTTTTTCGCTCCTTTCGTACATCAACCTGCATTGTATGTAATTAACTATGAATATTCATGAAATAGGTTCAAGCTGTTGTTGAACTCGTTCCTATATATAGTATCAGTGATTTTATTATCGATGCTGTAGTGCAACATTATTTAAGGAAAATTTGACTAATGTCATTCTTCAATTCATCAATTCTGCCAAATTCTGTGTTAATTTTTATTATTAAAAAAAGTAGCTCAGAGCTCACAGTAGTTTAAAAACCCGACGATTTAATATCGCAGGTGTTTTCTTGTGTGGTATAGTTCCTTCTTTCTTTCTTCTTCCTTCCTTGTGTTCGTCTTCACGTATATCGAAGCGTAGTTATATAGTCATATGGATATCATAGGTGAACGGGTTTGACAATAGATGTGTCTCTTCTGTATAAATATTGCATTAACCCATATATATCGTATCGCATGTAACTGGCACCACATTCGTTTAATTGATAAGCTGACCGATCAACCGATCAATTAACAAAAGTGGTTAAAATATATTCTGTTGTAAAGAGGTGTTGACGTTCCTGCTTCGAAATTATACCAATTAGGAATATAGATTTACGATTATAATCACCTTATACACCCATCGAGTATATTATGTCACTCGTAATCAACGGTTTCATTACCTTGCACGGTTTCCACTTGTTGCTCTCTCTCTCTCTCTTTTATTTCTTTACCTGTTCTTTACAACGTTGATCGATTTCTGTCACTCAATATTCATATCAAGTTGTACAAATTATTCAGAACTCAAAATTCGTCTTTTCTTCTTTCTATTTTCGTTCAAAAACCTGCGTAAAAAAACAAAATTAAAATATTCATGATTATAATAATTATTATATTGATATTTCAGTAGAAAAACTCTTTCATTTTGTCAAATAAAAATTTTCTGGCTTCACAGACCCAGAAATTAAAATTCATCTCTTCTTCCTTCGAATTTTTTTTTTTTTTTTTTCAAAAACCTGAGTCAAAAAAAAACAATTAAAAACAGTAATAATTATAATGTAGTCTAGATCTGCTACCTCGGCTGTCCAACTATTTTGTCAATCAAGTCGAAATATTGAACGAATTTGATTATCTAATAAATAGATAATATCCTCCGACGTATTCTGTCTCAGGCTCGACTGCAGTCTGACCGCTACGGGGTACGACTACTCTCTCACGTTGGCCGAGTACCTACTGGCGTATCTCCGACGATTTTTAAGACACCTTCTACACCGAGTATCATTAATGGCTGATAATTATTCCACGATCGAATCGGAAAGGAAATTTATATGATGGACGAGGATGAAGATTCTCGAAAAAAAATTGGACTTTGATCGCTAAGAATATAATAAATATGAAGTGCAAAATATGAGGAATATTCTTCGGAGTAATAAAACAAACGGGGTTGAGATTCCTTTCTTTCTATATACGACTTTGGCCCTATTATTGCTGTTAAAATTCATCGGCACTTTCACATATATACGAGTGTACCGTTAACCCTGGTGCAGTCACGGGCCAATTGTCAATCAACGATCGTAGGTATTCGGTCCCGAGGTCGTACGAAGGACTGTAACTACTACTCTGGCTTCTTTTGAGCGTTGGAACTATTCGGTTGGTAAATTTCTTCAGAAATGATCTTAACTTCTTTAGAGGATTGAAACATGCTATCTTCCCTCGCAGATATCTCACTTCCGGTCGCTCCTAGGCGAAAAATGATCTGAACCAATTTCAAAGCTTGTGAAATTATGTACAAAAAAGGTTTATATAGTTTGTCACGTGGAAACAACCGTTTAGGAGTTATAAGGGCTTGAAAGGCAAGCATTCAATATCCTATTCAAATCTTATAGGCTAATTTATTCAGACTATCTTTTCTCGCCGATATCTCACTTCCGGTCACTCCTGGGCGAAAAATGATCTGAACCAATTTTAAAGCTTTTGAAATTATCTACAAAAAAGGTTGTTATGGTTTATCTCGTGGTATTAACCGTTCAGGAGTTGTAAAGGCTTGAACGTCAAGCATTGAATGAATCCTATTTAATAATAAATCTAGGCTGACTTTGGATACATTTTTCTTCATTCTTCCAGAATTTGATCAATAATGGCGTCAATCTGGATAAGCTAATAATTCAGTAACATTCTTGATGGAAGGATTCCTTCGATACATCAAATTTTTTATTCATCGACTACGAAATCTTTCCACATTCGACAATCGAATATCAATTTTAACTCGATCGATTTTCAAACTGGACAATTTTCTGTGCCATGGTTTCGTAAAATTACACTCAAAGAAAAGAGTAAAAATTTCGAAAACTATGGAAGTCGGTCTACTAGCTATAGTTTGTTCTGCGATCGAGTCTCTTCGAATGCAATCATCTCACAGTCTGTATACTCAGCTTAATTGACGGTGAATCTGATCGATCGTGAGTGGTTTTTATCTTCTCTCCTTGATATCTCACTTCCGGTTGCTCCTAGATGAAAAATGATATAAATCGATTTAAAAGCCTATTGAATTCTCTACAAAAAAGGTCCTCATAGTTTCCTCTTTGAAATCAACCGTTCAGGAGTTATAGAAGCCTAGAGTCAAGTACTGTTCACTAAATCCCCTCAAATGTTTGCTGATTCTCTATATTCCGCTAGTTTTTGTTAATTTTGATGATTGAATGTGTGATTGAACTTCTGTCATCAGATTTGACCAAGATTATCTCTTATCGTGGCCACCGCCTGAAATGGTCCCGAAGTGCATCAACGAGACTGAATTTGTACGATACGTACCAACGATATGCAAATGCGTGCGACCTAAACGAGTAACACGTATGTAGATTCGTATTCCTTGCATATTTCACCGATCCCTGATGGGAGACGTGCGTGGAGCATACTCGAACGATGTGAGAAACCTCGAGGCTTTGTTCGTCGTCGCTAGATGCTGGATTCTCTATCCTAGAGTCAGCCAGGCTGGCTGCTGCCCGCGAGTGGGGTGAAGTGAAAGTGAGTCGAGTCGCGGGGTATTGTTTAGGAAGCAACGAGCCGATCCTGACTCAGTCTGGGATTGGTGTGCTCTGACAATTCCATATATCTTCGATGTAACATTTTTCAGGCTAATCCGCGGGCTATGCATGTCGATACGAACGTTCGTAATCCCGTATTATACAAACAGGCCACGGATATTGGTGATCAAAGTCACGCGTTACTCACGAGACGCTTAAAATCCAACAAAAATCGTGGTTATATTCACAAGTATTCGAGCACACTCGAAATCCCTTCATTCTCTCTGCTCATATGAGGCACAATAACACGATAAAAAATATGGATCGTGATGCGATAAATTTCATTTATGTCGATTTAAGATTCAATGAAGGATTTCTGTGCCAGTATATATGCATATGATAGAGGCTATAAACTATCGGTTTTATACTTTTATTTAGTAAGCTGAGAATAGTCTACTAACATCTCGTACATCAATTGGAGAGGGGCTCTTCAATATTTCATTAATGCAAACTTTGCTCCAAACTACTCAACTCCTCGAGTGCCAGAAAAGCGTGCTTGAACTTTTGAGCCTGTTTAACTTCTGAACGGTTGATTCTACGCGAGAAACTGTTAGGACCTTTTCGGTGGGGAATTTGACGAGCTTCGAAATCGGTTCAGGTCATTTTTCACCTAGGAGCGACCGGAAGTGAGAAAAACGATCATTAAGGCTGTGAGATTATTGGAAGGCATACTCTCTAAATTTGAATCAGTGAAAATTTCACTAATTGAATCAGTGACTTGGTATTTCACTGCAGAAACAGTGACTTGAACCCTTTTTCACTGGAGTATCAGTGAAGTCCATTTCAGCAGTGATTTTACCACTGCTAAACCAGTGCATAACTTCACTGTTTCGTCAGTGACTTTTGTGACGAACGCCAGGGGCGCCGCGTACGCCGAGTCTCTAACCGCCATGGAGCTGCCTACTAACCGCCAAATCGTTCGCGTTCATATGTTGCGTGCTGATTTGGGCGTCGGTTCAACCACGTGAACTGTTCAGTAAAAATCATAACGTAAGTACACATGCGGATTTATAAAATTCTTCACAATTTGGCTTGTTAGTTGCAAATAATCAATGAATTGTGTGAATATTGCTGTTCACTGTCTTACATTGAATTCCTTATACTTTTGGTAGGTTAGGTTTTCTCACTGCGTCCAGTCTTGGCTCGCCCCGACGAGATGGGAAACGGAGAAGTTTCATCTGCGTTAGGAGTCTGTTTTTTCTTTACTTGCAATAAAGACTCGCGAAACAAAAATGTGTCGAATATACCATATTGTCTTTCCTTTTCGAGAATATCTTCAACCGGATCAAATATATATAAGAACCAATAATTTTCGCTGATTCAATCAGTGAAAATTTCACTATTTGAATCAGTGATTCAAATTCACTGGAAAAATCAGTGACTTTTCACTGATTTCCAGTTGCATACTTATAACTGGGGGCTTCAGTGACTATTCACTGATGATCAGTGACTATTCACTGATTCAAATTTAGAGAGTAGTTTTTCTGAATTTTAACTTTATTCGTTGATGTTATCATGTATAAAAACTTATGTTATAGCAAAATCCTCAGGATTTATAGCAAAGAACGGTTACAATTGATGAAAAATCTACGAATTTGTATTCATTAGCAAAAAAAATTCTTGGATTTAACTGAATTTTCCTCCTATAGAAATTGATGATGAAATTTCTATAAAAAAAAAGTGATGACTGTTGAGAGCAATTTTTCAGACTTTAGAATACTTTTCACACGATTTTGGGAACAATTTTTCTTTTTTTTTTTTTTTGTCTAGGATGCACGAAATAATTTCTGGTGGACCAATTTTAGGTTTTATGGTCTCAAACTGTTCAGTAAAAAAGAGGCTTTTTCAAAATGAACAGAGATTTTTTTCGGTAAACTCATTTTTACTGTCGAGCTGTCATGAAAATTAAGGAATGAAAACAGAAAAACTGTATTTCACTTTACAAAATAGTAAAATTTTGATCATATCAACAAGTTCTCTGTTCATTTTGAAAAAGCTTCTTCACCGAACAGGTTTAGACCAGAAAAACTGGAATCGCAGCCCACCGGTAGATTTTAGTTTCGTGCATCACAGTCAAAAAAAAATGTTCTACGATTTTAAGAAGTTTGAAAAAATTAGCTTTGGCTCTTTTGACGTTTTTTCTTTTTTTTCTTTTCAATTAAAATCCTAAGCTTTATGAATGATTTTATCAAGTTTGAAAAAATGACTTTTGGCTATTTCGACGTTTTTTCTTTTTAATCAAAATCCTAAGCTTTATGAATGATTTTTTGAAGTTTGAAAAAATGGCTTTTGGCTCTTTTGACGTTTTTTCTTTTTTTTCTTTTCAATCAAAATCCTAAGCTTTATGAATGATTTTAGAAAGTTTGAAAAAATGACTTTTGGGGCTCTTTTCTCGGTTTTTTTTTCAATCAAAATTCTAAGCTTTATAAATGAAACTATAATAACTAAAAACAATTAAAATAAATCCCCAATTTTTACCAGAAAGCTTCAGTTCATCTCTGGATCTGTGAGTGGTCAGCAATTAAAGACCCTTTGTTTGTTTTACTCTCTGATCACTCCACGTCGAATCACCAAAGTCGTGCATCGATTGTGTAACAGCGACTGTAAGACCTTGACCTGGTGATGGCAAAAAGAGCATAGAGAATCTCCTCATCGGCAATTACGGTTTCTGCGTGGCTAATTTACTAAAAACAAATTATCACTCTTCTTCTCTCATAATTCGTTAATTTTACCTTCGTGGTTGCTCGCAGAAGAAATTCTAAGCTTCTACCCTCGAAAATATTCGTGATTTATGCAGGACAATCCCAATCAATTATTCCTACCTGATCAAAGAATTTCTGTGCTATCTTGTAGAGTTTTAAATTATTTGGATTCACAAGGGTTTCTTGACCCAGGAAACGAGGTTCTAGGTAGTGTTGTTTGTAAAAAGAATCTAGAAAAAAAAGACAAAAAAAAAAAACAACTGAAAAAGGCAACCTGAACCTAAACAAGTTGTTGTTGACTCTTTCACCGGCCTTCCTCGTCGCTTCGTCGCACCAACACGAAAGGGGAACCACCGACCTCTGGGTTCGGCGTTCGCCTTCCTGTTAGAAGAAGAAGAAGAAAAATAAAGAAAGAAAGAAAAGCCTCCTAACTTCCATGCCTTCGTGCCATCTCACGTCTTCCACTAGGAGTGCAGCGAGGCTCGTTCGGGTCGGGTCAACGTCCCGAGTTGGCCAGCTAGGAATTTGGTGCAGGTGAGGCCCCGGTGGGACCCAGGCTGACGATCAGACGCGGGCCAACGACCGCGGGACGTTCACGCGGCTCTCTTCGGCTCCCGGCTGTGCGAGCCTCAGGAGAACCGCAACAACGTCGTGTCGTCTCTCCCTCTGGACCCCCCCTCGGTCCTGGGTTTGCCTCCGGGTTAGGGCGAGTTACGAGCCCTTCGGACACCCGGCTCCGCGCTTTTTTCGTAGCCCTGCGCGATAGGCCGACCACGAACGCCCGGAAACTACTTCCACGCGGGGCTTCGGGACTTTTGATGAACACGAGACGTTCTATGGGTTCTCAGGGCCCGAAGGGGGCCCGAGATTGATTAGATCGGTTTAGTACGATGGAAGGACTTTGATTGATATACTTTTTTTTGCGAAAAAATAGTTCATTTTTTCACAGCCTCCCCAAAAAAACGTAAGAAATTATTACATTGCACAAAATTGATTGAATGTATTTGAATATAGTTGACGAAAAAAAAAAAATTGAATCACTATTTTTTCATCCTCAACAAAAATGACAGCAAAAATTATGGCTTGTAAAAAGCATTGAAAATTACAGAATTATGACGTCATTTTTTAAGATTCATGTTCATGAGGAATAATCACCGGAATTCAATCACCTAAAACTTCCACAATGATAACTTCATTAAGTAGAAAAAGACATAGAAAAAATACGATCTGATTATTATAGAAGCTTTGATACCCCAACAGAATTAAAACTGCTAACGATAAGTCGGTCATTTTTTTTCAGAGTAAGATCAAAAAATGATCTTTGAAAATCAATGTCCTGCTTTTATATTGGGTTCCAAAGTTATCAGTTCTGCTTCTTCTTACCGTTACCAAAGTGTCTATCTTGCCGATTGTTTCGGAGGAATTTCCATCATTCCTTTGAACAGCGCCTCAATTTTTTCAACACTTGCAGTATTTTTGCCATTTATCTTGTGGTTTTTCTGGTGCTTCTTGTGTCGATCCGGAAACCGCCTACAAACCACGATTCTCTTCGGCACAGAAAAAAAAGAAGTTCGATGGAACCAAGAAATCGGTTAATCAAGTAAACTGGATATATGTTTTTTTCTGTGCAAAATCAGTCGAGATAAGTCCAAATTTTGTCTTTCGATGGCCTCTGACGATTTTCTAGGGTACATAAACGAGTAATTATCGAATACCCGGCTATAATTTCGAGTACCAAAGACACAAGAAAGAGGAAAAAAAATAAAAAATAAAAAATGATGATCAGACGGACAGATTCAAGAAATCGGTCAATTGAACATGATCAAGTGAATTATACTTACTTTCATCCGTTCATTCTCGAGTAAATATCTACTAGAATGAATTAAAATATTTTTCAGTCGAGATAAATGTATTTTTCTGTGCAGAATCCCTCTTCTAAAAATCAATATAAATCCAACTCTCGTCTTTCCATGTTTTCTTATCACTTTCTAGGATCCAAAAACGAGTAATCATCGAATACCCGGCTTTAATACACACACAAAAAAGACAAAAAAAAAATAATGATGATGATCAGAAAGAGTCATAGACGTTGACGCCATGACGGCGTCGTTTCTTGAAACCGTCATGCGAGATAGTCAAGATTTCTAAGCATACGTCTAGTCAAGGACCTATTCGACTCTTCGAGTCCCGCTTTGAAGGGTCGACGTCCGACGTTAGCTAGGAGTACTTCCCAACTTCTCTTACCTATAACTTATGAGAAGATCGAATTAGGAGTCTCATTGCACCGGACCTTCCGTCAAAAAGTCGAACGACGCCAATAATTCCATCGATCGGATCGGATCGGATTGGATCGGATCGCGGTTTTATTTCCCTGGGTGCCTCGAGACTCGAGGCCCACCGCTTTTTTGGTTTATACCATATTTATATATTTATATTGCCCATGGTCCTACGGTATCGCCCTCCTCTCACATCTTCCATTATTCCCCCTCGCCTATTTGCTCCGAGTGCATTCACCTTCCTTCATCTTTGTAGTTACATACGAGGTACGAACGACGAGCGAGGTGTGCATGTAGGCAGGGTTCCCGTAGACTCGTAGACTGGCTCTTTTTCGAACCTCTATTCCAATCCCGAACCGTTCACGTACACGTTCACGTTTTTGGGCAAACACCACCTACGAGGAAGTACGACGAGGTTGGTTCGGATGACCTGAAAGGTGCTGTAAATACAGATTTGGGAACGAGTCAGAAGGACCGAGGTGATGTTGTGGAGGTGCTGATTTCACGCCACCACCCCGCAGCATCTTATTATCATCATCTACTTACGATTAGTTTTGTATCACTGTTTAAGGATGTATAGGCTATACAATCTCAACCAAAAGTGAGTCGCGTCGTCAATATTGAGTACTTCGAGATGAGATAAAAATCGGAAAAAAATCAACCACAATCAAGATGATAAGAGTATTCATTTTCAATAATAATAATGCCCAAAAGTTGTCAATAAATTGTTCAAACAAAACATTGTTTAACAAATTTCCTGGTGACGTTATTTTTTTTTCATGTCAAATGAATTCGTTAATCTTTCTGAATACACGTGAATTTTTTCAGAATTTTGTCACTTTTTTTAAATTTCCGTTTTCGGAAATTTCCAAAGGCTGTATTTACAAAACTATTAGTTCCCCGCTCCGGAAACTTCGGAATTGTAATCTACGTCGTTTCCACAATAACATATCCAAAATTCAGATTTTTTTCTCCATTTTTCAAAATCGAAAACGGGAATTTAAAAAAAGTGACAAAATTCTGAAAAAATTCATGTGTATTCAGAAAGATTAACGAATTCATTTGACATGAAAAAAAATAACGTCGCCAGGAAATTTGTTAAACAATGATTTGTTTGAACAATTTGTTGATAACTTTTGGACATTATTATTATTGAAAATGAATACTCTTATCATCTTGATTGTGGTTGATTTTTTTCCGATTTTTATCTCATCTCGAAGTACTCAATATTGACGACGAGACTCACTTTTGGTTGAGATTGTATAGCCTATACATCCTTAAAATATCTTGAAATTTTTCATACAAGCAGGAATTAAATTAGAAATCGTGGGGATTTGAATGAAATTAATATGAAACGTCTTGAAATTTCATGCTTGTGTCTTGATATTGAAAAAACGTAGCGAGTTTTCGGGTCACTTATATATCTCAGTATTCATATGGTTCTGTTAAATTTATCAAACTGTTTTGGAGATTCAAAACGTACTATGATTCTTTTTTAGTTTTCAGTGACAAAGCGGTGTTTCAGTCAATTATCAATAGTTCACTCAATTAAAAGCGTAAAATTTACATTTTTTGGTTAATTCTGCAATATTTTATGATCCGATTTAGAAATTATTGTAGCAGTGGAAACCATCACGAATTTTCATGTCATATGAGTATTCCGCCGAATTTTCGAAACATTCTGTATAGAAAATTCAGTATAATCTTGACTACGAAATTTCCGAATGATTTCGAATTTTCAAAACTGTTATATGAATATTGAAATATTGAAAAAGTTGAATTTTAGTACACAAAAAGGATATTTTTTAATCGATTGCTTCACGTAAATTTTTATGAAACTTGATACAGAAATTTCTAACAGTGTACTTCTTCTCTCGAGATTTTTGGTCTAGACCTTTCGAATAGGATTTTACTAGATTGGAATCTGACGGAAGCCAGTCTGTAAAACTAGATTCTTAGTAGACTGGGAAATTAAGTGTGTAGATCTGGAAGTGAAACGGGACTGAAATTGTAACCATTTGACGAAATTAGGTATTGGATGAAGACTCTCTAAATTCTTTGGAGTGACTATTCACTCTCCGACTGGCACGATTTTCACTCTCAAAAGAGTGACTTTTTCACTGTTATCGAGTGAATAGTCACTCTTGGGGAGTGAAAATTCACTCTTTGAAGTCACTCCTGGTCCCACTGGCACGATTTTCACTCTTGTGGAGTGAACAGTCACTCCAAGGAATTTAGAGAGTAGGTAGACTCTATTTGAATGATCAAACTCTCCTGCTTTTTTATCAGTTAGACGTGATATTTTTAATAATAAATCAAAAACCGATCAAAAGGCTCGGAATCTCGGTCAGGGTCAGAAATTGGGTCGTTTCTCTTCTTTCTAAGCTCATTTCATATAGCTGATTCATGGTGGCCACGGTTAGGGAAAACCGGGAAATGTCAGGGAAAACAAAAATTGTTCAGGGAATCAGGGAAATGTCAGGGAATTTCAATCTTGGTCGGGTAAAAAGTGAAAGAAATTGCTAACGTGTCGTAAATGATTCGGCAAGAAAATTAGAAAAAATTCATATAATTTTTCCCAACATTGTTGGATTTCCTAATCAATTTGCATCGAAATGAAATCAAGAATTAGGGGTATTATCTTGTAGCACTAATTAAGACAATATTAGAATTTCGGTCAGGAAAAATTGATCAACCAGTCAGGAAAAGTCAAGGAATTTTTTTCCCGAAAAAAAGTGGCCAAAGTTTCATAGTTTTCGTTGTAAATCCGAATAACTTTTACAATTCTGAATATTTTCGTCCCTGAAATTTTATTTGTAGTGCTCGTTGATTCTATTTTATTTAAAAATCGATCCTTTCGATAAAGATTTGACATATTGCCTTTTTTAACTTCCCGTTTCTCTGTTTTCAGAGAAAAAGGAAGTTATTGTGATCACCCCGAAAATGAAAAGTTGAGTTTTCACTAAATCTTCACGTTTCGAGGTCCAAAGAATCACCTCCGACTATTTTCAGTTTGACGTCTGGGTGTGTGTGTGTGTATGTGCGTGACCACATTTTTGTCCGCGCGATATCTCGAGAACGCGGGGTCGGATTTCGATCAACTTGGGCTCAATCGACGGGGCTTTTCTTAACTTAGAACTGATTAGATTTTGGTTTCGATCGGATTAGTACTTTTTGAACTATTCAAATAACAAAATTCTAAAAAACACAACAAAAATGACGATATCTTGAGAACGAATCAACGGATTTCAATGAAATTTGGTACCATATGGTTTTTTGATCGCTGATCACGAATCTGAAGTCAGTTTTGCAAAATTTTCATTTGGCGTATTCGATATGCTGCAAAAAAACTAAAAACATTTGGATTTGGATGAAACTTGGTACTCGTAGGTTTTTTGGGTCACTGATCACGAATCTGAAGTCAGATTTGCGAAATTCAAAATGGCGAATCCAATTTGCCGGGAGAAACACTAGAAACATTCGAAATCTTACGGAAATTGGTACTCGAAGGTTTTTTGAACCGCTGATCAAAAACCTGAGGTCATATTTGCAAATTTCAAAACAGGTGAGAACAAAATAAATAACGGGAAGTTCGAAGGCTGGCTCATAGTCAGCCCAAATCCGCTTTTTTACTGAATTTGAAGCATCGACGAATCGACTTTGATATGATTTTTCTTCATTCTCAAAATCGAAGTTACAAATTCGATCGAACTTCTACAATTTTTAATATCTCTCGCTGAAATTTCGTTGCAGATCCGCGGACAATCGGCTAGATTAAAATATCTCATTACGCGTTTCGAAACTCGACGTGATATGTTTTTGAAAACTAAAAACAGTGTTGAAAATAAGTATTGCCAGACATCTGTGACCAATACGCGTCTCTTAATCGATTGACAACGTAGTACGATCATGGAAGATTGCACGCGCAGTGCGAGAGCGTAAATATTTTCGCGTCGTTCTTATCTCGCCCTGCGTCCTTCCGGTTGAACTTTGGTACGTCGTCAATATTTTTCAGACAATTTTTTTCTTCAATTGTGGATATTGAAATAAATAAAAATTCGTCATTGTTTCTGAATCATTTATTTTTTTTTCTGATTCATCCTGTGGTATATAAATACACATTTCCTTGATAATATTCTTTCCCGTTGATTCTAATCCGCAAATATAAATTGTCGTACATCCGTATTGATGACGGAGCGTGGAAGGCGTGATTCTAACCACGTATCCAGTACGAAACACATGCGTAACCCTCATTGTCAGTAGGAAATCGCTGCTAAACGGAAGAAACTTAAATTTCCCGTTACTACGAAGAGATTCAATTAATACGTTCGACAGTTTTTCAACATATTGTTTCTTATTTTCATTATAATAGACATTTTATTATCTATTTTTTCTAATCCAGAAGATTTTTTGTATTCCAGAAAGGATCGTTTTTCCAATTCAGAAGAAAATTCTATGAATTCATATAATCTTATCAGGAATAATTCGATGGATATTCTAATATATATAATTTTAAGAACATTTAATCACAATTTCCTGTTTTTTTTCTTCTTTCGAATAATTTTGAATTATATATAATTATTATGTTCAATTATGAATCATTCAATTTTCAATCATTGATCATTATTGAACAATAGGATAGAATTAAATCGTAAAAACAAGAATAATAATCACAACAATTACATAATAATAAAAATGACGAATGATAAAGTTCTCTATAACATTTCATTGAAGAGATTCAAATTTTTCACATTTTCATACGAATTTTTTATCAAGCCGGAAAAAAAGAATCTCTATAATTTCATATTTATATTATTGAGAAAAAAACATATAATACATACGAATCTTGATAATCTCGTGGTCTCGAACGACCGAAGGAATAATATTATATGCCTGGTATATAGATAAAGTAAGTCCTCACGTTTATTTACGGTATTAAACCCTCGAGTACGGAAAGTATTTACTTTGTGCATCGAGAATTGTAATGTATTTTTTTTTCTCTTCTTTTCCCGTTAAATATATATATTTTTCCGTTATCCCTCCCTCTGCTCCCCCCCTACGTCGCACCACGCTATCAGTCGTGAACCGCGAATAAAAATAAAGGTGGGATGAGACCGCGGCGTGTGCACCCACGCGATATAGACTCAAACCGTGATCGAGAGGAACGTCAGAGTGTGAGAAAAGGTTTGGGATATTCAAGATGAGAGATCAGACCGGAGGAGCGAGTGATCCGTGGATCGTAAATCAACGATCTATTCTCGTTCGTCGATCCTCTTCCTCTTCATTTTTCAGTTATAGTACAGACTGCATAGAAAATTAGGAAAGGGGTTAATTAGAACCGCGGTAGGAAAAAATTAGGTTTTAGGGCACAGGCATTAAAAAGTCACTTTTTGACGCCTGTTTTCGTTCCGGCAAGTGGCACTTTATACCGCCAAGTTCAAAGTTGCGGTATAAAGTCTTTATTCCGCAACTTTGATGCGCAGTTCGAAGTGCGCATGTCAAAGTTGCGGAATAAAGTCTTTATAACGCAGGTTACCCCCTCTCTACTACCTTTTACAGCAGCTCCTATACGCAGTTCGTGCGGAACTCAAGTGGCGTCAAAGTGACTATATATTAATGCCTTTTCCGTTTTCCGAGGCTGGCCTTCGGCTCGCCAGGTAAAACCAATTACGGCTCGTACGAAAAACATAACCTTGCCGAATAAACAGTTACTTTCGGCGCATGCCACATAAATATCTATTTTATCGTGGAGTTTTTGAAAAAAAAAAAAAAAAACGAAAAGTTAGACAAATTGAAAAGAAAGACGAATTCAGGAAATTTTTGAAAATTAAATGATTTAGCTCTTACCTTTTTTCTTGTAGAAAATGATGTTACAAAATGAAAGACCTGAAAATTAACAACACATTTTTGAGAGTCGAATAAAATCTTGACGTATGAACAGATTTTTTCAAAAAGTTGTCTGGATAGCATTTTTACTTTTTTTGCCATTCTAATTGAAAAACGTATAAATTAGGTTTCACTGTAACGTGTTATTAAATTCCTAACTAATATTATTATTATTATTATGATTAATTTCCAATTTATTTTATATAAATTGAATTGATCATTTTATTCCAAGTGGTGGACAAATAAAAAAGCATACATCTTTGATACATTCCTTCAAATATAGAAGAAATTGTTTCTGAAAATCTGGAAGAAATTAGTATAATAGGCATAAAAATAATTGTTTCATTAAAAATAGTGTTTTCAAATTTTCTAAAGAGTGTCTCGAGATTCATGAAAAATATTTTAATAGGATCAATCGATCGTTATAAAAATTGGGATCTAAAGTTAATTATTCTTGTGTTTTTCTTCGCTTCTGTGGAATTCTTTAATAAAAAAGGAATCCGCTCGGTGACAAATTTTACAGACATACAAAAAAAAAAAAAAAAGTAGCCAAATAACTTAGGATTCTAATTTCCACGAGTATTTATAATTATATTATGGCGTAAATTATTATGTGTCACAAATTTTGAATCACTCAATAAAAATGTGCTTTATTCACGAATGAATAATTAATCGACGACTTAAGAGTATAAATATCTGACTTAAGGATGATCGAATCATCGTCGACGGACAAAGAACGAGACATTCGATATTTCAAAACCACAGAAACGTAATTTCCGGAAAGAGAAACAAACCGCTCCTTATTTGATCATTTTCTCTTTATCGATGATGATATAAAATTGTTATCATTATTATTATTGTTGCTATCCAAACAGTTGGTCTCAATTAATATTTGAACCTTTTTATTGCGGATTTCTTTGCCAAATACATTCACCTATCAATATCTGCAAAGATCCAATTCGAATCTGATTTTAAAAGTGTCCTAATCAGTGCCTAACGGCGATAACCTGTAAAAATTATCCAATTCCACGGCTCGGAATGAGAGCGATACGTGTCACAAAAAGTCAAGAGTGATCAGAAACTTGAAACTTGTTATCAGACCAAACTAACACCAAATACGAAACAATATTAGTTTACTTGGACTATTTTACTATTTTTCTGTAGTTTCCAATCGATACGCAGCCTTGGATTATTTCAAAAATTAATTTTCATCTACTTTCCAGATTTCAAAATGTAACTGGCGATGAAATATTTATCGAATCAACTTCTAGTCTCACAGATATCTTCTTTGATATATTATCAACATTTCCACGTGAGCTTTTTCAGGTCTGGTCACTGAGTCCAGGTGAATTACTTTCATATTTATGAAAAAATAACAAAAAAACGGGAAATGATTGTTTCAAACTCCATTTCTGAGATCTTTTTGTCACTATGCAACAAATTCCTCACGTTAATCTACGCTTCTTTTTATTCTGATAGTGAAAAAAAATCGAGATTGCTGTATCACGAGTAGCAATTCCAGCTAAGGGTTCTTCGGAGGCCTTTTGGGTGCGTTGCATCGAATTTTCGGCTCATATGGATTATTGGGTATTTTTTTTTCTTAGTTTCGAATGTGAAAACTAGAAAAAAAGAGTTGGCATTAAGTACAATATCAATTATAGAATAGTATATTTCGATACAAGTGCGAAAAACAACTTTCGCACATGTATCGAACAAAATTTTTCATCACAAATGCACGTAAAATCGAACTTTACGCACGGCGTGCGGAAAAATAGTTTTCTCACACCCGGTCGCAAAATGCCACTTTTCATACCTCTTGAGCCGGCGCAAAACAGATGTTTTCGGCCCTCGGGTGGAAAAGTGCTTTGCGCCCGCCTAAAGCGGGCGCAAGCGACTCTTTTCCTGCCCTCGGGCGCAAAGTTCCGTTTTGCGCCCGCTCACTCGGTCTGAAAAGAGGCATTTTTGCAGATCAGGTGTTGAGAAAAAAATCGTGTGCAAAACGAGCGCAAGGCTATTTTGGCGAGCGTGATTGCAGTACAAACACACTCGAAAATAGTATATTGTGCAACTCGTGCGGGAAGTTGGCGATTCTCGATGAGTGTCGACATGCTCGCACGATTCGGGGATCGACAACCCGCACGCGTTGCATACTATGCTTTTTGTAACCCCTTGCAATGGGTAGTTCGATTTCGCCGCCGCGGCACTCGGCACTCTAACCTGAGCGTGGCGTAGAGGAGCACACGCGATCGTAGTTACCAAGTGTCCCGTCTGATGGCGCTAGCTAACAGAGTCTCGCTGAGACTAGCGTGAAATAATATTCATTATTTCACGCTAAAACATATTATTTCACGCTAAAACCGTCGTCTGCTATATTATTTCACGCTCTCCGCCCAGCGCAGTAATCGACCGCTTCGCGCACTTTCCGCGGTGCGCGAAATCGAACTTCCCATGCAAGTGTTGCAAAAATAGTGTTTTTGCGCCCTTGGTACACAATGTAATATTTTAACCCGAACTACATCCTCAATTAGTAGACGGGACTAGCTCACCTATCCACACGCATACACACACACACACACACACACACACGTCTGGTTAGAAACGGCGATGAGTTTATTTGTACCGCGAGCGCGCAGACGACGGAGATACGAGGTACGCGATAATAATGGGAGATACCGGTTGCGATAAAGAATGCGCACACACCCTGACTCAGACGGTCAACAGAGGAGCGGTGAGAGCCAAGAGGCCACGAGGAATCGACGACCGATTCCTTCTCCTCGGTATTTCCCTTCACTAATGTTAGCTTTTTCTCATTATTATTATTATTTTTATTATTATTATTATTATTATTATTATTATCATTTTGTTTGTTTAATGTTTCAGTAGATTTTTTTTTTTTTTTTTACCGGCGATATTATTCGAATCTTCACACACATAATGATATATACAACAATCTCGTTAGGTACTGATTTTTAAGGGGAATAATTAAAATATAAATATCCTGATTTTTCAGCGATGAAATAAATTCTCTCTTTTTTTTTTTAATTAAATGATACGAAATCAATTTTTCTTTTTCTCAAATACATATTTCACAAAAATTAACGAAATTTAACCCCGATTTTTTTAGATCTCTACATATATTTTTTCCTAAAAAAAAAATTGTAGAAACTGGTAATTTTTCGTAGCCTCACGTATAATTGCCAGATAATAAAGAATCTTTACGAAAATTAGTTCCAATTTTTTTCAAGAAAAACTATACGACTTTCGTGACGTAAAAAAGAATTGAAAATCGTATTTTTTGCGTGAAAATTTTGTAGAAATTATTTCAACGCATTTGGATTGACGTCTTTTGATTGAGGAAAAAAGTGCGAATCCATTCTCGTAATAATACATAAGAGAGGAGCTCGTTAAATATAACACTTTATTTTTTTCTTCATCATTTTTATCACAAAGCGATATAATTTAAACACTTATTTATCTGAATAAGACACGAGGATGGAAACTCATTTGCAGTAAAGATTAGATAAGGAGAGGCTCGCTGTGTACACAAACACATGTATTTAACTACATATGTGGAATTTTTACACTTATCGTTAAAAGACGTGGTTTATGTGTGTAATTTTTGCAGAGTCGTCGTGGGTCTCACTTTACGTTCAATTTTCACGAAGTTCTTCGGTTCTTCTAGATTAGACGGAACTAATTATAACCAGATAATCGTATCTCGAATCGTACCAGATTTTGAACGAGTATTCAAATGTAAAAATGATACACTTCATCAATTTTTTTATTTTACAAATTTGTCAGAATTTTCTCGACGTTTCTCAGCTACTGCGTTTTTTTTCATGGGTTCTAAAGAAGTGAGAAAAAAACTCTTCGATTCAACTAAAAATTAATTAATTCATTTGAATGAAGAAAATTGAAAAAAAAAAAAAATTGTTACTTAATTTAATCTACGAATTTAGTATTTTTTAATTTTCCACCAAACCTCAAATTTGTCTAATTTTTTCTTTAACTGGGTGGAAAAATAGTACATTGTGTATCAAGGGCGCAAAACACTATTTTTCGAGTGTGAAATTTGCAGTACGAGCCGAAGGCGAGTGTACTGCAATCACACTCGCCAAAATAGCCTTGCGCCCGTGTTGCACACGATTTTTTTCTCAACAACTGGTCTGCAAAAATGCCTCTTTTCAGACCGAGTGAGCGGGCGCAAAACGGAACTTTGCGCCCAAGGGCAGGAAAAGAGTCGTTTGCGCGCGCTTTAGGCGGGCGCAAAGCACATTTGCGCCCGAGGGCCGAAAAGATCTGTTTTGCGCCCGCTCAAGAGGTATGAAAAGTGGCATTTGGCGACCGGGTGTGAGAAAATAGTTATTTGTGTATCAAGGGCGCAAATGGCTATTTTACGAGTATGCAATTTGCGGCACGAGCCGAAGGCGAGTTGCTGTAAAAGCAGACTCGTCATAATAGTCTTGCGCCCATGATGCACACGATGTTTTTCTCATCACCTGGTCTGCAGAAATGCCTCTTTTCAGACCGAGTGTGCGGGTGGAAAACAGGATTTTGCGCCCTAGGGCAGGAAAAAGTCTCTTTCGCCCGCTTCTAGCGGGCGGAAAAAGACGTTTCCGCCCGCTCAAGAGGTATGAAAAGTGGCATTTTGCGACCGGGTGTGAGAAAAGATATTTCGTTTCAGGTTCAAACTTGGAAGAAAAAGTATCAAGATCAATTATCAGTTTTGGATGATTTGTTCCAAAAACCAAAAACTAAAAATTTTTTATACACCTCGTCGTGAGATTTTTTTCTTTAAATTATTTTACTATATTTTATTGACAAGTCTCGTCTGCGTTGGACAGAATCTTCGTATGTTCGAACCAATCCTCGAATCACTTTGGGATAATTAATCGAAGCCGGAAAACCGACTCGTCACTTTCCCAGATTATTCCCAGGGGTTGAATAAAAAGAATTAAACCGTTTTCTCGCCCGCGAATCATCGTCCGGAATTCCCAGCTCGATTCCTCTAATTGCTCGCACACATCGAGTAAAATATTTGCACTTCGGTCCTGTTATACGGACGAATGGAGTCCGGCAATCGATCGGAAGTAAAACCGCGTTGGATAGAAAGGGAAAAGAACTGATTAACTTGATTCAATTATATTCTTAATCTTCTATATCTATAAAGGAACAAGTGGCATCAACGCCCA
This sequence comes from Euura lappo, assembly GCA_018257835.1. NCBI lineage: Eukaryota > Metazoa > Arthropoda > Insecta > Hymenoptera > Tenthredinidae > Euura > Euura lappo. The sequence goes on along the minus strand of JAEUYN010000434.1, from coordinate 39,134 downwards.
GCCCAAACCCCTTGACCCAGAAACTTGAAATTTGGGCAACATGTTCCCTTCCCTTTGTAAACAGAAAGTAGTTTAAGCGTTTTTTTGAAATTCGACTCCTGAGGGAATGAAAAGGTGTGAAACCAATTTTTGCGGAGCCCCTAATTATTAATAAAACATCAGAAATGAAAAGGAAAAGAAGTTAAGTTCGCAATTTCACCGAGACTTTGATTTTATTCGATTTATGAGATTAATCGTAATTTGGATTTCAGTAATCGACGATTAAACTGTGCGAAAAAATAATAACAAGCGATTCGTCAGCGGGGATAAAAAAAAAAAAAATACAAGAGGGGCTCAATTTTATCCGCTGATTGGAATTGATCGTTTATTATTTCATCAACATTTCTGATTCTGATTCTGATTATTCTTGGATGTTTATTCCTGATGTGCGGTGCCCCAGATTCTGTTTATTCATTCCTCGGTACACGCTGTTCATCACCTTCAAGAGTGTGAAAAAATAATGAACTTGATAACGCGTGAAAAGAGGAAAACAGAAAAGTAGATAACACAAAATATCGCACACGCACACGCACACGCACATGCACCTAATCAGTCATTCCACCGTCTTTCTGATTCTCCTCAACTCGAGAATAATAAGAATTCTTTGATACAGGATGACAAAAAAAAAAAAAAAAATGGTAATTTTAAAACGCGTGGTCAAATTTTTTTTATATCGTTGAAAAAGTAGATGAATGAAGCTTCAATTTGGCTTTTTGAGACCCAGGAACTCTCAATTCGATTCTGAAGAAGGATTCTCAAAATATCGATGGGAAGATGAACAAAAAAAAAAAAAACGATCTTTCAATTCTTGAAATCGTTACAAAAATTGTAAAATTTTGATAAATTTTTAGCTTGACTGGTATTTTAGATAAAAATTCAAATTTATTTTTGAACTCTCTATATCACTGTAGGATTTTAGTAGAAGAATATGGGATATAAATTGAAGTCCAAATTCAATCATAATAAATTCATAATTATTATCTTTAATTTCAATCCTCCAAGTTAATTTGCGAAAACTATTTTTGTTAAATATTCTTCAGAATCGAAGTTGAAGCTCAATTCTTTTGCTTTCCACACTGAGAAAAGAGTTTTGTTGTTGTTAACAAAGTTCGTTAACAGTTAACGAATCGTATATTTGTATATAAGCAAATATACATCTAGTCATAGCTAAGAAATCATTCATTTGAGTGTGTTTCTTTGTCTCAAATAAAGATTTCTTGATAGTTAACGAATCATCAATTTCCTTAAAATTCGCGTCCAGTTATATCAGACGATCAAACACGATAATGGAATGAGGATTTCTTAATAGTTAAGAAATCTTGTATTTCTCTTCAACCCGCACCTGTTGTTTCAGGAGAACGATCATGAAGTTCAACTACTAATAGTTAAAAAATTGTGCTTTTCTATCAGAGCAGTTATCCACGAATGATGATATTTTTTTTAGACCAATCAGGTATTGACTAAGACGTCATGTCCCAATTTTTTTTTTTTTTTTAACGTGATAAGTGACTGTTGGATTGTCTTCACTATTTCCACCGAAAAAGATAGTGCATACCTAAAATATGCTGCCCAAACAATGCCCAGGAACGGGTTCGCCTCGAGCTTCGAATGACGCGCCTCACGTCGGTGAATGTATTATGACTGGCGCGTTTTTACTCGCGAGAGTGTAGCTAGAGTATTCAGCGCCGCTCTCACCTCTAGCGGCAAGCGTACAGACTACTACGCGCGAATTACATCAAATCTCCAACCCTCGTGTAAGATTTGTTAAATGTTAATAAATCTGTATTTGAGGAGACATCGTGTGATTTCTGTCTCAACCGAATGCTTTATTTAATGTGAATACTACGGAATTTCCACAGTAGTAGAAACAACATGTATATTTACTTCATGTTAAGATATTCTTTAATAGCTAACGAATATTTCGCGAAATTTTCAAATAAATGCGTTTATTTGGTATAAAGAAACTCTTTTCTCAGTGCATCAGAAAAAAAAAACAGTTTTCCAAAATCGGTAAATTGGCGTCTTCAGATTTTATTGAAGTTATCAAATATTTATCGAGTATATTCTCTTTCTTGGTCTACCCTATAGGCGCGTAATTTTATGAGAATGACATAATCAGTCGAGAAAAGCGTAGAAGACGTGCGATAATTGATAACGTATTAGCTGCAGCCAATTAGTCGGAGCCAATCAGCAAATAATGATACTTACGATATAATATTCGGGTGTAATAATGACTTTGTCTTAATTACGTGTAACTAATGAATCTAACGATTCGAATTCCTTTCATCGAGAAATTAATTTCCGTTCAATTTCAAATTCTCGGAATTCATAATTTCACGTGTTGGTCACGTGATCGATTTTTCACCTATTTATTCAAAGTACGAAAGCAAAAAGTGAAAAAGCCTCCTCATAGACGTACATCTATCGACGCTGCGTTGGCGCGGTGTCGGTCGAATCTATTTTTTTCTCAAGATTGTTTGACATTGGTTATTTCTGCGCGCCGCTTCTCCTGACCTACGTTAACCGAAGATCGAGTGCCGCGGACTCGGTTGCAGAGGTTTCGCTAGCTACGTGGTAAAAAAAAAGTGAGAGATACAGAGCCAATAGAATAAATATTTGAAACAAAAAAAATGGGAAAATAAACTCACGCGGTCAGTCTAAACTTGGACGGTCTAGGTAAAACTGCGAGGTAGAAAATATTCCATCACATATCATTTTTTTTTTTTTTTCTTTTTGTTCACTACTCTCGTCTCTCTATGTTATTTACTTTTACTTTTTTTTTCTTTTTGCCTTACAGTTACGTCCAACCGGTCGCCCTTACTTTGACTTTAGAACTGTATTATATATTTCTTTCTTTTTTCACTCTTTTACTCTCTCATAGACATCGACTAACTGCGTAACAGGAATTCACGATTTATTCTTAGATTGGCTGCGGGTTAAACGATTGTTTTTTTTTCCTCCAATTTTTCAGTAGAAAATGAAAATCGTGTATAATCGTAATTCTTTTTCATTATCGATACTAAAACTACGATATATTCAATATTCTATTTTATTCTTAGATTGACTGTGGGTTGAACGATTTTTTTTTTTTCAATCAAAAATCGTAGATTTTTCAATATCCTCCCATTCTATTAATTCTTCTTCTTTGTCGACACTAAAATTACAATATTTTTCTTACCATTATTATAATATTTAATTAATAATATTTTTTTTTCTCGAATTAATGAGTAACGAGCTCTTTGAGATTATTATTCGAATAGCCGAGTTGTGAGTCGATGACTCAATCGTTGCGTTTGATTATTTTTATTCTTTTTGGTGCATAATAGTTGTTGATACTTACGTGTGAATTTCTTCATGTATGTACATCGAATTCATCATGAATACTTATGTCGCATATGAATCTGTGTTGCAGTTATCCGTTGCAGTTGCGTGTTTATATCTACACACGGGTAGCTAATAGACTAGAAAAACATGTATTGCGAAATTTGAAAATTGTTGCAGAACAGGTCAAACCTAGGCTCTATTTAAACTCGTCTATATGAATAAGAAGAATCATACGAAACTAGGGGCTTTACATCATTGATAGTTCGAACGAAAGAAAGAAGTAATTGACTACCCCTTTTCTTTCAATCTAGTATTACACATAATTTTTTATACGATTTTCCGATCTCAAAATAGCACTCCCAAATTTTTTCAGATTTTTTCCGCAATCCGTTAATTTTTTATTAATATTCAAACCCATCTGAAAAAAGGTTTCTTTTAAAATCTCAAAAAATTCTCAAAAATCTAGTTGTTCATTCCAATCATTTTGCCACCTGGCCCATGATGGGACCTTTTTTTTTTAATTTTTTATAGCACTTTAAACATTTTCACCAATCTTGCAACGTTACAAAAAAATCTAAAAAAAAATCTAAAAAATCTAGTTTTTCATTCCGATCATTCTGACACCCGGTCCAGTATTATAGTGTTGGACTCTCAAGACCGATTCTCAAATATTCTCGATTTTATAATGAACGTAATTTTACCACCAACAGCTCGAACTTCAAGTCTAAGGATAGAATAAAAATGTAAAAATCATTGATTTATAATAAACAAATATTCATTTGTAGTTCATTTATCAACTTGTAGAGTACAAAGACATTGAATCCCCAATACTCGAGAAGTGTTATACACTCGTTCTTTTGGCCGCGTACTGGGTACGTTGAGTATTGGGGATTCAATGTCTTTGTACTCTACAAGTTGATAAATGAACTACAAATGAATATTTGTTTATTATAAATCAATGATTTTTACATTTTTATTCTATCCTTAGACTTGAAGTTCGAGCTGTTGGTGGTAAAATTACGTTCATTATAAAATCGAGAATATTTGAGAATCGGTCTTGAGAGTCCAACACTATAATACTGGACCGGGTGTCAGAATGATCGGAATGAAAAACTAGATTTTTTAGATTTTTTTTTAGATTTTTTTGTAACGTTGCAAGATTGGTGAAAATGTTTAAAGTGCTATAAAAAATTAAAAAAAAAAAGGTCCCATCATGGGCCAGGTGGCAAAATGATTGGAATGAACAACTAGATTTTTGAGAATTTTTTGAGATTTTTAAAAGAAACCTTTTTTCAGATGGGTTTGAATATTAATAAAAAATTAACGGATTGCGGAAAAAATCTGAAAAAATTTGGGAGTGCTATTTTGAGATAGGAAAATCGTATAAAAAATTATGAAGCGATTCAAAAATGGTGAGGGAAAATCATTGGTCGAGTTGACATGGAATGCCCCACGTATATAATTATTGTTTTTAGTCGTTTTTGACGGATTTCATATCTTTTTCTTAATTTCTTCTAATCAATGAAACTGAAATCATGTCGTGATAAAATCGTGTCCAGATTCGTTCTCCAGTATTCTAGTAATAATTTTGATATATTTACTCAATTAAAAACTGCAGTTGAAATATTGTGATTTTTGATATTCATTTTTGTTTTCTTCTACAAACCAACGATATGAATACTAAATCCCACAATTTTACGTTCATTTATGGGATCCTCCTTGAAAAAATGAAGTCGAGGAGTCAATTTGGAGTAAAAATCAAAGTTCAAAATATTTCCCATTGAGACTAAAAAATGTTCACCAAATCGGAAAAAAAACTAAAGGAAAGAGTGAATACGTTCATTTTTTAGAATATTTGAAAAAAAAGAGAACTGTCGATACTCGAGAATTGATTGACTTGAAAAAAAAAAAAAAACAACTGGAATAGTTAATCAGCGCGGCTAGACATCCATTATTATGATTAAATGACCAGACGTTTTTTATTCCGCGACAGAAAAAGGTGTCTGGGGACTCGATCAAGGAAAAAACTATCCTCAATTGGATCGAAAAGAACGAAATAAATATCGATATCAGTTTTTCAAATTATTCAAATGAACAGAAAAGAGATGAAAAAAAGGAGCTTTTGAGAGAGAGAGAGAGAGAGAAAAAAAAACTATCATTAGATTCTTTGGGAATGTAGACCAGGAACACTGAGAAAAGAGTTTCTTTATACCAAATAAACGCATTTATTTGAAAATTTCGCGAAATATTCGTTAGCTGTTAAAGAATATCTCAACATGAAGTAAATATACATGTTGTTTCTACTACTGTGGAAATTCCGTAGTATTCACATTAAATAAAGCATTCGGTTGAGACAGAAATCACACGATGTCTCCTCAAATACAGATTTATTAACATTTAACAAATCTTACACGAGGGTTGGAGATTTGATGTAATTCGTGCGTAGTAGTCTGTACGCTTGCCGCTAGAGGTGAGAGCGGCGCTGAATACTCTAGCTACACTCTCGCGAGTAAAAACGCGCCAGTCATAATACATTCACCGACGTGAGGCGCGTCATTCGAAGCTCGAGGCGAACCCGTTCCTGGGCATTGTTTGGGCAGCATATTTTAGGCATGCACTATATCTTTCTCGGTGGAAATAGTGAAGACATTCCAACAGTCAGTTATCACGTGAGAGAAAAATTGGGACATGACGTCTTAGTCAATACCTGATTGGTCTAAAAAAAATATCATTATTCGTGGATAACTGCACTGATAGAAAAGCACATTTTTTTAACTATTAGTAGTTGAACTTCATGATCGTTCTCCTGAAACAACAGGTGCGGGTTGAAGAGAAATACAAGATTTCTTAACTATTAAGAAATCCTCATTCCATTATCGTGTTTGATCCTCTGATATAACTGGACGCGAATTTTAAGGAAATTGATGATTCGTTAACTATTAAGAAATCTTTATTTGAGACAAAGAAACACACTCAAATGAATGATTTCTTAGCTATGACTAGATGTATATTTGCTTATATACAAATATACGATTCGTTAACTGTTAACGAACTTTGTTAACAACAATAAAACTCTTTTCTCAGTGAAGACAAAGAAAACTCAATTTTTGTAACACCTTCATGCTTGGAAAGTATAATTTTCGAAGCCTGCATGGTGTAGCGTGCGCAAAGTTCCTCATTTTCCGCACTGTTTGGAAATGAGGCGCTTTTCGCAACTCACACAGGCTTTGAAAATGAAACATTTCATCGCAGGATTTAATATTTCGGTGATTTCTTCAATCTCAATTAACTACATTTTTTGTCATTTTCGTTTTTTCTATTATCAAGCCAAACTTTCTTTCAGTTTTATTGAGTGACTATCTTCAATGTACAAAAATTGCGTTAAAAAAAATAGTAGTAAAACAGACTTGGGGTCGAAAAAAACCGTGATTCAAGGTTTTCCATCTTCACCTGCAGTTTCATCGTAAGCAGGGTGTCTACATCCTTGAAAAACCTGGAAGTCCTGAAAATCTCGGGGAATTTTTTTTCTCCTGGAATATCCTGGAATTCTCAGGGAATATTAAGTTCACTCAGGGAATTTTTTCTGAAAGTGATCAATTGGAAAAAAATATTCTGCAAATTTAAAACTCAGATTAAATTGCAAAAAAAAATCTAGTATATTTTGCGAAATGATAATAAAAATCGTATCTCGGCGTAACACACCTGGAAAAATAGAAAAAAATAGCCTAGAATATCCTGGAATTCTCAGGGAATTTCAGATCCTGACTTGAGTAGACACCCTGGTAAGACCCAAATCATCAAGATCCTGCATAATATCGACAAATATGAGAACACAAAAAATTTAAAAAAAATTCAGAGTCCATGAACCCGTCTTAAACAAAATTCCGTTTCACCCGGCCCGGCGAGCCCTGATTAGAGTGCAAATTGCAGACATTGCCGTCTCCGTTTCCGTCTCCGTCTCCGTCGCTCGTTGCGATTGGGCAGCGCAGGCGTAGCTCACGTCTCACGTCTCACGTCTCACGTCGTCGTCGCGTTGTATCCCGTCTATTGCGTAGGTCAGTGCCGGCGTAGAGGGCGAGAGGGCGCTGCGAGGAGAGGAGAGCAGCGTGAGCGCGGAGCCTGATGATATGAGGCAAGGAGGCAAGGGGGGGTGGATCGCGAATTGCCCGAGTGCCCGAGTGCCCGAGTGCTCGTTCAGCTTACGGTTAAAGCCACTGCACTGTACCGTGTCCTATGTGTTCGTACATACCTACCACGTACGTGTACGTAGCCCCTCCCGGTCGAGCGGCTCTCGCCGACGCGAGGCGTCCCGCGTCCAAGGTCAAGGTTTCGCGAAACAGCTGCGACTCGGATCCGCGCGAGCCTTCTCAAATTCCTCTCTCCGTAACGTCGTGGAGATTGGACAGAACCGATTTCCGCGGTCTTTTAGTGAATCAGCCACTTCGGTGACTTCGATCATACAAAAAAAAAAAAAAAAAAAAATAGAATTAAGTAAAGGAAGAAGAAAATTGATTTCGCCAGACGTGAAACAAGAATTGGAAAATCGTCCAGAAGTAATTTTTAGTCTTCTTCTTCGTTGTGGGACAAAAAAAGGATTCCAATTTTGTGATGACCGATTTTTTTTTTTTTTTTGCGGGAAAATATGAAATTGAAGTAAATTAAAATTTGGAGTTGAAAGCTCGAAGGGAAAAAAAATTGCAAGATCGAAAAAATCCTGCAGTAGCTTCGCTTTTTGGGGTATTAATAGATTTTTCTCAAATGTAACAATTTTTTTTTGCAAAAGTCGCTGAAGATAACAAAAATTGACAAAATTAAAAATCGAAAATTGAAAATATGCTGCAGGATAAAATTTCTTTTTTTTTTTTTTTATTTTAATTAGATGTTATTTTTTTTGTAGTGTTTTTCATTTTCCTTTTTAATTTAGCAAATTATCCAACAAAAAGACGAAAAATATGTCGAAAAAATTTGTCGGAAAAAAAATCGAAAATATCCTGCAGTAGCTTTTCAGTATTATATCTGTCAAAATTTCGCAATTTTCATTGCAATTGATGAAACAAAAATTTCTATTCGACGCGAATTTTCATTTTTATTTTTTTGTATCTGAGATTTTATCCGTTACATCTTTTGGTGACATAAAAATCTTCGAATCGATACGGGAATAGTATAGAGAATGAGAAAATTGGCAGAATGAGAGAAGAGAAATAGCGGAAGGAAGAAGGAAGAAGGAAGAAGGGGGGCGCAGATTTGTTATCGCAAACGGGTAAACATGCTCCAAGATAGTATTATGACTGTACGACGAGGTTCGGTGTGTAAGTTGATACGACGTAGTAGATTTTACACCCAACCTGCTCTTATACGAGTAGTGGTTCTACGTACGACAGGTGACAACAGGTTGAATGATTGTTTATTTTCAGAAACGGTATTTTCGCATATTTTCTTATACCTGTTCTTTTTATTATTATTATTATTACTATTAGTATTATTACTTTATTCCACCTCAGTGACACCATCTCGCCACTTCACGACCACCACCAACCCCCTGATTAACCTGCTTATCTTTTTGCGCAGTGCAATTATATATATTTTAGTTGATTGCAAAATTATTTGCAATCAACTAAAATTATTATTCTCATTATATATGTGTAGTATCATTTAGCAATTTTAAACGGTTTTTTCACTCGTAATCTGCAGCATTATTAATTTGCCAAAAGTGAAAAACCGGATTGGGTAAAAAAGAAAATTGATCATTCAGATTAGATACTCGAATTTCGCCTCAAGTTTAGGATCGAACGATTTTTTTCTTGCCGAATTTTTCAGAATGAGAAAAATAATTGCTATTTAATTATTGAGTTTATTAATATTATCGCTATCAATGAACTGTGACAAATTTTTTTAATTAGTCATTTTTGTAATAAATTTAGATAAAAATCTTGTGGCTCAATTGAATTTTGATGTTGCAGAAATAATCGAGATAGCAAAAAAAAAAAAAAAGTAGATTCCGAAAAGTGTATCGTAACCAGTGATATTGCAAAAAAGAATGCGAAGAAAGTTATGATGGTTACAAAAAAAAAAAAAAAGAAAAAAATCCCCTGACTGTGTAAAAGACAATTTTCAAAGAATTGCGTAGCAAAAATAAAAGGAAAACATACCTTTATCAATATACCTGCTATCTCATGCTTCTCGGCGCAGAACCATACAGATATCTCGCAATATAATAATCAGCAACAAGTTAATTGCCGTTTTTGTTGTTGATCAGATTTTGTATGATTTCTATTTTTTCAATTTTATTTTGTTTTTTTTATCAGTTTTCGCACGTATCAACACAGCGTATGATTTATCGCTGTCTATCATATGTAAGGTCGATGACCCTGCGGGATAATGAGCCTGAGCCGCTGCACCTACGCCGTGTAGGTATAATTTTGCGTTGCAAAATATCTTTAGGCCAGCGGCGATTGATAAATATTAGAATTTATTTTTCCCTATTGAGATCCGTGACCAATAATTTTCTGGAGGATTGTTTGTTCGGTAGTTTAACCCGTATTAATGACACCTAAGTAGTCAATCATGATAGTCACACCGGGCCAATTTGACCCGAGCCAATTCCAGCGAATACTAAAGCAAGACGACGAGTTATATTTCCGTAAAAAAATTCGGAGATGTAATTTGAACATTGAAAAATATGATCTCGTCGATAAAACTGGAAATTCTTGGTTTTCAAGCACTAAAAAAAATTTCTGAAAATAAGTGTTCGGAAAAACACGGTTTTCTACTCAAAAATTTCATAACTTTTTCAATTTTGAATATTTTTACACACAAATTTAGAACGATGGAATTATTATTCAGATCTGTGATTTATGATTAGATTGAAAAAATTCATAGCCGGATTTTTTCCGCAGCGAAATTTATCTGAATCTGAAACAAAAAGGCCATACTCGATTCGATTGCAACTGGGCGCCCAGGTAAAATGAATAGTTGCGAAAGCGATATTCAATTTTTTGCCATTTTATACACAGGTTCGCGGAATGGCGACATTTTTTTTTCTTTTTTTCTTTATCTTTTCCCTAATTTCGGTGTATATACCCTAAGAGAGAGAAACGCGCCAACTTTCAAAAGTTTCACTATTTGGCAACCCGCTGGGCTCAGTGAGCTCAGGTGGAGTCGCTACCGTGACGAAAACGATCCCTGCGATAATATCATATTCATGAAACTGTTTTTGGTTCTTTTATACTCGAATCATAACGTTTTAAATTTTAGACGTAGATTATCTCGCCTCCTCTTCATTAGCGAGATCGCGCCTTCTTCTTGTAACCGTAACCGAATAATTATAATGTACTCGGATTCCACAGGGGTCAGTCTTCCCGATTTTTTTATCACAATTATTGTCACACTATTAGAAAAATGCAAAAAAATACCGTTTTTAATTTCCGCATATTCGCACGAAGCAATAATGAGCCACTTTCTACCCTAGGGCTTCTTTTTTTTTCTCGCGCATGCGCAATTCGTAATAACTTTACTCACAGGCCCGCCAGTGGCGCCACACAATTTAGATTCTGAAGAACTATTTTCTCTCCATCTTCAACTTGTATGAATCGACTTTGCGTTGGAATTCTTCACGCCAAAGTCGAGGTTTTTAGGGTTGAAGGTGAAGCTGAAGCTAGCAGCCAAACATTTCCGAATTATCCTGAATAAAATCACGGGTTGAAGGATCTTTCAGATCGTAAAAATGAATCCATTCAGAATTTGTTTGTTCATTTCGAGTTTATTGGACCAAATCTTTTTTGTCCGGAAATATAAAAATTTTATTTCCAATAAAAGAGAGTTAATGTATCATTAATTGAATCACAGGAGATTAGGATGTAGCGTAATTATTCAAATTGAACGAGATTTTACTATTTTACTATCTTTTCTCCACCTTTTTTTTAAAGAAAAGATCGTAAAGCCTGTATCAACGGGTTGTATAATTAGCATTCAATGTGATTAAAGAGTTTCCTCCATCCAAATTTTATGTCCTTCTAATCGAATTTTTGGTCTCTTCTCTTTTTTTTATCTTCTATCGAATCTAATCTAATGTTAGACGCTCTAAAGTGGACAGAATTTCAGATAAAAACGATCATGATTACGTATATAATATTAGTTGATGATGAAAGTCACAGAAACGAAAATAACAATTAGTAATAATTCTCTCTTTAATCGATATAATCAATATAAATTATCCAGAAGCTACAATAAGGCAGTAAAAAGTTCAGTCATGGAGCTCAGGATGGAAAAAACTAACATTAATGAATCATCATTGATTATGATGATCTCAAAATTGATATAAATGATTCTAATTAATATCCTGAAATATATACTACAAAAATTAACGAGCCAACCCTTTTCTTTTCCAAAAATTCAACTCGATTAAAAATCCTGTAACTTTGGAAAAAAATGGGGGAACTACGCTGATGATTAAATTCGATCATCTAGTTACGTTGGTCAAACTTTTCAAAACACTTTTTCGTTCAATGCTTTGTAATTCGATGATAAAAAAAAATCTTAGAGCAGATCTTAAAAACAGAATTTGAAGGGAACATTCAGAGCTTGAAATTTCTCGTTCAATGAATCTGCAAAAAAAATTATACCTTCCCGTAAAGCACTTTGAAGCTCGCTTCGAAGTAAAACTTCACTTGAAAAATTCGTCTGAAATATTCGTTTTTAACGAGCTTGGGGAGGGGGGGAATTGATTCCGAAGCTAATTTTTTACGGTTCAACAGGATCGTTTAATACAATCAAAGGTACAAACTTGTGGTGTGTATAAGCTGCCTCCATATCGCGGTGGGCCAGCGAACCGCTACGTATGTCGCAACGTTCCGACTTGAGGTACGGTTATTTTTTTATTATTCTTTTTTTTATTCCAATTTTATTTCTTTTTTCTTCCTTCACTTTATATACGTCTTTTTTTTCTTTTTATATTTAATTTATTCTCTTCCTCTTACGAGCGTAGGTATACATATTACGGTGCAGTCGCCGCAGCATCCACAGTTCGCCTCGCGATCAGCGTAGGCGGTCCTGTCTGACCGGGACCGCATCTCTTCTACTCAATGTCCAAAAACAGAGGATTAAGATCGCCATATAAAACGGAGGAATATAAAAAACGAAACGTTATTCAATCCGACTTTCCCCGCGATGATTGCGAACGGGAATTATTGAAAAATAAAAAATGGCAATCAATAATTTATATGCACTAAGAGTATTACTTATTATTATTACAGGTATTAAGAGTTTTGTTGTTGTTAACAAAGTTCGTTAACAGTTAACGAATCGTATATTTGTATATAAGCAAATATACATTTAGTCATAGCTAAGAAATCATTCATTTGAGTGTATTTCTTTGTCTCAAATGAAGATTTCTTAATAGTTAACGAATCATCAATGTCCTTAAAATTCTCGTCCAGTTACATCAGACGATCAAACACGATAATGAAATGAGGATTTCTTAATAGTCAAGAAATCTTGTATTTCTATTCAAACTGCACGTGTTGTTTCAGCAGAACGATCATGAAGTTCAACTATTAATAGTTAATAAATTGTGCTTTTATATCATTCCAGTTATCTACGAATGATGATCTTTTTTTAGACCAATCAGGTATTGACTCAGAAGTCATGTCCCAATTTTTCTTTCACGTGATAACTGACTGTTGGATTGTCTTCACTATTTCCACCGAAAAAGATAGTGCATACCTAAAATATGCTGCCCAAACAATGCCCAGGAACGGGTTCGCCTCGAGCTTCGAATGACGCGCCTCACGTCGGTGAATGTATTATGACTGGCGCGTTTTTACTCGCGAGAGTGTAGCTAGAGTATTCAGCGCCGCTCTCACCTCTAGCGGCAAGCGTACAGACTACTACGCACGCATTACATCAAATCTCCAACCCTCATGTAAGATTTGTTAAATGTTAATAAATCTGTATTTGAGGAGACATCGTGTGATTTCTGTCTCAACCGAATGCTTTATTTAATGTGAATACTACGGAATTTCCACAGTAGTAGAAACAACATGTATATTTACTTCATGTTAAGATATTCTTTCACAGCTAACGAATATTTCGCGAAATTTTCAAATAAATGCGTTTATTTGGTATAAAGAAACTCTTTTCTCAGTATACTGATGCATCGATCATCCGCGAAACTTGAAAATATATCAAATATTCATTCATTTGGGAAATTTTAGAATCTGAAATCCATCAAATTTATAGTTTATTTTCACTAGAAATTCGTTCATTGCTCATTTAATTATGTCATAGAAATTTAGCTATGATTACATCTTCTCTCTGTTCTTCATTATTTAAGTATTTTCATAATATATACTCTTTCATATATTTATATCAATATTATCACATAATTGAACGAACATGAAGAAAATTAGTTAAATTCTATAAATTCAATGAATTCTTCACTCCTAAACTTGACTCATGACTCAAAAATCAAATTCTCAAAAACTCAGCTGCGAGACGAGGTTGTTTTCCGGTTTTTAGAAGCCAGAAGAAGGTGAAAGAAAAAAATTTAAATTATTAGTAAACAAGTACCTAGACTGTGGCATGCATCTAGATTTTTCGCCGAAGTGCTGTAAAAATATCTTGGACCTAGTGTGCGGGCCCGCGGCCAAACAACCTCGAAGAAGAAGCTATACTCGCGAGCAAGATGTGTGGAGAGCCAAGGCCTTTTTTTCTTGGACATGAATACGCGATGAAATTTTGTTCCCTGATTTTGTTTCGTTTTTTGTAAATTTTTAGGAAATTAGCGGACCAAGGGAACCAGATTAATCAATTTTTGATCCCTACCAAGGAGGAATTCTTTCTCGCAAACCTCGAAGACAGCGAAAAAAATCGATAGAAAAAATCAAATTTTCATTTTTATTTCAGTTCAATCGACTATATTTCCGGGAAAATTTTTGATATCGATGTACGATACATTTTTTTTATTCCTCAGTTACATTGCGGTACAAGAAGACGTTTTTTTTTCCTTTTTCAAATTAAAAATATATAAGAAGTTCAATTAAATGGGCAGTAAGAAAAAAAATCTGTACCAGACAAATTGTCGGAATAAATGACACATTATACGTATTCTGCAGCGAATATTTCGAAATAGTAATTGGTAGAGGTAGGTAATGAACTGTGAAGCTCGAGAATATTGGTTAATAATTCATTCGTCTCACCAAGTGGTGGAAAAACATTTTAAAATCTGTGGCTAACAATGATTCAAAATTCTCATTCGATCGCGAGAAAGGTAAAAATTTGAAGATTCTTTTTTTTTCATAGACTTTTTACAAGTTGATTGTTAGTACTTTTGATAGAATATAGAAAAGTATTCAAAGTAACGATTCGTCGATATTCAGAGCCAAAATCAGGCAGGGGTCAATTGGACCCGGTGTGACAACGAAGGACAAAAAGAAGTGTTATTTCTCTTCAAAAATTCTCCATTTCCACCGTCAATCTAAAACAAAATGAAAAAAAAATCCCTAAGAAGAGACGTAAAAAAAAAAGGGAAGGAAGCAGGCATTTTTTTGTCGAACGCCGAGAAGAATTCTCCAAAATCGCGCGAGCCAAAAGACCTGCTCCTTCCCATGGTACATGCAGTGTGAATTCTCAACGATGATGTAGTGTGAAGTTAGAGCTAGAATCGGGAAACAAACTTTCAGACAGTTTTTAACCGACTTCAAAAAAGGAGGAGGTTCTCAATTCGGTTATATATTTTTTTCTTTTGTTACCTCATAACTCCGTCATTTATTAACCGATTTGGAAAATTCTTTTTTTATTCGAAAGGGTATACTTTCAGATTGGTCCCATATAAATTTCGTCAAAATCGGTTGAGTAGTTTGGTTTTGAAGTCGGTTTTTTTGTCACTCGTGACGCTTGTGAAGCAATCTAACCGTCTGAAAGCTTATTTCTAGCTTCTATCCAACTTCAGGCTCTACCATCGTTAGGAAATCACCCTGTACGTTATTTTCTACCACATATTATGCATTGAAAAGGAGAAAAAGTGAGGTTAGAACCATTAGAACGGCGTTCTCCGCTAGGGGCAGCACCTTCTCGCTTTATTTCACCGTTACTATAGTTACGAGAGTTTTTATGTCCCTGCTACCAGTTTTTTTTTCCTTCCTGGAAAGATTTTTTCTTCCCGGTCAAAAAACTGACTTCCATCCCGTCAAGGAGGGCAAAAAACCCGGGTTTTTAATGCGTATTTGGTAGAAACGTCTGCATATTCCAGTAGCCCGTTTAGTTGTACGAGGCGCCGGCCTTGATCCTTGGCGCTGCAGTCGCCGGTTCCATTTGTCAGCGTTGGTTAGCATGGCTTAGCATTTGTTACCGGTGCAGGTCGTAACACAGACACACGGAGCCCTGCGAGTGCGTATTACGTTTATTACACGCGTCGTATGCATGTGTGAGGATATCTACACATCCATCTAGAGACTAGCTTCACTCTACCTTCGCTACTTTCACTAACAATAAGTGCCTTTACCTCTCAACTCGAATTCGCCCGGTTTTACCCGAGACCACTCGAGATCCTACGATCACAACCGAACCGGTCCGAGCAGAGATCGGTTCTCAACTTTCAAACTTTGCTTTATTTTTCATTATCATTTTTATCGGCATTGTATCACGATCTTAATTCTTCAAGATAGTAAATTTTGCTTTCCGGATATGAAAAAATACTCTGACATTTTTTTTAAAATCAATATTGAATAAAAAAATGTGTATTTACAAGTAAATTGAAAAAAATTAACACAGTACCTGAAAAAACATTTTTTTTTCTTTATTACCGTCTTAAAATTAGTAATACACAAAAAAAGTTAAAAAAAAACCCGTTGAATACACAGAAAATGAAATAATGTCTAATGATTGCTTGACTCGAGTAAAAGTTTGTTTGATTTGACTCGATATGCATACGAATTATTCACTTGACGATAGACAAGTAAGTTTTTTAATTTACTTGGATCGAATTGAATAAAATTTTCTGAATAACTGAATAAATAAATATAAATAAAACGATTTTCTCCCAGTTATCGACACTATCTCGATCAATTTGAAAACTTTCACAACCGTTGATTAAAAAATGACTGATCAAATTGATTCGGATTTTCTATAATTTATTTATACAATTTAGTAGAAAATAAAACTGTCAATAATAGCTACATTCACCCTAATTGTCCATCTTTTTTTTTATTGATGTAATGAAATTGGGGAATTGAACAATTTTTTTTTAAATTTTCAATAAACTTTTTCCTATTATCTCGTTCATTTATTTCTTTTATGCTACGGATTACATAGGTAGTGATAGAGTGGGTGCAATCGGATGGATTACGGCACGTAACGTTCCACTAGACTCTATGCACAGGTGTGCTGCTATTATTCTAATTCTAATTTAAAAAAAGAGGAAAAAGAGTGTAAAATCCCGCGTCTAGTTTCTAACTGACCATTAGACCCAGTCAAAGGTCCACCGCGACTTTTGGCTTCTACGAGCTCTTGTGCAGTGATTCGTGAACCGCGTAGTACGACGTAATCGCCTCAGCGTGTCAAACCCGACACGTGTTACACCGCTCTCTCGCTCCAAGGGAGGGGAATTCCGGGGCGCCAAAATCTCCACAAATTTAAATTAAATGAAATCTTATCAATTTTAATATTTTTTCCAATATTATTCAATGCAGAAGATTAAAAAACAAGAATTTGATCATTTGATTAAATTTTCAATTAAAATAACTACAATTCAGTTATTAATTTTAAATGTATAGAAAAGACAAAAATCTTAGAATCTTTATCATAAAATTTTTCAAGATTTTACTCCGGTTCGCTTATTTTTTATTTATTTTTTATTATTATTATTCTACAGCAATTTGGAGAATGAAAGAAATTGGAAATTCTTTTCGCCTCGTCATGGACAGTTTCCCGCGGATAATTGCGAGGGTCGCGGAATTTCTGACACGGGTTTTAACCCCAGTCTCGTTGTCAGAGCTTCGAGACAGACAGCCCGGGGTCTAGGCAGCGTGGAGATGTTCGCGGGCAGTTGAGCACCACTCTATCATTTCTAGGTTACACGCGCAGCTCTGAGTTTCACTTTTTCAGCTCGTCGCGCCCGCCACACGCTGCTGATTCTCTGCTTCTAACGACGCGACGGGGGCCTCGAATACCCGGCCCTCCGCGGCCCTTAGACTCCCCCTGCCCCCCCCCCCCTGAACCGCGGATCTAGCGGAGAGTCGCGCTTCTTGTGATACGATACGTTTCGGTATACAGATTATAATAAATATATTGTTTATATCGTTATTATTATTTTTTTTAATTTTTTTTTTAGATAATTTTTTTTTAGATGATTTTTTTAGATGATTTTTTTATATTATAGGTATGAAAATTTTGAGCCAATTAATTATGCAAGATTAATTAATTATATGATATTGATAGTTTTACTCGCATCTTTCTATTGATGTAGTTTGTTTTTGGGTGAAATTTTATTATGTATTCTTTGACTGGTTTTTTACCTAACTATCGATGATCGATGGTATTCATAAATTGTTGAAATTTGAAGATTTCTAATTTCTAGCTGTTTTTTTTTTTTTTTATTTTACTAATTTAGTCGCTGATTTTAGAGTTTGCATTTTTTTGATGGAAAAAAAAAAATGTTTCTGAAACGATTTGAAATTTTTTTTACTGTCAAAATGTTTCGACGCTCTGATTTAACTAGAAAATCGTGAATTTTGAAATATCAACAATTCAAAACAGGATCGAAAATGTTGATTGATATAAAATGCGAATATTAAGAATTTTACGGTGTTTAGAAACATTCAAATTTCATCAGCAACAAAAATCAAGAACAACATAAAAAAAAGCATGAAAGTAGAAATTTTCAAAAATTGAAGGTAGATTGAAAGAAGGGAAAATTATTCTGAGTCTTTTGCGAGAGGTAATCATCGGTGAAAATTGTATACAAAAATCGATTTTCCGTTGTTTTTTTTTTTCAATAATCAAGAAAGAAAAAAAAGGCAAAAACTCACGTCAAAAAAGTATCTTTGTGTCCATCGTACAAATTACGATATTTTGCCAATTTTGTGAGTCTTGGTCTTGTTTAATTTTTATTCGTTCAACCGTTCAAAAAAAGAAAGTAAATAATTTATAATCCATATAAATACTCTTAATTTGTAAAAATTTAACCAAAATCTCGTTTCTTCGAATACATTATATCACGAACGTGAATCGCAATGGTACGAATATATAAAAATACGATCAAATTCACTGGCGAATATTGAATGAAAAATAAGAAATCGAGTAAAAAAATACATTCTTTCTCATTGCTTATTGGTACTGAACGATATTCATTCTCATCAATCCTTTTTTTTATATCATATGCAGCTGGTGGTGATGAAAAAAAAATTATATCATCCCGAATATACTTAAATATAATTTCAACAATATCACGTATCATATTATCATCAATATTGGATTTTTTATTTAAATACAATGAATATCAGGATAAATGTACACTTTAGTATCACTAATGAAAAAAAATAAATAAATAAATGTATGAAACGTTCTATAAATCTGTTATACAGTTTTCTTTAAGACACTCGCGAATAATAAAAATCATGGATTCGATGACGACCAAAGGAGAAGCAAAGCACTGAAAATAATGAATATCGTGTGATAACCACTGAAAGAAATGAGAGAGAAGGTGTTTTTTTTATTTTATATTCGATTTCATATTCATTTGAAATTCCTATATAGTCGAAGTTTCCATACATAACATATGTAATATCGAATCCACGTTTTATATCCAGGATCCAAAGTTTTATATTTCGCAGAGACTTTCCATCGGCTCGGTCTGGCCAGGGTCTTAGAACGGATTAACCGTCCGTTAGTTAGTCAGTTCCGCCTGTATATCTTCTCCTTAGAACAATTTATTCTAGAAACAATTTTTTACCCACCATATTCATCCTGTTCAACAATTGTTATCGTTAGTAAAAAGTAGTAAAGACCTTCGCTTGAAAGAAATCCTTTTATTTTCGCTCCGCTTTCAACTCAGGACAAGAAGAAGAAGTAGAAGAAGAATCTCGTCTTTTTATACCAAAATGAGTTCATATATTGCCTATACTTCGGTCAATTGGTAGAGAAATATCATTGGATGTCGCAATTTATGATTGAGAACTGTTTGAATTGGATAGTTTTCAAAATTGCTCAGTGACCAGGGTGGCAGCCCATCTGGAAAACCAGGAAAAACCGGGAAATGTCAGGGTATTCGGTGTCTCGGGAAAATGTCACGCAATTTAATGGAATTTAATAGAATCCAAGGATTTTAAAAACCTGGCCATGAAATTCAGATGCTATCACGGTCATAATTTTCCCCTTCTTCTTCTTGACGATTTTTATTTTGACATGAAGACCCGATGAAGATGAATTTCTCAGGTCACGCATGAACTAGGTGATTGAAATTTTTAGTGATTTCGGCTCGTATCGTGCACCAAAATATCAGGTAAAAATGACAATATCAGTCATGGAAAACCGGGAAATGTTAGGAAATTCTGTGAGCGGCATCAAGTGGCCACCCTAGTCTTTTTTAACTTCCCGTTTCTCTGTTTTCAGAGAAAAAAGGAAGTTATTGTGATCAACCCGAAAATAAAAAGTTGAGTTTTCACTAAATCTTCACGTTTCGAGGTCCAAAGAATCACCTCCGACTATTTTCAGTTCGACGTCTGGGTGTGTGTGTGTGTGTGTGTGTATGTGCGTGACCACATTTTTGTCCGCGCGATATCTCGAGAACGCGTGGTCGGATTTCGATCAACTTGGGCTCAATCGACGGGGCTTTTCTTAACTTAGAACCGATTAGATTTTGGCTTCGATCGGATTAGTACTCTTTGAACTATTCAAATAACAGAATTCTAAAAAAACGCAACAAAAATGATATCTTGAGAACGAATCAACGGATTTGAATGAAATTTGGTACCATATGGTTTTTTTGATCGCTGATCACGAATCTGAAGTCAGTTTTGCAAAATTTTCATTTGGCGTATTCGATATGCTGCAAAAAAACTAAAAACATTTGGATTTGGTTGAAACTTGGTACTCGTAGGTTTTTTGGGTCACTGATCACAAATTTGAAGTCAGATTAGCGAAATTAAAAATGGCGAGTCCGATTTGCTGGGAAAAATACTAAAAACATTCGAAATCTTACGGAAATTTGTACTCGAAGGTTTTTTGAACCGCTGATCGAGAATCTGAGGTCACATTTACAAATTTCAAAATAGCTGAGAACAAGATAAATAACGGGAAGTTCGAAGGCTGGCTCATAGTCAGCCCAAACCCGCTTGTTTTCTACCAAAACGATTTCATAGATCACTTAAACTTCAGTCATCAAGAGACTCGGTAGAGTCTCGCGCCAAGTAAATTTATTATACCATCAAAAAATGTCCAGGTTTTAAACCTTGCGTGAATAAAAATACAGCTACTAGAGGTGTCTTGCCCGCATTGTATAATAACAGCTGACGATGAAAATTGTACAGTTTATTATACAGGTTGCGCCACGGATCCGTCACACTTTTGCTTTCGCGTGCTGATTCTTTTTTTTTCTTCTCTCTTTTTTCTTATTATTATTATCCTATTACGTTTTTTTAATCTCTCTTTCTCACTCTACTTCATTGTTTCCTCTCTCTCTCTCTCTCTCTCTCTCTTTTTTGTCGCACAACGCGCTCCAACGACCATGTCTATACGTCACGAATCGCGCGTCGTTTCGCGTCACTCTATTGTAGCTCTACGTCATCGAAAGGGAATTTAGCACGACTTTAATCGACTCTCGCTCATCGTATGATCATATATTGGAATCGATCCACCGAAATTGAGGCTTGGGGCTAAAAAACGATGGCGAGAAATTTTTTATCTAGGTTGTAAATGATGTTTTTTTGAAAAACGTTCTATTTACATCGAGGCTGAGTTTTCTACGTGAAATAATGGTCAGATCCTATAATTCCGTGGTCATGAGTCCACGGAACAGGGGGTAATAAAAAACTGGCACGTATCGAGCGTATCGCGTAGGTAAAGAGACGGGGGTACATGGAAACGTCGAGTGAAACTCGTTGCGTTTAAGCGTGGCTAGAATAAACTTTGGATGAGTTTCGATGAGGGACTGACTGACTTTCGTTTTTTAACCTTCGTTAAGGTCGGTTCTGTTCCCTTCCAGCTCGCGATACTCTCAGGAGCAAACAGCACATGCGACATGCATGTACGCGTCTCCCTCTCTCTCTGAACGTGGACACGAGTGAAATACAGTCTTGCCCGAGTGTGTACGTGGTCGAAGGTGGAGGTGGAGGTGGAGGTTGAGGTGGAGGTGGAGAGGTACGAGAAAACGAAAGTGAAACTTTACCACCAGAAGAACGGACGTAACGAATAATATTAGCGACGCGTTGACACACTTGCAACGCTTACCGAACCAAGCAAAGCCAGCATCGTCGGTGTGTTTGGTGAACAAAAAATGCCGATTATAATGGCCGGTAGAAAATGAGGGGAAAAAATGAAAAGGGACCCTGCACGCGCTGCTATGACGCAGACGACTCTGTGAGACTGTTGGAAGTTCGAACGAGACGAAAGACGCTGAGGTCAATCTCGATAATCGTGTCGATTTATGGTAATATTTTACATCAGATTATGCATACACCGTGTTACACGCGATCTTGATCTTTGGAAACGCAGGTGCCTCTCGGTTCGATTGTCGATTCCGATGCAGGAGCATTTGGGAACTCGGTATACTCACAGAGTTTCGAAGGTTTGGGAGATACTTGGGGCTGAAACCCCCGGAAAAGTCTTTTTGAGCGGATTCTGCGCATGACAATTGCCGAAAAAAGACTTTTTACGGCAGTTCCTAAGTCGACTGTATAAAACGACGCTTTAAGGATCGAGAACAGGCTTGAAAAGTGACTTTTTACACGATATTTCGTGTCTGAAAAATTAACTTGTCTTGTAGCCTTTGATGGAAGATTATGAGAAACTGGAAGAGCCACTTTTTAGCGAATTCTGCGCATGACAATTGCCGTAAAAAGACTTTTTACCGCAGTTTTTAAGTCGACTGTATAAAACGACGCTTTAAGGATCGAAAACAGGCTTGAAAAAGTGTCTTTTTACACGAGATTTCGTGTCTGAAAAATTAACTTGTCTTGTAGCCTTTGATGGAAGATTATGAGAAACTGGAAGAGCCACTTTTTAGCGAATTCTGCGCATGACAATTGCCGAAAAAAGACTTTTTACGGCAGTTTTTAAGTCGACTGTATAAAACGATCCTTTGAGGGTCGAAATGAGGCTTGAAAAAGCGACTTCTTCTTACACCAGATTTCGTGTCTGAAAATGTACTCGTCTTGTAGCCTTTGATGGAAGATTATGAGAAACTGGAAGAGCCACTTTTTAGCGAATTCTGCGCATGACAATTGCCGAAAAAAGACTTTTTACGGCAGTTTTTAAGTCGACTGTATAAAACGATCCTTTGAGGGTCGAAATGAGGCTTGAAAAAGCGACTTCTTCTTACACCAGATTTCGTGTCTGAAAATGTACTCGTCTTGTAGCCTTTGATGGAAGATTATGAGAAACTAGAAGAGCCACTTTCAACAGGGATAAATGTATTTAAATGAACAACTTTCATTCTTTTATCCTTCAAGATTAGTTTGCTTTTTGGAATACACGGTATCAAACAATTTTTTTTATGAAAGTTCCATCACTCAAGAGTATCGTTCTAAATTTCGGCGGAAAAATATTGAAGATTGAAAAAGTGATGAATTTTAGAGTAGAAAACCGTTTTTTCTTTCAGGAATTTCGTTTCTACTTGGAAACCAAAAATTCACAGTTTCATCGACGAGAGCATATTTTTCAAAGTCCAAATTATGTTTCTGAACTTGAGCCTCAAATGTGTAGAGTCAACCGTCACTGCAAGTGGTTGATTTTTATTCTCATCAGATGCGGTGGCCACTGAACAGGAAGAACCTAAAAGTCGGGGAAAGATAATCATAAGGAAATCAAAATGGGGCCAGGAAAAGTCAGGATATCTTTTTCCTGTTTTTAGCGTTGACCAGACGGAGACAGGAAGTGTTGTATTGATTGTCCCGGATATCTCGATTTTTTTACTGTAAAATTGACAGACTAATAATAGACTTTCTGTAAATTGATAAGAATTTGATAAGAATAGAACGGAATAAAAGGAGTAAAACCGTGTTATCTCCATCCGTTATCGACTCCAATACTATTTTTGCTTTTCTGTTCACGAATGTTCGAAATGTCGAACCAACAGTCTATGCATTTGCATTGTAGAGTTGTTTTGTGTAACGAGAATATGTGTCGAATCTATATCGGGGCCACAGGTTTGATACTTGCATCAAACTATCATATGAGTCATTCCACGTCAAACCGTACGAAAACGGGTGATTTCTGACCACTAGTTCTCTGATTTTCAAATAATTTTTTATACAGGTTCTTTGGAACAAATGAATCAATGAAACAATTTTTATTTTATTTTTATCACCCTTAGTTTAGAAGTTACAAGGGGTTGAAATTTCGCGAAAACGCCAAAAAATCGAAAACACGCCCTCCTTCAACTGCTCATAACTACGGTTCTATTCAACCTACAGACTTCCGCAAAAACGCATTTTGAAGCTCTTGAATGGCGCTTTCGTGACATATTTATTTGATTCCCGCATAATCGATGATTCCATTTGTTATAAACAATTATATTATTTAAACGTGGTTTTCAAGGTGATTGTCACCTTTCAAAATTCCCAAAAAAATATGAGCGTATTCCTTGATCGATTCTCTACAAAATCCCAAAATTATAGACTGGAGGATTGATAAGAACTGTGTCAAAACAGCGATTAATTCAAAGCCGACGCCGGTGGCGCCCGCGACGCGCACTGTTTGGCGCGGTTCAGGGTGATACAAACTCAGGTTATGAAAGGCAAACAATTTATTGCACATTCTTGTATGATTGACTGACGATTCTACATGCTTGGATAAATTTCAGGATTGATTACTATAGTACCATGGTGGCCAATCTGCACTCCCAGAGCCCGATTCACTCCTGCCAGGTATACGTGCGCTCCTAAGCTTGTTACCCGTCCACTTAGAAAGGATTAATACCTGGCCACCTGGGACTACCTGGACTGAACGGGGGGTCGCATAGAACAATGGGTTCTTAGAATAATTTACCTGGTCAGATGTAAACATATCGAACGTATCCCCATATTCCTATGCCCAATTGCTCATGCCTATTGTCCGTTATCATAGGATCGACAGACCTTTCCTCAACCCAGGTAACAAGCTTACCTGACCCGCCCAATTATTTACTCCGGTTTCCGGGCTTTGAGCTCCCAAAATGGCCGACGTTGGCCTCCCCTGCTATAGTACAAAATTCATTTCGGGTTCTGAAAAGTCGGCAGTATAGAAATTGCAATGTCCTTCTGGGAAGTACATTCTAGTACCCACTTGCACGTCACCTATTGGTCTGAAATATTCAGGTAACTTCTCAGAAAGGGTCGTACCCAACCCTTGGAACCCCCCTCCATGGTTTCTTGGCAATTCTTCAGTGCTGTAGTCATACAATTCACGTTAGTATCGTTCCGAAGCGTGTTCGATTAACATCTGATGTTTGGTTTCAAAGTTTTCCATTGCAAATTTCCGTAGTGTTTTGCTTCATTATGGCATCGAATCAACATCACCGGTGTTTCAACCCGTTCAAGCTAGCGAAACACAATAAAAAATCGGTACCCCATTTGCGAAAAATAAATCCGTTGCTGCTGAAAAAATTGAGACCGGAAAATCACCCTCCGTCAGCGGAATCGAAAATTTGTGACACATGCCGACTGAAACTGATTAAAATGCCCAATCTAAGTGAAACCAGTGAAAGTTCTGTGCTTAGTGAGGATCCACAACCCAGCACAAATGCAATACAAGGGCCGGACCGTGATGAGGACTCAGCATCCACCGAAGACTTCGTTGATATTGACACATTCAACGCGACTTTACTTGGACTGGGAGAAACACCAATTAATAAACGAAAACTGCCGCAGAAGAGATATTCTCAAGATAAATGTCAAAAACTACAGAAGACACTGGCTTCGAAAGTATTTCACGTGGAACAAGAGACTGAAGCAGAGATCGAGGAAGCAGAATCCTCAATAATAGAAAAATTGAAAGAAGCGTTTGCTGGAACAAATGATCGGAATAAGAAAATTGGAATCTTGACGATAGTTTCCCACTGGACATTTTCAAAAATTGAGCAGCATTTTGATGCTTCCAGACACATGATTACCGTTGCCAAGAAGATGACGGCACAGTACGGGATTTTGTCTACTCCTAATGGCAAATCCGGTAAGAAGCTGGATCACGCAACTGAGAATTGCATTCTGGATTTTTATACTTCCGATGGTATAAGTCGTGTCATGGCGGGCAAGAAAAATTACGTGACGGTTAGGGAAAATGGCGAAAAAGTACAGAAACAGAAGCGGTTAATTCTCAGCAACTTGAAGGAAACGTACGAAGTTTTTAAAAAAAAGTATCCAGACATGAAGGTTGGCTTTTCAAAGTTCTGTGAATTGCGACCGAGGCATTGTGTACTTCCTGGAGCTAACGGGACCCATTCAGTTTGCGTCTGTGCAATTCACGAGAATGTCAAGTTATTGTTGGATGGAGCAAGAATAGCACACCTGACAGCTAAGACACCTCAGCCAGTCAATAATTATAAAGATTGTCTGGCCCGAATGCTCTGTAATCCACCGTCGACAGATTGTCATTTGAAGCAATGTTCAAATTGCCCAGGAACGGAAGGTTTGATGAATCAGCTGGAAGAGGTATTCGAAGCCGAATTGATAGATACCGTGGTGTACAAACAATGGACATCGGTAGATCGAACAAACTTGGAAACCATTCAATCGACTGTTGAAGAATTCTTGATAAAACTGGAAACAAAACTAGAACCATTGGTTACGCATGCGTTCATCGCTCAGCAACAGTCAGCTTATTTTGCCGAAAAGAAGGAGCAGTTGCAACCAGGAGAGTGTTTAGTAGTGTGCGATTTCGCGGAAAATTACGCATTTGTAATTCAAGACGCAATTCAGGGTGTGCATTGGAACAATGACCAAGTCACTTTACATCCTTTCGTTGGTTATTACAAAGAAGATGGCATAATGAAGCATAAAAATTATATTGCGACTTCCGAGAGCTTAAAACATGATACCGTCGCTGTTCACCTTTTCCAAAGACATTTTGTGAATTTTTTGAAACGAGATATACCAGGATTGAATAGGATCATTTACTTCTCCGATGGAGCCAGCGCACAATATAAAAACAAAAAGAATTTTTTGAACGTCTGCTTTCACGAAGAAGACTTTGGGGTTAGTGCCAAATGGAATTTCTTTGCCACTTCACATGGAAAGGGACCTTGTGATGGTATAGGAGGAGCCCTGAAAAGACTAGCAACTAGAGCCAGTCTAGAGCCGAATCTTCAGGAACCAATCAATACTCCACGCAGATTTTTTTCCTGGGCGAAAAATAATCGAAACATAAAAAACATCACAGTAGAATTCTTCACGCATGATGATTATGCGAATGAAACCGCCGCATTAAAAGCTCGGTTTGAAAAAGCAATAGTGGTCCGTGGCACACTAACGTTCCATTGCATTAGGCCAATATCGCAAAAAAAAGTGTCAGCCAAGAGATACTCAAACGCAGAAACCTCTGTCGAGGCCCTTGTTTCTAAGTGAACGTTAGTCATAGTCGCTACTTAATACAGTTATAATATACATATACTATATAATGTATAATGTATAAAATACTTTTAGTCATATGATTCACTTAATATTACTTTGATATTCAATAAACAAATATAAATTAAATCGTTATTTGGTTCGTTCAATCCTTTGAACGTTGATTATAGTCACTAGTTATTAATTAAACACATATATAATAGTTTTAGCCATATAATTTACTTGATGTTACTTTGATATTTAATAAACAAGTAGAAATTAAATCGTTATTTGGTTCATTCAATTCTTTTAGTATATATTATACATTAGGCACTCCATACTCTCCATTTGCCCTTTACGCCGCGTCACAGACCGTGTCGATTAGCGCCAGCGCGCACCGTCACTTATAAATCAATCGCTGTTTTGACACAGTTCTTATCAATCCTCCAGTCTATAATTTTAGGATTTTGTAGAGAATCGATCAAGGAATACGCTCATATTTTTTTGGGAATTTTGAAAGGTGACAATCACCTTGAAAACCACGTTTAAATAATATAATTGTTTATAACAAATGGAATCATCGATTATGCGGGAATCAAATAAATATGTCACGAAAGCGCCATTCAAGAGCTTCAAAATGCGTTTTTGCGGAAGTCTGTAGGTTGAATAGAACCGTAGTTATGAGCAGTTGAAGGAGGGCGTGTTTTCGATTTTTTGGCGTTTTCGCGAAATTTCAACCCCTTGTAACTTCTAAACTAAGGGTGATAAAAATAAAATAAAAATTGTTTCATTGATTCATTTGTTCCAAAGAACCTGTATAAAAAATTATTTGAAAATCAGAGAACTAGTGGTCAGAAAGCCGTTCGGTTTGACGTGGAATGACTCATATAGCAGATTTCATACGGAAGTTGAAGAATTTTCATGAATCTTGACACAATTTCATAAGATTTCTTGCTACTTCTCATTCTATATTTCGTAGAACTTTACTTTTACCACTTTTACGTCTTTTACCTCTAACTCACGTGGTTTTCGTCACTAATATCAAAACCTTTCGAAAACCTCGATGTAACAGACAAGTAGATAT
This sequence comes from Euura lappo, assembly GCA_018257835.1. Taxonomy (NCBI): domain Eukaryota; kingdom Metazoa; phylum Arthropoda; class Insecta; order Hymenoptera; family Tenthredinidae; genus Euura; species Euura lappo. The sequence goes on along the minus strand of JAEUYN010000434.1, from coordinate 10,955 downwards.
AAATGGGCAATTCCACCAATTATCAACCAATGTTTGGGCCTGAAAAAATTGATTTGCCTCAATTTTTTTCCTCGCATTCTGTGAACCGAGATTGGCAGATTCACCAAGTTTCAGCCAAATAGGACTCACCGTTCACGAGGAATACGATATTCAATTTTTAGGATAAATTTTTTTTACGCATTTTGAACGTACTTCCAACGTCACAATAAAAATTCGAAAAAATACGTTTTTCATGTGAAAAACTCTCAGCTTTTCGAATCCATTTTTCATTCTTCACTATCTCTGCTGAAACCAGCTCAAAAACACGTTTTTTGACAAAAAACAGCGATTTCTCGATGTGCTCAATGTTTTATCATTCTTTTGAATTTTTATTCTGAAAGCTGAGATTTTTTCAGTAAGAAACCCAAATTTTCAGAGTGGGACGGCTAGTGGTCACGTGTGAGCTACGATTAACCCCTTGGCAGTGAGGCAAAAATGGGATTTTCGTGCCACTTTTGTGTTTGAAAAAAAAGGCTTATTGAAATTTTCTTCCGCCATATTGGATCCGCCATTTTGAATTTTGGAAATCTGACGTCATATTCGGATCCAGCGACCTCGAAAACCTGAAGTTACTCACTTTCATCGGAATCAAACTGTTTTCCGAATTTGCGTCCGCCATATTGGATCCGCCATATTGGATCCGCCATTTTGAATTTGAAAAATCCGATTTCAGATTCGGATTCAGTGACCTCAAAAACCGTAGTACTGAGATTGTAGGATGAATGTATTGACTTTTTTTTCAAATACAAACGTGGCACGAAAATCCCATTTTTGCATCATTGCCAAGGGGTTAATCGTAGCTCACACGCGACCACGTAGCCGTCCCACTCTGAAAATTTGGGTTTCTTACTGAAAAAATCTCAGCTTTCGGAATAAAAATTCAAAAGAATGATAAAACATTGAGCACATCGAGAAATCGCTGTTTTTTTGTCAAAAAACGTGTTTTTGAGCTGGTTTCAGCAGAGATAGTGAAAAATGAAAAATGGATTCGAAAAGCTGAGAGTTTTTCACATGAAAAACGTATTTTTTCGAATTTTTATTGTGACGTTGGAAGTACGTCAAAAATGCGTAAAAAAAATTTATCCTAAAAATTGAATATCGTATTCCTCGTGAATGGTAAGTCCTATTTGACTGAAACTTGGTGAATCTGCCAATCTTGGTTCACAGAATGCGAGGAAAAAAATTGAGGCAAATCGATTTTTTCGGGCCCAAACATTGGTTGATAATTGGTGGAATTGCCCAAATGTACTATTGTCCTAAATTCAGATATATGTACAGTGTGATATAATACGCAGATTATGTCTCTCCAGAAGAAATCTAATCATCATTTCCGTCGTACAATCATTAAAAAAAAAGTAGAAAAATTATATAAACTATGCAATGATCATTAAAATCGAAGCTCTACCTACTTCATCATTTTTATTTTTTATTCTTTTTTTTATCGATATTCACACGTTTCAGCCTGAAATAATTAGGTCACGTTTTTTTTCTTCGTTGAATGAAAACGTGATTAAAAATGTCAAATGGTCTTTATAAATCTCATAGCATCGATGACGTCATATACCTAGTTGTAATTCTATGAATAATCAATGATTTCTTTTTGTCTTGATTTTTCCATCAATGATACAAAAGGAAAGAATGTTAAACCCAATTATTTTGTCTTGTGTGAAGAATGTGAAGTGAAGAAAAATGATAAAAAAAAGCTCAATCAACTGAACTTGAAGTTCAATATTGAATTTCTTCAACTTTTCAATGTAAAAAATTGTATGAAATTTATATGGATATTAGAAACTCTACAATATTGGCAAAACTATTTTATCACAAAATCTCACGAAAAATTGAAGCGTTTTTTAGTCTCAAATAGCTAAAAAAAATCAACTTGTTCAACAAATATTTTTTCAATTCTCTAATCCTCTTTTCATTCGTTGATTAGAGATACCGAAGATCCTATAGTATAGTATAAATGTAGTTCGGTGTACTATGAGTGAGTAATAATGATGGTTAATCGAAGTGATTCGAGACTTTCGCTGTTAAATAGTTCTGAAAAGCCGTTTGTCACAAGTCTCGATATTCTCGCGGGGCCCGAGGTTCCAAAGTGTGTCACCGGGCTACTAAGTGCAAATAAAATTGCGATCGCGTCGAATGTTTTCAGAGCCAGAGCGTATAGAGTAAGAGTAGCATAGTGGCTGTTGCTCGCGGTTCTGGGGGTTTATTGCGTAACGTGGGAAGTTTAGGTAAGTGTGTCACTGCGCGGTGGTCACTATACCGTACGTACGACGTCTGACCCCCTCCCTCCCGCCGCGGCACTCTCTCGCTATCCCTATAAAGCTCAATGCCGATTCAATGCCGACTATTAAAGACCCATGTACCCATACTGGCTATAAATACCCGCATTACGTATGCGCACACATAATATCAAACTTTCTTCTTCCCATAACGCGTGCAGATATATTTTGAAAATTTGACAATTTTGAACTATTAATTTTTTTTTTTGGCAATTTTAAGGGGACAAAGTTCGTTACAGGTCGAGAAATGGACTTTTTCAAAAAATCAGTTGTCGTAAGGTTTCAGGCACACGGTTGGTCCGATTGTGTCTGTCGACGTCTCATTTTATTCGCAGAGCAACCCTTCGTCGTGTGAATGAGGGAAATTGAAAAACAAAATTTTTGGACCAAGTTATCGGCAAAAGAGTGACTAGATTGTAGCTAAATTTCGATAACTGACCATAACTCATCAAAGGATTTTTTTTCTCAGTTTCCCTCATGCAGATGATGAAGAATTGCTCTCCGAAGAAAATGAGACGCGAAAGACATGATCGAATCAACCTTACGACAAGTGATTTTGAAAAAAGTCAATTTTTCGATGTGTAACGAACTTTGGATAAGATATTAATGATATTTGGATTATGTAGATTTGTTGAGGCACGCTGTACCGGTCCGGTTGGTTTTGATTTTGTTTATTCTCAGTCTCTAATCACGGCGATTTATGCTTTTCTCTTTCTCTTTTTTTCCACGTGGCGAGGCTATGGATGCGTGTCAGTAGGACTCGAACACTCGCAAAATACGTTATGTGCGATTGTTGTTACGTCAGCGGATCAAGATTCACTTTCGTTCTCTCCTTCTACCACGCGCGCGAGAGATCTTCGGGGATCTCTTTGCGCTCGGTGTGACTTTTTCTTGATATTATACCTTGCCTTGCCACTTCCGTTAGAGATTATTATCTACTCTTATACTTACTGTATAAAAGTATCTCTTTCTACCTCTAGAGTATACAGAAGAAGAAAAGAGATTTGCCAGCAGAAATTTAAGCGATTATCATCATCCTTCTTTTTTTTTTGTAGATCTGTATCAAATCGGAGGAAAAAAAATTGAGGCTATGGTCTTAATGGAATCTAATTTGTAGAGGGAATACAGCTATAATGTATTCGATGTCCCCATTTCTCATTGAGCACTATTGAAATTGAATAGTTTTCAAAACTTATCAATGATGAATCGAATAGTTTTCAGAAGTTATCAATAACGAATTAAATAGTTTTCAGAAGTTATCAATAACGAATTGAATAGCTTTCAGAAGTTATCAATAATGGATTAAATAGTTTTCAAAAGTTATCAATAATGAATTGAATAGTTTTCAGAAGTTATCAATAATGGATTGAATAGTTTTCAAAAGTTATCAATAACGAATTGAATAGTTTTCAAAAGTTATCAATAACGAATTGAATAGTTTTCAGAAGTTATCAATAATGGATTGAATAGTTTTCAAAAGTTATCAATAACGAATTGAATAGTTTTCAAAAGTTATCAATAACGAATTGAATAGTTTTCAGAAGTTATCAATAATGAATTGAATAGTTTTCAAAAGTTATCAATAATGAATCGAATAGTTTTCAGAAGTTATCAATAACGAATTGAATAGTTTTAAAAAGTTATCAATAAAGAATTGAATAGTTTTCAGAAGTTATCAATAATGAATTGAATAGTTTTCAAAAGTTATCAATAATGAATTGAATAGTTTTCAAAAGTTATCAATAATGAATCGAATAGTTTTCAGAAGTTATCAATAACGAATTGAATAGTTTTAAAAAGTTATCAATAAAGAATTGAATAGTTTTCAGAAGTTATCAATAATGAATTGAATAGTTTTCAAAAGTTATCAATAATGAATTGAATAGTTTTCAAAAGAATAATGAATCGAATAGTTTTCAGAAGTTATCAATAACGAATTGAATAGTTTTAAAAAGTTATCAATAAAGAATTGAATAGTTTCCAGAAGTTATCAATAATGAATTGAATAGTTTTCAAAAGTTATCAATAATGAATCGAATAGTTTTCAGAAGTTATCAATAACGAATTGAATAGTTTTAAAAAGTTATCAATAAAGAATTAAATAGTTTTCAGAAGTTATCAATAATGAATCGAAAAGTTTTCAAAAGTTATCAATAACGAATTGAATAGTTTTCAGAAGTTATCAATAATGAATTGAATAGTTTTCAAAAGTTATCAATAATAAATCGAATAGTTTTCAGCAGTTATCAGTAATGAATCGAATAGTTTTTCAAAAGTTATCAATAATGAATCGAATAGTTTTTCAAAAGTTATCAATAATGAATTGAATAGTTTTCAAAAGTTATCAATAATGAATCGAATAGTTTTCAGAAGTTATCAATAACGAATTGAATAGTTTTTCAAAAGTTATCAATAATGAATCGAATAGTTTTTCAAAAGTTATCAATAATAAATTGAATATTTTTCAGAAGTTGTCAATAATGAATCGAATAGTTTTCAAAAGTTATCACTAACGAATTGAATAGTCTTCAAAAGTTATCAATAATGAATCGAATAGTTTTCAGAAGTTATCAATAACGAATTGAATAGTTTTGAAAAGTTATCAATAATGAATCGAAATTTTCAAAAGTTATCAATAATGAATCGAAATTTTCAAAAGTTATCAATAACGAATCGAATAGTTTTCAAAAGTTCCCAATAAGAAATTTGGATATTGAATATTATTTTTCTACAAGGGATAATCGTTTCTTCGCTCTTCCTGGCTTATCAGGGTTTTCAACACTATCTAGCGCTAGTATTGAGGGTTTATTGACATTTCAAGGTGACTACAACAACTTGTTCTCTTTTCCGAAATCAGAGAAACAGGAAGTTAAAAAAGCTGCATTCCCTTCAACGAGGAGCATCTTCGATAAATTAAGTCATGACTGATTGAATCATTGCTTATCAACAACCGAACTCTTCAAAATCCATAAAAAAGGTTCTCTGTCTCCACAATGATACGTACGCCACACGTGGACATCGTACTCTCAACAATTACTATCCTATTACGTATGAATACACATATGTGATTTCTGTTACCGGTACACCGTATTCGTATTGTATAGTATTCACGCATAATATATCCCGAGGCTGTAGGCTGCCCACGATTATTCTAACCTCCAACCTAGTTACTGACAATCCAATCGTACATGTGGGCACCCAACCGGTTGCTGGTTCTCTGGATAGAACGATCATTTTTCTTCTCCACTTCCCCCCCCCCCCATTTTTTTTCTTCTAAATCGTAAAACTAGTACTACGCGGTTTTGATCCTTTACCGGGTCTATCGCAAAGTCACTTACACTTACTTAGTTACTTACCGCACGAGATAACTTTACCTGTACCGAACAAACCTGGGAGGAGCGGGACCGTGGTCACTTTTCCTTTTGCTATTATTCAACAACACTACTCGCCTCCTCTCACCTCACCTCACCTTAACTTAACTTACCTCACCTCACCTCAGCTTAGAGAGGTCGTCTGACCGCGTGGCTTTTAATTTAGTGAATGGATCGGAGATCCGACTAACTAACTCAGATGAATTTAGGCCACGGGAATTATTTATTTTTATTTTTTGGTTGAGATTGCTATTTTTCTCTTCTTCGTTTTTCTTTATTTTACACCGGTGGTCCTCAATATCCGACACACTTTTAAATTTCATGCACGGTGATCAGTGATTTTTAGAATACTTTCAGATGAAATCTTCGAATTACTTTCTTGAACTTAAAAATGATGGAATTCAATTGAATAAATAAAAAAAAAAAGATAGAATGATGAAATTCTCCAAAATTCAAATTTTAGTAACATTCTGAATTGTTTTTACATTTTCGTTGGTATCTCACTTCCGGTTGCTCCGAGAGTAAAAATGAATTGAATTGATTTTAAAGCTCATTAAATTCTCTACAAAAAAGATTCAGACAGTTTTTAACTTAGAATTGACTGTTGGGAAGATATAGGACTGAGAAGAAGAATTTCTAGATGAAGGGATCAAAGAATGATCGATCATTACACAGTCCGTCAAATTTCGAGCTTGATTTTGTTCCGGGATTCTGAATGTAGTTTCTGAAGCAAATTGTCTCCTTTTCGAGAAAATCATGTGTGAACATGGAAAAATGACCTATTTTGGCTATTTTTTACGTCTTGCAGATCAGAATGTAGAATTAGAATTCCAGGAATTAAATGTACGATTTTGAACCGATTTGCACGAAATTGCACTCAAAATTTGAAAAAAAAAAACGTTTTAAACCTTTTTTTCAGATTTTTTTTTCTTCAGAAAATGGATCTCAAAAGTTTGAGGAAATAATAATTCGAGTAATTTCGAGTGCGATTTTCTCAAAAACTTGACGTGTTAGAATATTTCTGTTCGCAAATCCTGAACGTCAATCGAAAAAGAAAACAGGCCTATTTTTGTGTTATAAAAAATTGTTTGTACTGAGCTTTGAAGTCTCTTTTTTTTATTTTTATAAAATCTGTGTAAATGAAGTCTGTATAAAATCCTTTGTACTCTAGTACTCATGAATAATAAACCGCAGAGGGAAACGTGTCGAATATACGGAAATGGCGGTGGCTTTATTTCCTGCTAGTTAAGTTAGGTTTAATGAAGTAGAGTGAATTAGTGAAGTACTGCAACAGAGAGAAGGGCGTCGATGTACTTTGGACCTTAGCTACTATGACGGTTCACAATTTCCCATATAAACCATATTCATCCATTGCTACAAACTCCTTAGTGGTCTTTTTGTGCATTCAAGAAGCCATAAATCCTGGCTCAGTATCCAATGGTACACTAAGTGCTCGGTACTCATAGCGGCTAATAGTTATATTATACCGTAGCGTTTTTATCTTCATTATACGAACACCGCTGTCGGTATGAAATCGTGGAATATAACATGAGGAAGAAAGCAGAAAATGTATAATTGTCTCAACAAATGTTTATTATCGAATTCGAAATTGCGATGAAATTAGGAACGGAGATTCAAAGCAACAACGTGCTAAACTTCTTTACTGACGCCAGTTTTCCCACACCAAACTTTCGTAACACCAGACAGACTTTCGTTTTCAGAATTACCGGGACTCGGCCCCGTTTCGGTCCCCCGGCTCATCGCGAACCAAACTTGCTGAAAAATAGACCTACTCTCATATTTTCTTGTTTTTTATTCAAGGCTTTGTCGATTCGGTTCTCACCGAAATCGAACCTTCTCCTTCCCATTTTAGCACGCTTTGATGAAAAAATCGAGACACAGAATCTCCTCGATCTCCTCTGCATCTGCGATAGAACTGGGAAAAGGCTCGCCTCCTTCGGCTCTGGAGGCAAAGCAATTGCGGTGACTGCGGTGACTGTCTGCCTGGTTGAGCTCACGATCCGTGACGATCCGTGACTCAGGATCTAGGCCAATTGTATAACTCCGCTAACGTTTCACTAAAACCATTAAATAATAGGCCACTACTATAACTCTTTAACTTTATACTTTACTTTACCTCTTTCTATTTCTATTTCATATATTATATTTCATTTATGTTATTCTGTTTGTTTTTCTAAAAAAACATTTTATAATAGTTTTTTAATAGAAGATGATGATTTTGATGGATTCAGGATTTTTAAGATTTATTTTAATATTTTGTTTTTTGCTAACGTAAATTTGAAAAACTTTGCAAAGGCTTTTATCGCGTAAATAAAGGGACTCGCCAAGTACATTAGAAATAATTCTTCCAATTTGAATGCATTGATACTCTTTCGACTAGGAAAGATAAGTTTTTCAATCTATGACTTCTATGACTATCTAAGACTTTAAGAGATCGTGAAGTTAATTGACTTTAACTGACTTTCATGTGACTTAAAAACTCGACGAAAGTCACTTAAATTTGACTGACTTCACGTGACTTGAAACTCAACAAAATTCACTTGAATTTTACTGACTTCACGTGACTCCAACTGACTTCGAGTGATTTGCACGTGACTTCAACTGACTTGCATTTGACAAAAGTAACTTGAATTCGACTGACTTCACGTGACTTAAAACCCGACAAAAGACACTTGAATTTGAATTTGATTTCGCATGATTGCAACTGACTTCGAGTGATTTGCATGTGACTTCAACTGGCTTCAATTTGACAAAAATCACTTGAATTTGACTGAATTCACGTGATTCCAACTGACTTCGAGTGATTTGAATGTGACTTCAACTGGCTTCAATTTGACAAAAATCACTTGAATTTGACTGACTTCACGTGACTTAAAACCCGACCAAAGACACTTAAATTTTACTAACTTCACGTGACTCCAACTGACTTCGAGTGACTTGAATGTGACTTCAACTGGCTTCAATTTGACAAAAATCACTTGAATTTGACTGACTTCACGTGACTCCAACTGACTTCGAGTGACTTGAATGTGACTTCAACTGGCTTCAATTTGACAAAAATCACTTGAATTTGACTGACTTCACGTGACTTAAAACCCGACCAAAGACACTTAAATTTTACTAACTTCACGTGACTCCAACTGACTTCGAGTGACTTGAATGTGACTTCAACTGGCTTCAATTTGACAAAAATCACTTGAATTTGACTGAATTCACGTGATTCCAACTGACTTCGAGTGATTTGAATGTGACTTCAACTGGCTTCAATTTGACAAAAATCACTTGAATTTGACTGACTTCACGTGACTCCAACTGACTTCGAGTGACTTGAATGTGACTTCAACTGGCTTCAATTTGACAAAAATCACTTGAATTTGACTGACTTCACGTGACTTAAAACCCGACCAAAGACACTTAAATTTTACTAACTTCACGTGACTCCAACTGACTTCGAGTGACTTGAATGTGACTTCAACTGGCTTCAATTTGACAAAAATCACTTGAATTTGACTGACTTCACGTGATTCCAACTGACTTCGAGTGATTTGCATGTGACTTCAACTGGCTTCAATTTGACAAAAATCACTTGAATTTGACTGACTTCACGTGACTTAAAACCCGACCAAAGACACTTAAATTTTACTAACTTCACGTGACTCCAACTGACTTTGAGTGACTTGAATGTGACTTCAACTGGCTTCAATTTGACAAAAATCACTTGAATTTGACTGACTTCACGTGATTCCAACTGACTTCGAGTGACTTGAATGTGACTTCAACTATTTCAATTTGACAAAAATCACTTGAATTTGACTGACTTCACGTGACTCCAACTGACAGTGACTTGAATGTGACTTCAACTGGCTTCAATTTGACAAAAAATCACTTGAATTTGACTGACTTCATGTGACTTAAAAACCCGACCAAAGACACTTAAATTTGACTGACTTCACGTGACTCCAACTGACTTCGAGTGACTTGAATGTGACTTCAACTGGCTTCAATTTGACAAAAATCACTTGAATTTGACTGACTTCACGTGACTTAAAACCCGACCAAAGACACTTAAATTTTACTAACTTCACGTGACTCCAACTGACTTCGAGTGACTTGAATGTGACTTCAACTGGCTTCAATTTGACAAAAATCACTTGAATTTGACTGACTTCACGTGATTCCAACTGACTTCGAGTGACTTGAATGTGACTTCAACTGGCTTCAATTTGACAAAAATCACTTGAATTTGACTGACTTCACGTGACTCCAACTGACTTCGAGTGACTTGAATGTGACTTCAACTGGCTTCAATTTGACAAAAATCACTTGAATTTGACTGACTTCACGTGACTTAAAACCCAACCAAAGACACTTAAATTTTACTAACTTCACGTGACTCCAACTGACTTTGAGTGACTTGAATGTGACTTCAACTGCAGGCTTCAATTTGACAAAAATCACTTGAATTTGACTGACTTCACGTGATTCCAACTGACTTCGAGTGACTTGAATGTGACTTCAACTGGCTTCAATTTGACAAAAATCACTTGAATTTGACTGACTTCACGTGATTCCAACTGACTTCGAGTGATTTGCATGTGACTTCAACTGGCTTCAATTTGACAAAAATCACTTGAATTTGACTGACTTCACGTGACTCCAACTGACTTCAGTGACTTGAATGTGACTTCAACTGGCTTCAATTTGACAAAAATCGCAGATTTGACTGACTTCACGTGATTCCAACTGACTCAGTGATTTGCATGTGACTTCAACTGGCTTCAATTTGACAAAAATCACTTGAATTTGACTGACTTCACGTGACTCCAACTGACTTCAGTGACTTGAATGTGACTTCAACTGGCTTCAATTTGACAAAAATCACTTGAATTTGACTGACTTCACGTGACTTAAAACCCGACCAAAGACACTTAAATTTGACTGACTTCACGTGACTCCAACTGACTTCAGTGACTTAGATAATGACTTCCTTTAGCTTCAATTTGACAAAAATCACTTGAATTTGACTGACTTCACGTGATTCCAACTGACTTCGAGTGACTTGAATGTGACTTCAACTGGCTTCAATTTGACAAAAATCACTTGAATTTGACTGACTTCACGTGATTCCAACTGACTTCGAGTGACTTGAATGTGACTTCAACTGGCTTCAATTTGACAAAAATCACTTGAATTTGACTGACTTCACGTGACTTAAAACCCGACCAAAGACACTTAAATT